>CAUYUJ010018905.1:114782-139782 GCA_963575745.1 Prorocentrum cordatum | reverse complement strand
TCCTCCTCCTTTTCCACCTCATTTCGTCCTCTCGTCCTCCCTGTCCTCGCCCCCTTCCGCGTTCTCATCCTTCGTCCTCGCCTTCCTCTCCTCCACGTCCCCCGCCGGCGGTTCCCTGCCCCCGCCCACATCCTCCTCCTTCCTGTCGTCATTCTCTTGATCTTCCCTCTCACCAACCGTCCCCGCCACCGTAGTTTCTGGCGTCGCCGTCGTCGTTGTCGTCGTCGCCGTGTTCCTCGCCACCGCCGCCGCAGTTGCCACTGACGCTGCCGCCACCGCCGCTGCCGTCGCCTCCGCCGCCGCTGTTGCCTTCGCCGTCGCCGTGGTCTTGGACGCCGCCGCCGTCGCCTCCGCCCCTGCTGTTGCCGCCGCCGTGGTCGTGGTCGTTGTCGTGGTCGCCGCCGCCGTTGCCTCCGCCGCCGTCGTCGTTGTCGCTGTGCTCCTCAGCTCGAGATGGGCGGCCCGGTCGCCGCCGCGGCGCTGGTGGGCCAGCTGCGGAAGCGAGGCCTTGGGCCAGACCAGGCCGAGGTGGGGGCCGCAGTGCTGTGCCTGATGATGGGCGCGCTGGACGAGGCCCATTCCCGAAGGGGGGATATCATCCTTCTCTTCCTTCCATCCTCTTTTTCTGATGGGGAACTCATCTTCGTCGCACCCCAGACGTGTCGGTGAGGCGGCCAGGGCTTTCGCCTGAGGCCTTCTCACCATGTGTGCACCTGAAGCTTGAAACTTGCAACAACTGCACGGATGCGGCGCTGGTTTTTGAAATGGGTTATCGCTTCAGCGCAGCGTATAGAAACATGGAGGGAGCTTCCTTTTCAAAATGTGGCCCTCGCCTTCGCACCGCGCACACTCGCTTTAAACATGTAAGTGATACGAGACCTGAGGGGGGGATCATTTTCGAAATGGTGTTGTCGCCTTGTTTCCGCGCGCGCTCGCAACAGGTACGAATAATCGAGGATGGGCGACGGCTTCTTTTCGAAATTGCGGCTATCGCCGCACTGCCGCGCACGCTAGAATCAATCGCTTATATCAACTACGAGGATGGAGTGGGTCCTTTTCAAGCTGGTGGTCTGTTCTCTCTCGACTTGTCCATGGTTCGGAGGACGGTTCTTATTCAAACTGGGGTTCTCGCTTCAGACTTCCTCAAGTTGAAGACCACAAGTGTAAACCTGTGCGCTCGTTGCACGGATGGCGGGCCGCTCCCTTTTCGAACGGGTCTCTCGCTTGACGCATCGCTGACCTCGATGACAATAGATGTTTGCGCCTTCCTCCCCCTCTTTCTGCTCCCTGCTCGCCCCGCTGGCCCTGGTGTCCCGCGAGTGCGTTCGTCGTCGTCTGCCCTCGCCGCTGTCTGCCCCCGTCCACCCTCCCGCCTGTCCGCCAGCCCCGTCGGCCCCAGTGCCCCGCCCGTGCCGCAGAGGGGGGTATAGGGGGAGGGGGGAAGGCTTCTTAGAAGCACCCCTGCTTCTTAGAAGGCGCCAGCCTCACATCCACAGATAAGGCTGGCGCCTTCTCAGAAGCAGTCTCTTTCTAAGAAGCCTTCCCCCCTCCCCCTGCCCCCTTGTGCGTGCCGCCAGGGTGCGCTTGTCGTCGCCTGCCTGCCTGCTTCTCCGCCCGACAGCCAAAGACTGCTCCGAGCGCGTGAGGAGCCCTGCCCCGCCCGACACCTGATAGGCTGCGAGGCGGGAGCCGCCAGCATTCGATGCCGGCTGCTCCCGCCGCCGCCCCCGCCCGCTGCCCTTCACCCCTCGGGACTCCTCGCGCGCCAGCATCATCTCATGGGCTTGTTGTCCACCACCACCACCACCATAAGTTGGAGGTGGGAAGGAGGTGGAGGATGAGGAGCAGGACGAGGAGGAGGAGGAGGAGGAAGAGAACCCCCTCCCCCTTCTACTTATGGTGGTGGTTGTGGTGGAAAACAAGCCCACCATCATCTCTGCCGTTCTCATCAGCGCAGAGAGGCCAGTGCGGGTGGCAGCTTTGCAGGCTTTCGCCTGGCCGCCTGGACAGGCAAGGGCAGGCCGCCAGCATCCTCTCGCTCTCTCGCTCTCTCTCTCTCTCTCTCTCTTTCTCTCTCGTTCCCTCTCCCCCCTCCCCTCTCCTCCCCTCCCTCGGCCCGTGCTTGAGGGCCGGCAGCGTCTGCACTTGGCCGCGGCCAGACCTGACGGGCCTCAGACGGCCACCCGCCCTGGGCCGCCACGGTCTGCCACGGCTGCGCCACATGAGCGACGGAAGAACACGAGGTCGTCTGCGCCGACATCGGCGCGCAAGCTCCCCGCGTAAGGTCGCGCGCAAGTGCCCTCGTCTCCAATGTAGCGTGCCGCGCTGGCGGCCCGCGCAAGCCGTCGCGTAGGGCCGCTATGTGATCTCGCGCAAGATCCGCTTTCGGGCGACGAGAACTATACATATCTCGGGCGACGAAATCTGTACACATCCATTGCTCCCTGGCCATGCCCATCCTGAACCCCTGAGCTGTGTATACGCCCTACTGGCCAAGCCAGGAGGGCGCGGCGTATACATCACGAGCTGAAAACTAGCACCCGTCACTATACGCCCCCTCGACTTCCTCGGGTGGAATTGTGGGAGGGGGCTATGGGTGCGTGTTATCGGATGGGGTTCCCCGCTCGAACGGGAACCCCCCTCGGGGCCCGACAATTCCGCACCCATACCTATAGCGTGTTCATCGCCTCGCCCTTCCCCATTCTTCCTCCCTGCAGGTTTGAGGGTGTGTTGTTCGCTGATCATATACCGCTGCTGGGTTCAGGATGGGCCTGGCAAGGGAGCGGTGGATATGTCTAGATTTCGTCGCCCCACATTTTCGACCTTCGCTCGCGTGCTCCGACGGGCGCACTGATCGACCTCCCTGCCCTGGGTCGTGAGAGGGCCAGCATCGCCCGAGCACGTTGGTGCAAGACCGCAACGGGCCTCTCCCTGCCTCGTCCTGTCCCGGTTCCTGCACAGTCTTGCGTTTCCGCTCCTCCTCCTTCTTCTTGTAACTGCGTTGGCCATACTATAACCTCCTCCCCCTCCTCCTCCTTCTCCTCCTCCTCCTCCGCCTCCTCCTCCTCCTCCACCCTGCCCGCGGCCGCTTCCTCCTCTCGGGCGACGGAATATGTACACATCCACTGTTTCCTGGCCAGGCCCTGCTTCGGCCCGGGAGCTGTGCAGACGGCCTCCTGGCCGAGCTGGGATGGCGCAGCGTATACAACGCTGCTAGGCTCAGGATGGGCCTGGCCAGGGAGCAGTGTAATTATATGTATAGATTTCGCCGCTCCCCCTTTTCCCACTCCTGCTGCTTGACGATTGGCGATGCCGTTTCCCGGCTTGCCCGAGCGCGCGTGCGGATTGCTTCTGCTGCATTGCGGCGCAAAAGAGCGTCTTGCGCCAAGTTTGCGCGCCCAGATTCGAATCGGTTCGCTGTTCAATTCAGGTCGCTTGCCCTTTGCCTGGCCAACCTTGGCCCCGTGCACGACAGGCACCAGATCTTGCGCCTGTCTATTGACCCCGCTCTTGCCATGCTGTGCCCCCACCGCAGACTGTTGCAGCGACTCGCTAGAAAGATACAAATCAGTTCTTGCTCAGATCGGGGCTCTCGCCTGAATGGCAGGAGTCACATATGATGTTCATCTTTCAGGGGCGCGCTTCTTGAGGCGGAGAGGCTTGTAGAGACATCTGACATACGAGGAGAGAACTCGGTGTGGGAGGGTGAATTGCAGCCTCGTCTACACATATTTGACTTACTCTTGTCTTTCTCCTTTTCCTCGTCCTCCACCGTCACCCTCCTCCTCCTCCCCACTCCTCCTAAGGAGGGAGGGAGGGAGGGAGGGAGGGAGGGCAGGGAATTGGGAGAGGATGCCAGGATAGACCTCAAATGAGTGCACCTGCGGTTCTACAATCGAGAATTCTCAACCGTGATTGGAGGCAGTGGTGCATTATGTTTCGGGACCTTTGCCGATGACTTACTCCTAAGCAGTAGTACACCCGGGCTCAGTATTCCGCAAGGGTAATATCAGGCGGGATTGAGGTTCAGATCGTTGCCGAAAATCCGCCCTTCGTTGGCCCGATCACGTCCAAGACGGTCAAGATGGCCTCCAAGATGCCTCCAAGATGGCCAAGGCGATCCAAGATCGCCTTCAAGACGGTCCAACCATGTCTCCAATACGGCCGCGATGGGCCCAAGAGGGCCCAAGATAGCCCAATATGGGCCCAAGAAGCCCCGAAATGGCTTCAAGATTGCTCAAGAGGCCGCCAAGACGTCCCAAGACAGCCCCAAGAGCCCCAAGGGGCTCAATCAACGATCGCCCATCGGTGTTTGAGGGATTTTGGCATTTGCGGCCTTCCGATGGCCCAAGAGGCCCCCAAAATATCCCAAGAGCGCCCAAGAGGCCTCCAAGATGGCCCCGTGACGGGCCAAGAAGCCCCAAAGACGGCCCCAAGAGGGCCCCAGGAGGCCTCCAAGGCGCCCAAGATGGCTTCCAAGACGGCCCTGAAGCGCCCCAAGAGGGCCCCAAGATAGCCCAGAGTGGCCCCAACGACGGCTCCAAAGATGCCTCGAAGAAGCCCCCACAGGCCCCCAAGAGGCCCAAGGATCAGCAATCGCATGGCAAATTACAGCGATATTGGACACCAGTTGCGTGTTCATCACTGTCGCAGCTCCTTCCTTGCTGAAGCAATTGCTCTGGAAAGCGCCAGCCTGGAAGTGCCACGGCGGTGCAAGTGGTCACGAGGCCCGATCATTTCGTGCATTCTTGTTCGTTGCGCAATGGAGCTCCAGGGTAGATGTGCGGAGTCAATCCCGAAAGACATGAAAATAGTTGGGGGGAGTGGAAGGGAGGGGCGAGGAGGAGGAGAAGGAGGAGGAGGAGGAGGAGGAGGTGGAATGATCAGAGCGAGGGGGAGCCGACCGGTCATTCACTGTCCCTGGGTGTGTTGCTGACGTTGGGTTCCGCGGTGCGGATTGCTGTTGCGTTGCGCCGCGTTGAGTTGTCGTCCCTCTCGCGACCCAGCCCGCGACCCACCCGCGCCCCGCCCGCGGCCCACCCGCGGCCCACCCGCGACCCGCCAGCGACTCGCCCGCAACCCGCCCGCGACCCACCCGGCGCCCGCCCCTCTCCCTCTCGCCCTGGGCGCCCCCCCTCCCTCTCCCCCCTCTCTCCCCTCCCTCTCCCCTCTCCCTCCCCTCCCCTCTCCCCTCTCCCCTCTCTCCCTCATTATGATCCGCAATGGCGGGGTGCTACTTGTAGTAAGAGTAGATCATGGCCGAAGGGGGAAAAGGGGGAGGAGAAGGAGTCGCAGCAGGATGGGAGGCTGCTTGCCAGAACTCGCTGCAGCCGCCGACATCCTCCAGAGGCCCCCCACTCTTCTTCCCCTTGCTGCTGCACCTCCTCCTCCTCCTCCTCCTCCTCCTTCCTCCTCTCCTCCTCCTCCTCCTCCTCCTCCTCCTCCTCCTCCTCCTCCTCCTCCCTCTCCCTGTTTGACGACGAGGAGGGCATGGCTCATTTCGGTTCCTCCGATTGGATTCGCTTCGATTTCGATTGCCTCCGATTCCGATTCGATTCGACTTCGGATTCCGATTTGGACTCCGATTCCTCAATGGAACTGGCGTGCCGATCTCCGCCGATTCGATTCATTTCGATCGCCGATCCGACTTGCCGATGCCATTCTGGGCTCTCCTGGGAGGGAGTCCGGGTGCAGCCCGAAAGGCTCACAACCTCGTGACGCCCCACACGGAAAACAAGCCGACCACGTTCGGAGGCCCGCCACGTTTCGGCAGCACGGCGGTGCTTCGGGGAGGGGCCCGCTTTGCCAGGCGAGCCGGGAGGGCCCCAGGGGAAACAGCTCGCCAGCAGCGCCAGCCCGTGGCGTCTGAGCGTCGCGGAGAAGTAAGGCCGCGTCGGAGATTAAAGGAGGACAAGGCACCCATACACGCTGGTCGTTGAAAGTAGGTATTATTGGATTCCCAGATCCCAGTCTACTTCAAGCGCCTTCCTACTTCAAGAATCGGCATGCTTTCGCTATGTTTTGTTATTCTCTGGGAGGGCCTGGACCCAATCCACTTTATCCACCTTCCTACTTCATGTTTTTACCCACTTCTTCCGACCGGCGTGTACCTCTGCCCTCCGCCCGTTTGCCCTTTTTGTGCGCCCTGGGAGGTCCTCGTCGCCATTGCTGGATTCGCCCCGAAATCCTGGTCAGAGCGCACCCCAGGAGAGGTCCGAGGGGGTAGCGGTATCGGTACACGCCAGTCGCTGAAAGTAGGTATTTTTGGATTCCCAGATCCCAATCTATCTCAAGCGCCTTCCTACTTCAAGGATCGACATGTTTTTGCTGTGTCTTGTTATTCTATGGGAGGACCTGAGCCTAATCTACTATATCTGCCTTCCTACTTCATGTTTCTACCTACTTCTTCCGACCGACGTGTACCTCTTGGTTTCCCCAGGAGCGCTTCGCTTGTCTGGGGCCCCCCAGTTTGGATTCCCTCGCCCTTTCCACCCGCGGCAGCTTCTTTCTCTCTTCCGCACGTGCAGGCGCAATGCTTGAGTCGGGCATGTCCCTCTACAGGAGGAATATTCATAAATAGTCAAAAGATCGTCTGGGGACAACTTTTTTGGTTGGCGTGTTTCTTTACCATGTGTTATTTTTCCTCCAAATCTGCCTGTAGGGGGACATGCCCGACCTAACGCAAGGCGCCCCAGCGCTGCCCGCCGATGCTACGATCCTGGCAAGTTTCCTGCCGTGGCGGGCAAAGCTCTGCTGGCGCAGGGCCCTCACGGTTCGATCCCTCTCGAAGCAGCAGGCGCAGTGACAATTAGTTGGGGCGCCCCGGCCGTGTTCTCGTAGCGCCAACATCGCAGAGCGGATTTCGTTCGAAAAACCATAGGGTTGGCCCGGGTTGTCCTGGAGAATTTCGTTCCGGATTTCGAGGTGAATTTCGTGCGGATTTTCTTGGCCAGGAATGAGGACTACAAAAAATCTACGTGAAATTCACTCCGTTTTTCGCTCGAGGATTCAGGGTTCCTGCGTTGACAGAAATCCACGCAACAATCCGCTGCAGCACGTCTACAAGGTCGGTGCAATAAGTGTTTTCCGCGGCATGGTAATATCTCACAAGGGATGCTGGGTCATAGCAGAGGTCATTCGAGCCTTGGGGAGCAGCCTGCAACGGTCGCGACACCTTCCGCGACTACTAATATTTGGACATTGGAAGCCGGTGAGTCCGTCGTACGTGCCCGACTCGCTTGCGCTTTGCTTGCGCCCAAAGACATTCTGCCATGCCCGCTGCCCACAGTTTCTATGAATCCCCCGTCTCCCCCCTTACAGTTTTGCGCCCACACCGTTTCTCCCTAAGTCACTTGCCGTCCCTCCGTCTATCTGGCCTCCTTCCCCAGTGTTCCCCCATCCCCCGTCATCACTCAGTATGTTGTCACGCCTCAAAGTACGGTGGCGGATATTGTGATAGACTTTGGCCACCTGGCAGATGGAGTGACCAGCACCCGGTTGTGTTCAGCTGTTGGGGGCAACGCAATTGCCACGTGGCGTTATCTAAAACGAGCCATGCGGTCGGTGTTAGCAAACGTCTTGTTCTGACAGCTGTGCTCCCACAGTTTAGTATTGTTGTGCAAGAAACGTTTCAGTTTTCAAACAGTGCTAAATCTCGACATCGTTATTTTGGAGTATAATGCAGTTGAATAAAGGGTTTGGTCGGCATCGTATCCCAAGAGGACGAGGAGACGGAGGAGGAGGAGGAGGAGGAGGGAGGAGGGAGGAGGGAGGAGGGAGGCGGGATGAGGGAGGAGGAGGAGGAGGAGGAGGAGGAGGAGGAGGAGGAGGAGGAGGAGGGACTAGGAAAGAGGAGGAACAGGCGGAAGGCAGAAAGGCCAGATGCCTCGTGGATGCCTCTCGGAGTCTCATCGGATTTCGTTCGACAGTTTTTGTTGGAGTCCTTTTGGGTCTTCTTTGGGAGCTCTTGGCAGTCCTGGAGGCCTCTTGTGGCGTCTGTGGTATATCTGGGGGGCCGCCTGGAGCCTGTTGGGGGTCTCTTGGGAGCCTCTTTGGGGCACCTGGGGGGCCTCTTGCCCGCCTCTCTGGGCCTCCTGGGCACCTCTTGGGGCCGTCTCAGGGCACCCTTGGGAGCCACGGGGGCCATCTTGGGGCCATCTTGGGATAGATCGATCAAAGGAGAGGGGCTCCTTGCTTAGGGTCCCCCAGGTCAAAATTTTGTCAACACCTCAGCACAATCAATGATTTTGGCATTCCCGCCGAGGCGCCTTGGGGCGTCTTGGGTGCCTCTGGGGGGTCTCTTGGGGCCTCTTGGGGGTCTATTGGGAGCATCTGGGAGGCTTCTTGGGGCCTCCTGGGCGCCTCTTGGGGTCTCTTGGGGCGTCTTGGGTGCCTCTGGGGGCGTCTAGGGGGCCATCTTGGGAGCCTCTTGAGGGTATCTTGCGGGGGCCTCTTGGGGGCCTCATGGGGCCTCCTCGCGCCTCTTGGGGCCCTCTTGGAGCGCCCTTGGGAGCCTTGGGGACCATCTTTGGGCCATCTTGGAGGAGATCGCTCAAATGAGGAGAGCTCCTGAATTAGGGCCCCCTTCAGGAGGCCAAAACCTGAGTAATATCAACGCTGTCGGCTTCCTCGCCAAGACTGTTTTGAACGCTCTCACACCTCGCGACCCCCCCTCCAGGTCCAGGGGGAGGGGGCAGGGGGAGGGGTCAAGACACCCCCTAGATAACAAGCCGTCTAGCTCACTCCCACCCGCCCTCCCAACACATAAGTAACACCCGAGCCTTAACATGTTCAGCGGTCGTCTTTGGATGGACAGATCATGGGAACCAAAACCGACCCCACGTGCGCGACGCGAGGTGCGCCACGCGTGCCAGGCGCGCCACGCGCGCCAGGCACCCCTGGGGCGCCAGATGCGCCACGTGCTCCGCGTGCGCCAGGTGTGCCGCATGCTCCAGCCGCGCCAGGTGCGCCACATTCGGGCAAAATGTGCAGAGCGTGTCAGGTGCGCCTGCGCACGTGACAGCACACATCGGGAAACATGGCGGTCCTCACCATCCTTGTCGAACAGCAATGCCTATTATTGTGTCTGATGGGCCTGCGCACAGCAGGCCATACGTCACCACCCCCGCCGCCCCTGTCAAACACCACTTGACTGTGATCGCGGGTTGGCCGCGCATGATCCAGATATAGCCTCGAGGTGCATTATGTTTTGTTCTTTGTTAGGGTGACAGCCCTGCGCGCAGCAGACAATATGCTGACACCCCCGCTTTCCCTGTCAAAACAATGCAAAATGCTCGCGGGCCTCACGAACATGATTCAAGACTTTGCTACAGAGTGTACTTTGTATTGCTATTTTTTGGCAGGGATGGTGGGGGAGGCCCGCATCGGGTTGGCCGCGCACGCTCCAAATGTGGAGGCAGGGTGCGTTTTGTATCGGTTTTGACAGGGATGGTGGGGGGGCCGCATGGTTCCTGGTTGGCCACTGGTCGCCTGGGGGAAGGGGTGTAGATTCATAGGAAACAGTCATAAACCCTTCTCCGAAGGGGAAGAAGGGGGGTTGGAAGAAGAAAGTCCCTGAACCACTCACGCCCCAAAGGGCTGGTGGGATTTCCGTGCCCGGGCCATCGCCAATGACTATTGCAGGAGGCGGCAGTGGGCTCCTTTCTCGCCCTCCCTTTTTACCCCGCCCCCTTTTGGTAGAAAGAGGAGAGCTGAGCTGGGGCCCTGTGGGCATTATCGAAGACGCCTACGGCGAGTCACCGCGCCCCCTGCCTTTTTGGAAGCGCCTATGTGGCCGAACTTTGTTGCCAGAGGCCTGCCAAGCTATCGAACCATGTGTTCCCCGAATCGGTTTGGAAAGCGTTCGGGGAACACGTGGGCATCTTCAAGATCATCTTGGCCGTGTGGAGGCCATTTTGACCCTTTCGGGCCTTCTTGGAGGACGTCTTGGAGGCCTCTTGTGCCGTCTTGGGCCGTCTTGGGGGCCTCTTGGGGCCGTCTTGGGCTTCTTGTGCGATTTTTGGGGGGCACTTGGGCCGTCTCGGGCCGTGGGAAGCCACAACAAAAAGCAAATGCCACAATCCTTCAAAAGCTCATGGGAAATCAATGATTTTGGCTTTTTCGGCTCTCCCTGGAGGCCCTTTTTGGAGCCTCTTGGGCCGTCTTGGGGTCCTCTTGGGGTTGTCTCGGGGGTCCTTTGGGCCTCTTGGGGGTCTCGGGTTGTCTCGGGGGTCTCTTGGGGTCCTCTTGGGGTTGGCTCAAACTCAAGGCGTCAAGGCTCAAGGCTCAAGGCCTCAAGGCGTCCACGGTTCAACCCGATCTCTACATACATGTCTACATCAACTTTGCGTCATGTCCGGCATTGCCCATGGCAGTGGCAGTTGCAGAGAGCGGTGGACGGAAATTCAAACCTCAGGGTAGCAGCCCTGAGGCTCCGGACAAAGAGTATGCGAAGAAGAATGAGGAGGGCGACTCGGACACCTCGGATCTATGCGCGGATGGGGAGGTGAAGGAGGATGAGGAGATGGACATGAAGGGAATGATGATGAAGATGATGGGCATGATGGAGGGCATGAGGGCAGATATGAAGAGTACAAAAACAATGCGGCGGAGGCGACGGTCATCGCACGGCAAGCGAAAGCTGCTGCAAACTTGGCCGAGGAAGCGGTGGAGGCGGCCAAAGCGGAGATGAAGACCACAGTGAAGGAAGTAAAAGATTCGAACGAGATCTTGAAGAACGACATAAAGGAAATCAAATAAACAATTAACATGAACTCAGGCAACAAACGTAGCCGCACCGACACAGACGACAGGAACAAGCGGGAAATTGCTCTGGGCTTCAAGGACCCGCTCGACTCTGATGAATTGGTGGAGAAGCCGAAGGGCATCTTAAGCAACATCCTGGACGACGTCACCGACCTCAACGTGGAGACTTTCCGAAACCCAGCAAACATGGCAATGGTTACGTTCCCGACCATATCAGCTAAAGTGGAATCCTACAAGAAGTACCAGGGGATGGTAGACAACAGTTGGTTGGATGGTGTGTTTTTCAAGAACAACCAAGCCACGGAAGAGCACGTTGCTGACAAGCGGCTTGGCTACACAAAGTACCACCTGTGTAAGGAGCCGAAGCACCAGACGGACACCGTGCAGATCTTGTGGGGCAAGCGGATAGTCACGGTAAATGGAAGAAGGTGGCGTGGTACGACGAACACGGACATTGGAAAACGACTGCAGTGGGTAAGTCCGTCGAGGAGAAGGTGGGCGATTCATTAAATATTTTTCTTACCCAAATCACTGCGGGCCCAGACCCTGGCACGGACAGTGATTAATAGAGCTGAGAGCGCGGATCAAAACGGCGCGCTAATGCTCGCAACACAATCAACATGTCAACATAATTTTCAGTGCCAGGTTCCTCCCAGCTTGCTGTGTCGACAGGCAGCGGAACGCAAGTACCTCAACAAGGACGGTCCCGTGTCGGTATCCGTGCCCGAGTCGAAGAAGTCGTCTTCTTGTTGGCTGGGGGAACTTCAGAGGGTGGTCGCGTCGGGTGGCGCGTGGGTGACGGCAGATGGCCAGCCAGTATTTGAGCCAGAAGCTTGTGTGTTGTTGGCTTCTTGGCCTAGAAGCGTTGTGGGTCCAGTGGGCCCTCCATCGTTCCAGATGTTGTTCGGCATGACTTCCGGCGTGCCGCTTACTTCGGCATGGCATGCGCCAGCGTTGCGACCGCTGAAGATGCCCACGATGTTTCCTGGGGGGCATTCAGCCAAGTGTCCATGGCTGCGCGCGCGCTCCAAGAGTTGATCGTGCTGTTGTTTGGTACGAGGCAGCTGATGATTGAGCGGTTGCAATAGTTGTGCTGCCTGTTCGGCAAGTACTTACTCCCAAGGCGCGGAATGCAATGAGCATTAAGATCTGGAAGTTGGTCATTTTTAAACTCGCCGAGTCTGCTTCCAGCCTGGCGGTTTCAAAGCGGGCCAGCACTGAGTCGATGCGCTCGCCTCTATCAACTCTGAAGTCGATGGGGGCTGTACCCGAGGTGAGCTGTCGCTCGTCCTCGAGGTTTTCGAACTTGACGCTTCGGATGTACATGATATCTGTGACTCCGTCGGTGCGTCCGTCCAACATGTAAAGTTCCACCGCAGTTGATGGTACACGGCACCCTCGTAGCCAGCGTCCTGGCTGAACCCCCTAGGCCGCGCTGTAATTCAGCGGCCTGTCCCAAAAGGGGCCCCGAATGCGTGTTTTTCATCCATCGCATGTATCCCACGGCCAGACCTAGGTATGCTCACATGATGCCAAAAGTTGCAACCTTGACATAGTGCTAGGTCATATGGTAGTTGATGGTGTCAAGTTTTGTATCATGGGTGTTTCTCGTACTGGTGGGGTTACGATTGGGTGTTTGGTCTGACGTTGCCGTCAGTTTGTGGATGAGTGTGGAGACTTGGTTTGTGCGTGGCGCGTTGCCACGCGGTGGGGAGATGGAGGTATAGGACTGTAAGTTACCAGTTGGTTGAGGAGTATTGGGGGTGTAGTGGCTGATCGCCTGCGCTGTTGTGTAGTATGCACATAGCACCTGATGTAAGAACCAACCCTATAAACATAAGGCCAGCTCCGTTACCAAGTGAAAAGAGAAGGTCAGGTTCTCCATGAGGTAATAAGCTGGGACCCTGCTGCTTAAGACAACGTCGCAGACGTGTCGAGGTATCCCACAGTTTATCCCTTGACGGTAAGTAAGATGAAATGTAAGAGGCAACCAGTGGGATAGAGAGATAAGCGATCTGTGGATGTGACCTTCCAACCAACACTCAGGTTCGATTCTGCCACGAAAGCTCGTGGTAATCATATAGGGCAGCGATGCCATGAGCCAGAACAGCGCCGATAGGATATAGCGTTCGCTATTCAATCCCCGCTTGCAATCCTGTCAAAGTAAGCCACCCGGCACCCCCCCCCAGCAGATGTGAAACTCAGGCTCTAGGCTTTAGCTGAGGCTTTTGAACCTCACGCGCCGGATCAGCGGATTTACCACGGCATGCTTGGACAATCTGGGTGGGCACACAGAAGCTCTGCATATACATATCATGCTACGCGCTCGTCTCCCATTGGTTGAACGTCGGTTAAACTCCATGCGCCTTACAACGTTCGCTTATCCAGCTGGGCTTGCCCAGGCCGACCGTAGTTTTGTTTTAGCTGAGCTTTGTGTGGTAATATCCAGGGTTTCTTTGCTTTGCCTTTTGGAGCTGAGCCGAACGAGCTCGATGCGAAAGTCGTTGATGTCAGCTTTGGTGCGACGAGCCTACCACGTCTCAGCTTTGCGTGTAGCAGCGCAGTGTGATCGTTAGTTGCCAGCGGAGGAGGAAACCATGGTGAGCATGAGAAGAAGGATCAGGACGAGAAACAGTACAGTTAACCCTCATAGTATAGTAAGGCTGAACGACTTCCCAAGTTTACCCTTGCATCCTTGCCCTTCGGCCGATCTCTTCGCAAAGTATCGGCATGGCCTTCTAAGGCCCTCGCATCCGTATCGTACGTCTTTCTTATACGGGTTGAGTGTATGGGGAGAGAAGATGAGGACGATGAAGGAGGAAGAGGGCAGAAGAGGGGAAGAGGACCTTCGTTGTGAAATCCACGCTCCGCAGACAGGTGCAGGAGGCGTGCTACTGCCAGGTCCTCGTGCACAGGACCACGGGCGGCTCGTCGTCGTCGTCGTTGTCCTCCACTTCAAGACTTTGCATCAATGAACACTGTCATCCGTGAGCGCACAGAGACGCAACTACACCAAGCCAATTCAAACTGGCCTGGTAGTGACAGTAGCGTGCTTGCGATATTTAAGCACGAGCACGAGGGCAAGTGGACTCAGTGAAATCGAGGGCAAGCTGATTCCGTCGATCCTCAGCATAATCGTCTCCATGAGCTCCCGCATGGTGTCGAGATGATCTACTTCTGCAGACGATTCAATTGGGGCGTCGGCGCTGAGAGGGTTCAGGAGGATGAGAAGGAGAGGAGGAGGAGGAGGAGGAGGAGGAAGAGGAAGAGGAGGAGGAGGAGGATGATGAGGAGAAGGAGGATGACAATGAGGAGGAGGAGGATGATGAGGAGGAGGAGGCGGAGGAGGAGGAGGAGGAGGAGGAGGGAGAAGGAGGAGGAGGAGGGGGAGGAGGAAGAAGAGGAGGAGGAGGAGGAGGAGGAAGAGGAGGAGGACGCGCGCGACCTAGCGGCGGCCAGTCAGGCAGGCCGCATGCGCTCGACGTGCACACGCACGGCAACCCTGGCGACGAGGACACCCCGACGCCGCAGGACTCCAGCCGCTTTTGGCGCCTGCCCGCAAGCGCCAACCGCGGCCACAGTCCACCTTCAGGCCCTCGGGCCAGGCGGCACCCCAGGACACGGGTCGGTGGCAGGCCCCTCGGGCCCGTCGTGGCCAGGAGACGAGGCGGATCCAGCCGACCGTCCGAGGTGCTTGGCCCCTTGGGAGCCACCTCAGGACGGACGGGCTCGCTCACATCTCCTACCCCAGCGACCGCCGCTACACAGCCTCGGCGACAGGCGGCGAGTAGCCACCTTACCTTGCGCTGCACCGCGGTCGCCTCAGGCTCCTCGCCGTCGTACGCAGGTCGGGCTGACCGCAAGGCGACGGCCCCCGGGGGCGCCGCGCTGGCGGCACTTCCCCCCTCTCCGCGGCCCGCCGCCGCCGCTGCCGCCTTCCGCGTCACTCCAGCTGGCCTCGCATGCGGCCGACACCCTGGGTGTCCGTCCTTCTTTTCGCCGCTTGATTGCCCCCCCGCCCAGGTGCGAGGCATCCAGCGCCCCAGCGCCGCCGCCGCCGCCAGGTCTCTGGGACCGCGGCGGCGGCCCCAAGGGCTCTTGCAAATCGCTGTCCACCGCGTGGGTCAGGTCCTGCAAGAAGATCGGGACGCGGCTGCCCAGCTTGGGCGCCATTTGGTCGGCGAGCCTGACCAGGACGGCCTGGCCCGCAGACGACGGCGCCCCGCAGTCGTCTGCGAAGCTGGAGGCCCTCACACCTCGCCCGTGAAGCCGCACTTGAGGCACGCCAGCAAGGGTATCATGCGCGTCAGCTGGCCGTCCACCTGTGGCTGGATCATGACCAGGCGGTGGTCGCTCATCCCGCGCTTGCGAAGGCGTCGATTGGCGGCCAGTGCTGTGGGGACGATGTTGCCTGAGCACTCTCCGACTCGCAGCCTGGCTCGGCCGCTCGACCGCGTGCTGCGGCTTTGCCTTCCTGTGGCTCGTGTCGCTGCCGTTGACCCAGCTGCCGACGGCGCTGCACCACATGGCTACGCCGTCGACCAGGCCGCGCTCCGACCTCAACTTGGCGCGATCCCTGGGAGGAATGCGCCAGTGGTCGGCCGCCGCTCTGGCCGCCGCTTCCGCGTGCGTGTTGCCCAGCCAGTCCCTGTAGGCGATGGCCCCGTCCCGCGCCTGCCGTCGGGTCTGGTGCGCGCGGCTCCGCCGCACGCGGGCTCCCTGTTCTCCGACGCCGCCGATGTCGTCGATCAGGTCCCGAGCGGCTCTCCGCAGGTGGGCCCAGGTGTGACAGTAGCTGGTGGTGATAGGGCGGCCAGCATGCATCACTCCATTGAAAACGTACCTCGAGTCGACCGCGGCGACGATCGGGGCAACCCCGAACCGCAGCATCATGATGAAGGCCATGAGCTCGCCACCGTTGATGTCCACGTAGGGCTGACACAACTGGCCCGAGACCGACATCATGTACTCGTCCGCCGCTGGCCGCAATGCCACTGCGCTCAAGCCTACCGAAGCATAGCCGTCAAACGCTGACTCAAAAGCTGAGCCGTCAAAGAAATTTCGCCCGACGGAATGATTCCTTCATGCAATCCTCGCCAGCACACCTGCTCGCACCGACTGGGCCTCGGGAGGCCCGCTTGCGCAGGCCAAAGGCACCTCTCCAGCAGCAGCTGCACCTCGGCGAGGTCCGCGCGCTCGCGCATCCTCCAGACCGCGGCCGGCGCCTGAAAAACGTCCTTCCAGCTGTCGCAGTCGCAGTGCTTGTGCAACAGCGTGCCCCGCTGTCCGCAGAGAAGGCAGTCGTCCGAGGGTGCCATGCCCTTGTCCGCCTTCCTCGCCTGCTGCCACTGACCGTCGGTGACCAGCGACCCGATTTACCCGCGCTCCTCCAGCGTGAGCCTCACCCTCCTTCACGGCTCCTGGCTCGTACCCCTCGGGGCGTACACGCTGTCGATGAGGCTCGTCGTCGTGAGGCGCACCAGCGGCTCCAGGACCCCACCTCGCCCCAATTACTCGCAGCCCGGGGAGGCCGCGACTTGCCGCCACTGCCAGCTCTCGACGGCGCGCAGCAGCAGCTTCTTGATAGCCCACGGGGAGGTGTCGAAGGGCCGCACCTCCGTCCCATCATGGCACCTCCAACGATCAGCATGGATAGTGTCCCAGCCAACCCGACGCAGCTTGACGACGACCGCAGACAGCGGGCCCTGCACGCGCGCCCAGGTAGATGCTCGACCTTCACGCAGGCAGAAGTCGATCATGTGGCGAAGCACCCAGCCTTCCACCTCGCGTGCAGCAGCATCATCACGGGCGCGAGGGTGGCGTGAATGACTGGGTCGATGCCTTGCCGAAGCATCAACGCAAGGGTGCGCGCTCTCCCGGCCGTGCTGGACGAGGTGGCGATGAAGGTGATGCTCCTGGCCTTGTCCAGCTCCCCCTGCGCGAGCCCTGTGACCCCTGCGCCGTAGGCCACGCTGGACTCCAGCCCTGTTTTGACCACTCGCTGGGCCGCCTCCTTCCTGCTCTTGCCCGTCCTGATCACTCGCGCTCGACGGAGCCGCTGGTGGGCGAGCTGGAGACGCTCTGCCCGAACTGCACGACCGACGCGCTTGCCTCCGCTGAAGTCGACCCCGAGGTTCCGCTCTTGCTCTGCACCGACCATTCCGTGGGCCGCCGCAACCGCTGGGCCAAACCCGCTCTGGCAGCGGGGTGGTTGGCCAGAGCTCTCGACTTCTTGGGCGGCACCCGCAAGTCGATGTCGTCCAGCAGCGCCTTAAGCCTGTAGGCCGCGTCAGAGCCCTCCCGCACCGTGCGTTGCAATCCCCCAGTTCGCCTCAGGATGATGTCATCCACCACCGCGGAGAAGAACGCCGTGGGCGAGCTTTCCTGCAGCTTGTCCAGCGGCGCCAGCAGGAGCATCTAGAGCATGAGCGTCGCCAGCCCGTCGCCTGGAAGCATTGCCTGCTCGGCGCAAATCGGATCGCTGACCGCTTCGCCGATCACCAACCGCCGCGGAGCGCGGTGCAGCTCGATCTGCTTCTTGAGCCCACCAGGGAAACCCGGTCTTGATCGCCGCGTTGATCAAGTGATGGTGGCGCACTTGCTCGCGCGCCTTGAGCAGGTCCAGCAGCGCGAGCACCGCGACCCAGGCCTCGGGGTCGTCAGCAGCGCGGCCCTTGGCCGTGGCCCACTCGCACTCCACCGCCTGCTGCCACGCCGCTCTCTCACAGCCTCGGCCGCGCGAGGCCCAGAAGAACTGCCTGTCGTTCCGCTGCTCCCAGTCGATCGCCAGCGGCCTGCGAAGCCGCGTCTGCAGCCGCGCCAGCGCCATGATGACGTCGATGGGCCGAACCCCACCGAAGCGCTTCGCCAAGAAGCACACCTTCGCGCTGAGCGCAGGCCACTCAGCCGCCTGCTCCACCGCCACTAAGATGTCGATGAAGGCCTCCAGCACCCCGTCGCACAACTCGAGCAGCTGGCGCGGCCGGATTCCTTCGAAGGAGGCCGCGGTGCCACCGCGGAAGGTGCGGAGGCAGCTGCGCAGCTCGCCGACCGACGGCCGCGGCGGCCGTTCGGCGAGGTCTTGCGGCCAGTGCAGGCCCATCTGGTCGCATTCGACCCGCCGCAGGTGCTTCCACTCCTCCTCTAGCTGCTGGACCTCGGCTGCCCGATGTGCCGGCGCGCCAGCACCGCCCTCCACCGCGGGCGGGCTCTCGTGCCACCCGATGGGGACCCTGGCTATGGCGTGCACCCCTGCAGCGCCCCCACGCAGCTGGTGGAATACCCACTCGTCGAACTGGCGCCCCCGCTCGTCGAGGTCTCTCCGCGCCAGGGCCTGCGCGCCCGCGCGAGCGCGATCGGCGAGCCCCGCCGCCGCCCGCACGTCGAGCGCGCCGAAATCGCAGCGCGGAACCAGCCTCCACCAGCGTCCTGCAGCGAACGCCAGCCCACCGACCTGGGGGGGCGTGGGCTGCTCCACGGCGCGCGCCTCCTGGCTCTCCTGCTCCTCGCGCTCTCGCCGGGGAGGAGGAGGAGGAGGAGGAGGAGGAGGAGGAGGAGGAGGAGGAGGAGGAGGAGGAGGAGGAGGAGGAGGAAGGCGAGGAGGAGCCGGTAGAGGCTGAGCTCGGCCGTGCGCATCGGCGGCCGCGTCGGCGCGCACGCAGTCCGTTTGCCTTGGGGCCTTCCTCGGACTCGTGGGCCTCGCGGCGGGGAGGAGGAGGAGGAGGAGGAGGCGGAGCGGAAGGAGGAGGAGGCGGAGGAGGAGGGAGGAGGAGGAGGAGGAGGAGGAGGAGGAGGAGGAGGAGGAGGAGGAGGAGGAGGAGGAGGAGGAGGAGGAGGAGGAGGAGGCGGAGGAGAGGAGGAGGAGGAGGAGGAGGAGGAGGAGGAGAGGAGGAGGAGGAGGAGGAGGAGGAGGAGGAGGAGGAGGAGGAGGAGGAGGAGGAGGAGGAGGAGAGGAGGAGGAGGAGGAGGAGAAGGAGGAGGAGGAGGAGGGGAGGAGGAGGAGGAGGAGGAGGAGGAGGAGGAGGAGGAGGAGGAGGAGGAGGAGGAGGAGGAGGAGGAGGAGGAGGAGGAGGAGAGGAGGAGGAGGAGGAGGAGGAGGAGGAGGAGGAGGAGGAGGAGGAGGAGGAGAGGAGGAGGAGGAGGAGGAGGAGGAGGAGAGGAGGAGGAGGAGGAGGAGGAGGAGGAGGAGGGGAGGAGGAGGAGGAGGAGGAGGAGGAGGAGGAGGAGGAGGAGGAGGAGGAGGAGGAGGAGGAAGAGGAAGAGAGAAGGAGGAGGAGGATGAGGAGGAGGAGGAGGAGGAGGAGGAGGAGGAGGAGGAGGAGGAGGAGGAGGAGGAGGAGGAGGAGGAGGAGGAGGAGGAGGAGGAGGAGGAGAGAGACGAAGGACGAGGACGAGGAGGAGGAGGAGGAGAGCATGAGGAGGAGGAGGAAGAGGAGGGAGGAGGAAGAGGAGGAGGAGGAGGAGGAGGAGGAGAGGAGGAAGCAGGAGGAGGAGGAGGAGCAGGAGCAGGAGCAGGAGCAGGAGCAGAGCAGGAGCAGGAGGAGGAGCAGGAGGAGCAGGAGGAGCAGGAGGAGGAGGAGGAGCAGGAGGAGGAGGAGGAGGAGGAGGAGGAGGAGGAGGAGGAGGAGGAGGAGGAGGAGGAGGATACCGCCGACGCCCGCTGGGGGTGGGTGGAGGGCGACGCTCTTCGATCCCCTCTGGCCGTGACTGTTCCACGGTGCAGTCCTGCGTGCCCTGCTCTTCTGCCAGGATGGAAGGCGAGCACCGGGGCAGCAGCGGCACTGGCTTCGCACAGAGCGACCACTGGATCTCGAGGGCGTTCCCGTCGTACAACAAGGACGCCGAGCACCCCGTCGGCGCCCCAGCGCGCCCCGCAAGACCGAGCGACCTCTGCCGCCCTCTCTCCTCCCTCCCCTCTCCCCATTCATCCCTCTTACTCTCCCTGTGGGTTGGGCGGTGGGGGCGGAAGGTTCACAAGATGGGGAGTTCGATCCCGAGCCGTTCCAAAGGAGCGACGGCTACACGTTAGTTCTTTGGAGTCGATATGGCAGAAAGTTCGGCGGTGACCCTCGTCGCCGCAGGGTCGGGGCCGCGCTCAGGCCATGGAGGCTGGTATATATGGCGGGCCGCTTCGATTCGACCCTCGGAGGTCGCCGCCAGACCGATCCCGCGCTGAAAGTCGTGGCTTTGGGCTGGCGCTCCGGAGGCTTTCGGGGCCGATGCGGTTCGTCACGGACAGTGCTGCTTTGCACACAGGATCGATGAACAAGCGGCACTTGTCGTGCCATGGGTCCAAGTCCAGACGCTTCGCGTAACCCCACCAGCCCATACTGAAACGGAGCCCAGAGAGCTGTCTTGATCAGGAATGTGGAGGAGGATGCAGTGGAAGAAATGGTTTTGTAAGAAGTCGCGCCCCAAGAGGGGGACGATGGAGGAGGAGTCGGAGGAGCAGGAGGAGGAAGAATAGGGAGTGGGGGAGGGGGAGGGGGAGGAGGGAGGAGGAAGGGTGAGGAATAGGCGGATGAGGAAGAGGGGGAGGAGGGCGAGCAGAAAGGCCAGAGACCTCCTGGTGCCTCTCGGAGTCTCTTCGGATGTCTTTCAAACGTTTCTTGGAGTCCTCTTGGGGCGTCTTGGAGGTTTCTTGGCAGTCCTGGGGGCCTCTTGGGGCGTCTTGGGGGTTTCTTGGGGGCCTCTTGGGGGCATCTTGGGGGCATCTTCGGGGCGTCAAAGGGCCTTAGGCACCTCTTGGGGTCGCCTTGGGGCACCCTTGCGAGCCTCGGGGGCCATCTTAGAGGAGATCGATCAAAGGACGGGCCGTACTAAATTAGAGACCCCCGCCAGGAGGCCAAAATGTGGCCAACGCCTGAGCAACATCGCTAATGTTGAACCTCCCGCCAAGGCCCCTTGGGGCGTCTTGGGTGCCTCTGGGGTTGCATCTCGGAGCTTGTTGGGGGTCTATTGGGTGCATCTGGGGGTCATATTGGGGTCCTTTTGGGGTCTCCTGGGCACCTCGTGGGGCCGTCTTTGGGCACCCTTGGGAGCCTTGGGACTTCAAACGGAGGTTGAAGGCGAGCCTGCGAACGACGCGCCCGCGTCCGCCGCCGCTTGGGCGCAAGCGGCGCGCGCCCAAGAATTTGTCGGGGGTGGACAGATGGTCAACAGTACTGGCTTCGACCTGGCCGACCCAAGCGTGCCACGAAAATCCAACGGTACTATTCTCTGACCAATATCCGGCGGTCTGACATGCCCCGCGTGCGTCGACATCGTGCAGATATGCTCACATAGACACAACCACAACCCACGACAATGTCGCAATGTCGCTCGTTTGAGAAGGAGTCTCATGTATTGGGGGTGTCCTGGCTGCAACAAGGAGAACGGCATCAACAAGACGGGCCACTCGCCAATACAAGGCAGCTGTCGATTTGCTCAGACTTGGCAACTACCTGACAACAACGGCCAAGGCCCTCAGGCTGTACCAGCACCAGTTTCAGCACCAGTTGCGCCAGCAGCAGAACCCGCGCAACCGAGTTCGCAGCAACGCGTCGAAACCATGGCGGCGATGACCGAACAACAGGCGCCAGTAGCTACCACATGACCCGAGGAGTTCACGGGGATCCCAGGTGTGACGCGCTGGAAAGCGGCGCTGACATGTCTGACGATCATCAACCAGTCGTAGGACGGCGTTGACGCGAGCAGCGTGGCGCACCACCCTCACCACCGCAGCCGCTGGCTGAAGCATGGCCTCGCGCGAGGCTGCCTGACTGGACGCGTCCCAACATCCAGCTAAGCCTCCAGAGCCTACGTAGCTTCAACCCAGCACTTGTGGCAAAAGAGTTTCGAGAGCCCCACCTTCGCTGTTCGCATTTTCAGAACCAGAAGCGCGCGTGATCTTGTCAACGGTGTGGCTGATCATCGTGCGCCTCAATATGGTCAAGAGCGTCTGCGATTCATGGCGTGAGTGGCGATATTGGGAGAAACCTGGCTACGCGGTTGTGCCGTTCTGTCGCCCCCCCCAGGTCACTTGAACAAGGGGGGCGACTGCGACTTGATCTTTTATAACCGATACATCGTTCTTTGTTCAAACCATCGACCGGTGCGCGCGGTGGGCCGCTGGTCAACAGGGAACCGACAAGGCGATGCACGCTATCATGGGCGCCTCGTCACCGATTGTGGACATGGCCCGGCCATGCTAATGTGTGTTATTCGGACGGCGAAGGCGAATTGAACAGCGGCGTCGCCGGGGCAATCCTAGACAGGCCGAAGGCACGGGGCGTCGCATCCGCGCCCGAGGCCAAGTTGGCGCCACCATCAAAGTTCCCCACGGGATCCTTCGACATGCGCTGCGCGTCGTGGAGGAGGAGCTCGGGGGAATTAACATCCTTCTTGTGCCCCCTAGACTGCCGCGCAAGGGCTAATTTGTTTGCGACGCTCTCGCGTTCTACAAATGCTCATCTCGATGCCTGGTCCTGCGTGCCCGACAGCCATCCTGCTTCCCGGATCCACTAGTGAATAATCGCGAGCCAGGGGCGGAAACGTCCGATCATCACCGCGAACAAACATCAGCGATGTAAGTAAAGGCCATCACACAGGCTACTGCAGTTGTCAAGGCTAACGGAGCCTCGCATACCAAAGTGACACTAGCTGGACAGCGCAATGATCAAGCAGGCGATCTCGCGGACTATCGATGACCTGACACCGCGCAGGACGATTGGGGGGTCTGGGTTGGACCATGCCCGGTCACGCGCAACGACCCAGACCGAGACCAGGCAGCAGTTCGGGTTGGCGGCCGCGGGGGCCTGATGCAATGCCGAGATTTACGTCGCTCTGCGCGTGGAAGCCTCCATCGTCCGCGGAATCGGCTCCGACACGACGGCCATGCGAGCTTACCTGCGGGGAAGCCTGCTGTGGCGTTGGGCTATTTGCCCACCGGGCAGGGGCACCTGCGGGTGACCGCTGCGAGTCGACGCTCGCCGAAGGTTCACTTGGCTTTGCAATTTGTCATCAGGAACGCCATCAGGATTGAAAATGTGGCGACGGCGCGCCTGGCCAGAAACATCCATGGGCCACCCGCGGCGTCTTGTGCCGACAGTTGCGCGCGTTTGTGCGTCGTGACTACCATGTGGCTCCAGGGTTCCATTATTGTGACTCCTAGGGCGCGGCTGAGCATGCGCGATGCCGCTGGGCCCGCTCGCGCACGAGCGTCACGTCTTCAAAATCAGTGGCAGAATTCGACGGATACCCGTCCAAGTTCGAGGACCTGGCGGGCGCGCCGCCGCCGAGCGGACGTGTTCAGAAGGTGCAACTGCATGCTCTTCCTGCCGCTGACGATTGCCAGCTCCTTACACTGCATGGGGTGCCTGAGGCCGATCTTGAAGCCCGCGTCGCAGAGGCGTGGCGCGCCGAGCTACAAGAGGAAAGGGGTTCCTGGGGGACACTCCGCTGGCGCCCCTCTATGCCATGCCAACTAACGTGATTGCCGCGGGCAGCGCGCGGGCGATTGTGACCGGCGAAGAGCCAGGGAACTCGCAGAAACAAGGGTACGGGCAGTGCGAGATCAAGGGCGTCTCGCCCCCATGCGTGGGACTGGCCGCTGCGAGACCGATGGCCTCGATGTGGGGAAATCTGGTCCGCGCGTCTGAGCTCTCCTTTGCAGCGGGCAAGTCCATGGTCCACCGACAAAGCAACGGCGCCAATCATTTCATGGTGACCATCGAACTGCGATGCGGGCGCGCGCGCCCGCTGCGTCAGAGTGAGCCGTCGTCGAGGAGGGCGACGTTCTCGGAAGGCTCGGGCGCGGGCGCCCTGTCGAGATGCTTGCGGCTGCGAACGCGGATCTTGAGATCTGCTTCGACACATTGTTTTAAGATGCCGCCCGTCCTCGCGACGTCGAGATATGCGTGCGCATCGAAATTCGCGAAGTACGAAAGGTCGAATTCGGGCGCGCTATCAGACTGCGCCTCGTATTTCGCGTGTCCATTGACGTCGAGGCCTCCGGCGCGTAGACCTTTGCAGGGGCGGCTGGGCGGGCCATTCGGGGACGGCGCGCAAGCGCGGCCGCGCGCAGTGAAGTCTTCCTCCTCAGCATCCATAAACATGAATGAGGTGGCTCTCTCGATGGGCCTGGCGCGTGGCGAGTTGGCCGCAGCCGCCGGCGAGTAAGAGCGCGTGGTTGTTTCGCGCGACCGCCTGGCTCATGCTCAGCGCTGGGAGCTCCAGGCTCTGCGTCGCATGGCGAAGCGCGAGGCTGTCTGCCGCTCCTAGGGCGAGGAACGGGCGCCAGGGGCGCCTCGGGGAGTTTTCGCTGCGAGCCGGGACAATCGCGCGAGACTGCAGTCTCAGACGGATTTCCCGTGGCGAGGAGTTCGAATTGAGCTCGGGCCTCTTTGCAGCCGAGCGCGTGGGAGACGCGTGGCAGGCGTCGAGGGCGCCGTCGGCATGTGCGCCACGCGCGAAGAACACGTTTTGCGCGCGCAAGGTCATCGAACATAGCTGCGCGGACTGAGCCGCGCGATGCGCGGAGACCGTGGGCGGCCGAGCCCAATTGGATCGAGGTTGATAGATGGGAGAATATCGCCCTGGGCGCTGCCGAGAGCTGATTGCCGACGGAAGAAAATAAGGCGAACGCGGTGTCAGATATGGTCATCCGTTTTCGCGGTGCTCTGGCGCGTGCCGCGATCGCCCAGGTGCGCTTCGACGGCGTTCGCGGTCTCTCGTGCGACGCGCCCAAGAACCGACCGACGTGCGAGTGCGACGACTCGGCGCCGCAACGTGAACACTACAACAGCTCCCAGAGAAAATCATATACCAAGCAATGACTCCAACCGGAAAAGGTGGGGCTACATAGCGAATCCGGTTGCCGTCGCTTCAGCGGCGAGCCGACTGCGAAGTCAGGAGGCACGGCGCCCGAGGTTTCAATGTAATCTCGCGTGGACACCAGCCGAGCGGAGAGGCGGTTGCCCGCCCGATTAATGCGCGTTGCAAGGCACGCCGACGGGAAGCGCGCTCAAGCTTTCCAGCGGAGAATCAAGCATCAGCTATGACTTGGGGGCTGCGATCCAGCATTCGTCGCGCTGCTCGATCTGCACGACCACGTGCGCCGACGTTTTTTTCAACCAACCTATCACGCATAGTTTGTCTACGCATCAAGGCAGTAGTTCCCATTGATGCTGCGTGTGTCTTCAAGTCCTTATCTAGAACGGGTCTGGAGAGACCTACTGGGCGTGCACTTCTTGGCCAC
>CAUYUJ010018905.1:107498-114682 GCA_963575745.1 Prorocentrum cordatum | reverse complement strand
CGCCGACCGCCGCGAGCGGCGGCGGGAGCGGGGAGCGCAGGCGGCCTCGCGCAGCGGGCCTGGCATGCGGCGGGCGCGGGGAGAGCGGGGCTCAAGAGACGGGGGGCAAGGCAGACGGGGGTCAGCCAGGGCGCCGCAGGGCTCGCCCGCTCCCCCCATTCCCTTTTTTTTTTTTTTTATTTTTGTGTACTCCCTCCCTCCTCCTACTTCCTCCTCCTCCTCCCTACCTACCTCCTCCTCCTCCTCCCTTCCTCCTTCCTCTTGTCCTCACACCTCCTCCGCCTCCTCCTCCTCCGTGTCCTCCTCCTCCTTCACCCATCCTCCTCCTCTCAGCCTTCTCCTCCCTCCTCCTCCCTCCTCCTCCTCCCTCCTTCCTCCTCCTCCTCCTCCTCCTCCTCCTCCTCCTCCTCCTCCTCTTCCTGCATGGCCAGGGTCGGATTGGCCTGGGTTTGGGTGCAGGATCCTGCGGGATTTTGCAGGACCCTTGGCATCGACCCGGGTTTGTGTCCAGGATTTTGCAGGATCCTGCAGGATTCTGCAAGGCCTGGCTGACCTGGGTCTGGGATTGCCCCAGGTCAGAAGATCCCCGAGGAGAGCAGGAGGAGCAAGCAGTCGAAGCAGAGGGCTGCCACAGGGCTCGTTTCGATTCCTCCGAGTCGATTCGATTTCGAGGGCCTCCGATTCCGATTCGATTCGACTTCGGATTCCGATTTGGATTCCGATTCCTCAATGGAGGCCTATTGGCCTTCCGATTCTTGCCGAGTCAACTTCTCCCGACTCGGCTGCCGATTTCCGCCAATCCGATTCATTTCGATCGCCGATCCGACTTGTCGATTCGATTCTGGGCTCTCCTGCTGCCAGGCGACAGCGTGACGCGATTCACCACCCACCAATACACCCCAACCCAACCCGAAGGCTTCAGTTTGCCCTCCATTTCCAGTGTGGGGGGGCCCGGCAACACTGAAGAAACACATACGGAACCCGTGCCCCCCCCCAACCCGAAATTCGGGTCTTTGGGTTGGGTTGGGGTGGTCTGGCAGGTAGTCAGCGATCGTCACACGCCTTGGCGGAGAACACGTTCTGAGGAGCATCGACCCTCTCTCTCTCTCCCTTCCCCCGCCCTCCGGGACAGCCCAGGTCCACACAGCCCTCCGCCTGGCAGCCCAGGACGGGCGGCGCCCGGCGCTCGCGGGGCGTGGCCGGACTCCTCCCGCGGGTGCCTCCAGGAGGAGGAAGGTTAGCGCCGCGCACACGGGGGTGGCGAGAGGGGGGTGGCCTTTAAGAATGTGGGGGGGGAGGTCCTTCGAAGCCTTCTGAGGGTGGCCCAGGGAGGGTTCTGAGACGGCTCCTTAGAAGCTGGGACGGTTTCTGAGAAGGCCCCTTCCTTCTTGGAGCCCCCCGCCGTCTTAGAAAGCCAAGCCCCTCGCGCCACTGCCTTGGGCGCGCTGCCAGGAAGAACAGGAGGAGGTGAATCAAGGATTGTCAATCGATGTTCTGGACGGTGTTGTGCCCTTTTGGGAGCTTCCGAGGGCGTGCCCATCCCCACGGCTAGATCCCCCTCGAGATCTTGGTCAGAGCGCGCTCCAGGAGATGGCCTGCGGGCCGTTATGATGGGGAAGGGGGAGGAAGGAATCAGGAAGGAATTGGGAGGAGGAAAGCGGAATGAGGAAGGAGGAAACAAGAATAAGGAATCATGAAGGATCGAGGAAGGAAGAGGAGGAAATACGTAAGGATGAAGTGCACAAATCAAAGAGGGAGGAAGTAGGGAGGAAGTAGGGAGGATGGATGGACGGTGTCTTCCCTGCGGGGTGGCAGGCGTGGCATCTTTTCTTGCATTGACTTGGCCACAGAACTATTTTTTTGTCCACGTCGAGGAATCGATCCGACTGGTTTGGGTGCCCTCACAGGGGGAAGAAATTACCCCTCTCGGCTGCCCCTCGGGAGAAGATTTTACCCCTCGCGGGGATGGGCATTTTGGTGCCCCGTGGAGGAGAAGTTTACCCCTCGTGAGGGTGGTTTTGACACCTCTGTGGTGTCCGTTCGGAACCTAGAACCGAAACGTTCGCCCAGTCCCAAAACCTTGATTGCATGCACCTCCCGAGCCCGACTTGCACATGTCGGGAAAACTGTTTTCATGCCCCCCAGCTTCCAAGTCAGGAGCGCCTGGACAGCCCGAAATCATAATTTCCTGCGGCCCTCTGGATCTTGGTGAGGAGGACCATCGAGGACGATGACAGGGCTAGGAGGAGGAGGAGGAGGGGGAGGAGGATGAGGAGAAAGACTAGGACGAGGAGGACGACAACAACGAGGAGGAGGAGGAGGTGGAAAAGGAGGAGGAGGATGAGGATGAGGAGGATGAGGATGAGGAGGAGGAGGAGGAGGAAGAGGAAGAGGAAAAGGAAGAGGACAAGGAGGAGGAGGAGGGAAGGAGGAGGAGGAGGAGGACCAGTGTAAGCCCAAGAGGCATCAACGATGTTGGAATAAACCCTCCCTCCAAGCTCCCTCTTCATAGGCCCCTACAACGGTTCATTTCCATTGAGGAAATTGCCTCGTTGGGCGACCTCGTTTGACGACAATCGTTTCTCGGTATTCTAACGCCGCGGGTCATACTGACTGTTGCGTGTTAACGACCCAGAGTCGTGCCAGGACGCCATTCCTGGGACTTCAACACAGCGAATCAAAGTAATTGTTGCGCCCGCGTAATCCTGAATCCTTTCAAAACACCATTTCTGGTGCGTTGACGGTGGGAATCCATGAAACTCTTTGCAAAGTTTAAAACGAGTGCGTGCGGCGCAAAGGCGAGTGCGTGCGGCGCAAAAGGAACCGCCTTCAATCCGTGAAACTCTTGCAAATTGTTCATGAGAATGTGCGCCGCGCGCGCTAAAGCGAGAGCGACATCTTGAAAACCACCTGTCCTCGATCTGTGAAAGAGCGTGTTCTACCGCTGCTGGCGGAAAACCGGGGGGGGTCAATACCGGTTCGAACCCCTCCTCCCCCCCCCCCCCCCTCCGGAAAACCGGGCGGGGTCACTACCGGTTCGAACCCCTCCTCCCCCCCCAGTTCATCATGAAAAGGGGGGGGTTCACTACCGGTTCGAACCCCCCCCCCCTCGAAAACCGAGTGGGGGTGCGGACAGTGGTGGGGACGGTGTTGGTGGGGACAGTGGTGAGGGGACAGCGGGACAGTGGTGGGGACAGTGGGACAGTGGGACAGTGGTGGGGACGGTAGTGGTGGGGACAGTGGTGGGGACAATGGTGGGAACAGGGGGGACAGTGGACAGTGGTGGGGACGGTGGTGGTGGGGACAAGTGTGGGGACAGTGGGAATGAGGTGGAAACAGTGGGACAGTGGAGGGTACAATGGTGGTGGGGACAGTGGTAAAGGCGGTGGCGAGGACGGCGGTGGGACAATGGGACAGAGAGGTACAGTGGGGACAGTGGTGGGGACAGCGGTGGGGACAGTGGTGACAGTGGTGGGAACAGTGGGACAGCTCAGTGGGACAGCGGAGGAGTCAGTGGGACAATGGGGACAGTGGGGATAGGTAGTGGTTGGGTCCGTGGAGACAGTGGGGAGAGTGGAACCGTGGTGGGAACAGTGGTGGGAACAGTGGGGACAGTGCGACAGTGGTGGGGGCACTGGTGGGGACAATAGGGACGGTGGTGGAACCAGTGGGGACAGTGGTGGTGAGGACAGTGGTGCTGGGAACAACGGTGGGGGATGTGATGCGAGCGGTGGTAGGGACCGGGAGTCGTTTGCTGGCGGTGCGTGGGGGGGGGGGGGGTCGAACCGGTAGTGACCCCCCTCCGGTTTTCGAGGGGGGGGGGGTCCAACGGTAGTGACCCACCCACCCGGTTTTCCGGATCCGGAGGGGGGGGGTGGGGGGAGGGGTTCGAACCGGTAGTGACCCCCCCGGGTTTTCGAGGGGGAGGGGGAGGGGGGGGGGAGGGGTTAGGGGAGAGGGGGTTTGACGGGGGGAAGGGGGGGGGGGATTTTCGGAGGGGGGGGGGAGACCCCCGGGTTCCGGAGGAAAAGGTTGGCAATTTTCCACAGTAAAGGAGCGGTGGATCACGCTCTCTCCGATCTGTGAAGCTCTTGCAAATTTACAAAACGAAGATGCACCGCGCCGCATTTTGAAGACCACCTGCCCTCAATCCGTGAAGCTCTTGCAATGTTTTAAAACGAATGTGCGACGCGCCAAGGCGAGAGGCACATGTTGAAAACCACCCGCCCCTAATCCGTGAAGCTCTTGCAAGTTTTTCAAACGAACGTGCGCCGCGCTATGGCGAGAGCCACATTTTGAAAACGACCCGCCCTGCATCTGTGAAGCTGCTGCCAATGTTGAAGCTTCAGATTCATAAATGGTGAGGAAGTCTGAGGCGAAGCGCCCGGTCCGCCCCAAGCACTGGCCCCAGGGTGCGACAGGAAGAAGTTATTTAGAAGGAAAAGCAATGGAGGAGGAGGAGGAGGAGGAGGAGGAGGAGGAGGAGGATGAGGAGGAGGAGGAGGAGGAGGCGGAGGCGGAGGCGGAGGCGGAGGCGGAGGCGGAGGCGGAGGATGAGGGGCACGTAGGCATTGCTGCTGCCGCTGCTCCTCCCTCCTCCTCCGTCCTCCACCCGCGGCCCCCCTCCTCCTCTCTCCTCCCTCCCCTCTTCGCGGCCCGAGGGAGCTGTGGCGGACAGGAGAGGGGAGCGATCCCAGAGGGTGTTCACGTCCCTCTCCCTCCTTCGTTGCTCCTCCTGCTCCTGCTCCACCTCCTCCCCCCATCCCCCCTGTCCCCCTGGACCTCCTCGTCTCCTTCCTGCCCCCCCTCGCGACGTCCCGCCCTGTCCGCCTGCCGCCTCGCCTCCCCGCATCCAGCCCCCGCCGCCGGCCCCGGCAGGGCTGTGTTGACGGCCTGGGGCGCAGTGAAGTCGCCATCGGGCCGCAAGCAGACTGCGGCAACGTCGCGGCACGTCTGGGGTTCGTCGAGGTGCCTCTGGAGTAAGTTTGGAGTACATCTGGGGGCATTTCGGACTCTTCTTCTTCTTCTTCTTCTCTTTCTTCTCCTCCTTTTTCTTCTTCTCCTCCTCCTCCTCCTCCTCTTCCTCCTCCCTCGCACTCCCTTCCTCCTCCTTCCTCCCCTCACTCCTCCCTCCTCCTCCTCCCTCCTCCTCCTCCTCCTCCCCTCCTCCCCTCTTATTCTCCTCCTCGTCCTCGTCCTCCTCCTCCTCCTCCTCCTCCTCCTCCTCCTCCTCTCTCCTACTGATCCCCATCCTCCTCCTACGGGGGGGATCTGTGAAAGGGTGCGAATCATATTTCAGAGCTCGGACCAGATGTGGACGATGCTCATGGCCATGAAGGGCCGAAAGTTCCTGGGCGGCAACCTTCTGGCAGCGGGGCGCCAAAACCTCTGGCACGGCATCGCCAAGCTGGGCTGGGATATCGGCGTGATCACACAGCAGGTGAAGTCGATCCAGTTGTTGGAGCCTGTCGTCAAAGTTTTGTCCTGCACACCAATCGCACGACTTCGCGGCCGCCTGCGACATCAAGAACGACAAGGGCGAGGTGATCTTCCTGCCGAACAAACTCCCAGGCAACGCGCACATTGGAGGCCCGATCAAGCTCTTCGATTGCGACTTCGCCACGCACAAGCTGAGGGTCATGGCCACGGCGGGGGGGCTCCTCTCCGACCTCAACCTCGACCTCCAGCTGAACGACCACATCGGGACGAGTCAGGTTGCTGGGGACCCGTGAAGAGGTCCTTCTTTAGTAATCAGGAAATGGTGACGGCGCAGGATGCTTGACCATTCTTGCACTATCAGCTGGAATGTGAGAGTTGTGTCGCTGAAGGGGATGCCAGACTTCCTGAGAGACATAAAGGACAGGTTTTCCTTGGCGCATGCTTCTTTTGCAAGAGTGTTTCGCCTTTCGCAGTGCAGAGCCTCCAGAGCATATCGATGGACACCGTGTGATTGTGGTCCCCCGAGCGGCAGGGACAGGCAGAACGCGATTTTCATCCATCGAGACTGTGGCTGGTCGGTCCTCGAGGTGGTCCAGGGTAGCCGCTATGTGGGCGTTGTGTGCGAGCATTCTGAATTCGGACGCGTACTTGCTGGATCTTCCCACTTGCATCCTTCAAAGTCATGCAAGTTACTGTTAGATAGTTTGGGAGAGATCCGTAAGCACATCCAGTCGGTGCTGGGTGAAACCATGGCGATCATAGGCATGGATGCTAACGCTCATGTGGGATCGATTGCGGACTCTGACCTCGACTCTACCCGCAGTGGCTCCAACTGCAGCTCCACTCACGAACCCCCTCGGCTTGGTAAACTCGCTTGGAAGGCTAACGAACTATATCGGCCACTGGTTGATCTAGGACTGCGGGCTGAAAATACTTTTCTTTGGTGTCGTCACGGCTACTACACTCGCTTCCCCGACCCAGGACAGAGACGCGAACCCAGACATATAGACTACGTTCTGACTAGACACTTTTCTCAGCTTCGGTGACATGTTCGGTGGGTCTCTCGACGGCCACTACCTCGGATCACGCCCCCCTAAAGTTCCAGGCTAAGGTCCAGGACCCAGGAAGTAATTAGAATCTTGCAGCACAGCGTGAACCTCTCCCCACCAAACCGATCAATTGGGGTTGTTTTGACTTCGCGGCCTATCGAAACTCTCTGGGCGATTTCCTGGACATCGGTTGGGCGATGAATGCATGTTTCAAGGGCGAGGAGGCTTTCGGTTTGTTCCTGGACGGATCGTTCTTCGATGAGGTTCTTCGATTTCGTAAACGACCTCAGGGCCGACTGTTGGGGCGCGCTGGCTGGGGCTTCGCGTTGGTCAATACGGCGTTTCCAACAGCGGGCGCGCCACCGATTGCCCCGGCACGCGGCCCTGTTGTCTTGGGCTCCGCCGACCCGCTCTTCGTAGGAGCGTGCAGGGAGTCGAACAACACTGCTGAACTTACGGCGCCGATCGAAGCCTGTCTGTGGCTACTCTACCAGAAGGCCCTCCCAGATGAGACCCGACTCCTCCCTCGCAGAGCTAACGTTAAGTTCATCTTCGACCTCTCGCAATGTGCAGCAGATTTTATGGGGCAGATGCCGTGCCCGCAGCAATTTAAATTTGGTCGCAGTAATGCGGGCAGTCTGGTACGTGGTCTGCCTCCCAGAATGGCGCAGGTCTGCCTCCCAGGTCTGCCGTCAG
>CAUYUJ010018905.1:79998-102498 GCA_963575745.1 Prorocentrum cordatum | reverse complement strand
CAAGCACATGTGTTTGGTAGCCAATTCACCGCGACGAGACTAACTCTTAAGCGTGCCAAATTGAGGAAGACTCACCCGACTATATCTGTAGCGAGGCGCTGCCCTGATGAGATTAATGCGCCGTGCGAGCGTGCGTTGTGAATGCAGGACCGCCGGCATTGCCGCTGGGCTGTCCTGGAGGTCGGTACCCCGCGTTGGGCGTGCAAGCAGTGAAGCCAGGGGGGGGGTCCTCCTCCCCCCCAAGAGCCCGGAGCCTCTGTCGCCCCGTCCCCAAACCCCGTGCCCTCGTGTCTGGGGCGCTCCTGGAACCCCCGCGCGAGTCCTGGATGAGGAGGAGGAGGAGGAGGAGGAGGAGGAGGAGGAGGAGGAGGAGGGGAGGAGGAGGAGGGGAGGGGGGAGGGGAGGGAGGGGAGGGGAGGGAGGGGGGAGTGGAGGGGGGCGGGAGGGAGGGGAGGGAGGGGAGGGAGGGGGGAACGGGAGGGGAGGGGAGGGGAGGGGAGGAGAGGGGATGTGGGGAAGGGAGGGGAGAGAAGGAGGAGAGGGGAAGGAGGGAGGGAGGGAGGGGAGGGAGGGGAGGGAGGGGAGGGAGGCGAAGGAGGGGAGGGAGGGGAGGGAGGGGGAGGGAGGGAGGGAGGGGGGGAGAGGGGAGGGAGGGGGAGGGGGGGGGAGGGGGGGAGGAGCGGGGGGGGAGGAGGGGGAGGGATAAGGGGGGAGGGAGGGGGAGGGAGGGAGGGGGGGGGAGGAGAAGGGAGGGAGGATGGAGGGAGGGGAGGGGAGGAGGAGGGAGGGAGGGAGGGGAGAGGGAGGGGGGGGGGGGAGGGAGGGATGGGGGGAGGGAGGGATGGAGGGGAGGGAGGAGGGAGGGAGGGATGAAGGAAAGGAGGGAGGGAGGGAGGGGAGGAGGGAGGATTGCGGAGGGCGGAGGGCGGAGTTCAGAGTTCAAGGGGGACCTTGTTCCTCGTCTGCAGCAGCAGCAGCAGCAAGGCCCGCAGGGATGTCTACCCTGGCGGAGTACGCTGACCTCGGAGTCCTGTAAGAGGGGTGCTTACCCTTCGCAATCCTCGCTAGGTTCTCGTGCCCCTTGCGACTGCGGAGGGGAGGGCACACGACCTGCAAATGCCGAGGGTCAGTAGTGGACGTGAGGCCGCACTTGGCACAGAACCGAAGATTATGGAGATCCCACGCCCAGATCTGGTGACTGGGGTGGGCAGAAACTGAACCGAGCCAGGCGGGGCCAACAATTTCTCTGACCACGACCCCAGCAGCGGTGGGAAAGCTGGTCCTGCCAAGAGGAGCCCCTGGACACTCTCGCGCCGCGGCCGTGAGCAGTGAGGTGGTGGTGACAAATTCCCTACACCGCGAGCAAATCCAACGCTTGCCCTCTCTCACAAACTGGTGTGTGGATTGGCTGAGGGCTCGGTCTCTCCTGGAAATAAGAAGCATGCGCTGACAGTCGCCCCCCCGCCCACTCCCCCTCCCATCCGTCGATATCGATCGTATCGAGCAGACTCCTTCTGAGCCTTGCTCGAATCTGAGCCGTCTCCGCATCAATGCGGTCAACGGCGTGCAAGTCCCAACCTGGAGGGAGGGAGAGAGCGAGTCCTCGCGCCGAGGCCTGACTGGCCAGCGCGTCCGCCGCCGCGTTGCCGACCGCAGCGAAGGCCTCGTCCCAGGACCTGAGCCGATCGGGGTCCTGCTCCAGGTGTGAGGCCGTCCAGGCCACGAGGATGGGAGAGGACCTGCGGCGGGCGAGGGCGCGGATCTCTTTCCACAAATCCGAATGTTGTTCCTTGGGGGCGGGACGCTCGCACCTCCCGCGCTTCCAAGCAAGGGACAAAGGCAAATGATCAGTGACAGACTGAAATGGCATCGGCAGGAGCTCAAACGCAATGATGAACGCTCGAAGCTCGGTCCAGACAGCGGCAAAGAAGCTCCCCAAAGCGGGATCCAATTAGCGGGGCTGCAGGGGCTCTGATCGAGCGCAACGATCGCGGAGCCACAACGCCTATGACTAGGATCAGTGCTGTACAGGCCTCCTGAGCCGTCCCCAAAGATCTTATTTTTCTCGCAGCCCCAAGCACGGTGGTATGCCGTCTCAGGCTCTTTCCCACTACGCCCGCACATTCTCGAACAAGAATAGCCAGCCGCGAATTGACGTTCTCTGGGCCACTGGCCCCCCGTGTCCACCGTGAGAGTGGCAGCCCACAGATCGGTCTTTGCCTGCTGCTCAAAACGATGCAACTCCCGAGTGGCGCCAGGGAAGTCCGCTCCGTGGTGCAGGTCGCTGGGGTCCACATGGTTAGCTGCCAAAGCCCACAGCTGTGCTTTCCGATCATGGATGAAGTCGTCTACTAACTCCATGGCGTCGGCAGCATTGGAGTCCTCGGAGCCATGCGGTGGGAAGGTCCACGTGTCCGAGCCGTTGTCAGTTGGTCTCTCCCAGGCCCCAGGAGAGCGAGGTATCCACCTCGCCTGGTGAAGGGTAGCGATAACTGCTCCTATTGGCCCTCGAACACGGTTCCAGGAGGCGTTCTGTTTGTGGAGTACATTTTGCTTGATGACGGACCAGGCAAGGCGAGCGGCAGGGTGGGGCTCGGGATGGCTAAACCAAATCTCAAACCAGGTCATGATCAAACTGACTTGGAGCTGTATGGCGGGGTCCCGCTCCTGTAGGGTGCATGCCAACGCCGGCGTCAGGCAGCGGCCCTTCTTGGCCCCAGCAATGGCACTGCTGGCCTGCCGTCTGAGGGCCAACACAAGGGATGGAGGCACGCCCGCCGCCTGATGACCGTGCGCAGCCTGCGGTAGAGCACCAGTCGGCCATAGCCCCGAAACCTCAGTGTGGACCTTCGTGCCAAGCTGTCGTAAGCGACGAATGCGACCATGCCGTCGACGGGCATTGTCTCTGCGGGCCGTCGTTTTCTTGGCAGATCTGCGCTTGCCTGCGGTAGTGTCGAGGCCAAGGTCGGTGGCCTGACTCGCGTATGATATGGGGAGACCATGGCCCGACAACGCCCTGGCAATGCGCTTCCCCAGTGTCCTGCTGGAGGCTATGATCGTGGACTTGTCGGACAGTACTACGCGGTACTGGCGAAATTGCTCAGCAAGCTCAAGGCCAACCTGATTAGTTGCTTGGCTCACTACTTGCTCTGAGCTGTCTTCAACTCTGGCTGAGGTGTCGTCCACGTGGGTGCGCGGCGCGGGGATGGGCCTGATCTTGTGCACGTGCTCCAATATCGGGTGGAGGAATAGCTTGGCCAAGTTGACGCCCCGCGGACTGCCAGCCACGAGAGATCTCGTGTCCATGGTTCGTGGGCTGATCCATGATTTAGCCCTGGGATATCGAGGGGCCAGGCGCATTCGCACTTCCATGAGCGCCACAATCATGGGGTAATTCGTCCGCTCAGCAAGCTGTGGGGGCAGAACCAAAGAAACACTGTCGTAAAACTTAGTGAGGTCCAATAGCAGGCAGGCCACGTGCTTGCCGTTGGCGGTCACTGCCTCGTCCATGAGGGGCCTGATCATCGCGGCTCGGAGGGCCGAGGGCCCAGCCAAGGCTGTGTCCCAATGCGCCTCCAGACCCGACGGCCACCTATTTGCTGGCGAAGCGCGGGCCTGCGACCAGATCTTGCCGAGGGTTGGGGGAAGGCCCAGCACCCTGTCACCCCCCTGCGGCTTCGGGGCGACAGCGCCGAGGGTGGCGTGCATCTGTTCTGGCCAGGCCCCTGCCTCTTCGCAGCGGTGGAGCAGTTGGAGGCAAGCCTGCCTGCCTGCTCGAGGGAGCCTGGTCACACCATCCACCGTGAAGTTGCCAATGCCCGTGGCCTTCTTGGCGGACATACGGGCGACCGCGCCGTCGAAATCCTCCATGGAGGTGGGAGGGGGGTCCTGGGGCCGAGTCTGAAGCCGAGCTCGAGAGAGGGCGCCCTGGATGTCCGCCAAGGTGTCAACTGAGTCTCTCCATATCTCTCGCCAGTTGTCGGTTCTGGCGGTCATGATGGCGTCTGGATCGCCTGTGCCCTGCAACTCTAGGACCTCATGGCTGGGGTCCTTCACGTGCCGATGGAGCGCACCAGGGCTACATTTCCAACTAGCCTTCACCCATCTTGTGGATTGCAACTTGCTCTTGCCCAGGGCCCTGGCCTGGGCTCCCCGCACGAACGTCGCCGTGAGTGCCTGGAGCCTGGATAATGACGCGCAGCGATGGTGACCGTGAATTTCCAGCCTGTCTGCATCGGTCCCAAGGCCATCAGGTGGGGGGGGGGGGGGCTCCTCCATGACTGCCGCCGTCTGCTCGCCGCAGGGTGGGTCTAGCTGTGTCTGCCCCCCCTGGTCGGGATCCTTGAAGGGGTCCCACGCCGTCATCCATGCCACCGCCTTGTCTCTGTTCCGCTGAAGCTGAAGGCGACGTGGCAATCGGAGCACGTGTGGCGCGGTTCTGCTGCACCTCCTGCGATTCCCCCCATGGGCGAGTCTGCCCCGTGGAGTCCAGCACGCGGTGAGCGTGTCGCCGCTGCCGCTCTTCCGAACACTGGTCCCGCGGGGTGCTGCAAGCCCAGGGTGGTCTCCACGTCCTCAGGTGCAGTGGAGCTCGCGCCCGAAATCAGTGAAGACGAGGGCCCAATTGGAGAAGAGCGCGAACGTGAAACCAACTGCGACGGCGAAACTGACCTCGGAGTGGTTAGTATCTGGCTCGGCGAAGAGGTGCGCGTCAAGCCCGTTGAACCAGCGTCCGATGCAGCGCCGCCAACCTCGGGGGCGGCTTGAACCAAGTCATGATTGAGCCCACATGGGATGTCGGTGTGCGGATGGCATTGGAAATGCGGAGTACGCGAAATCAACCTGCGAATGCCTCCATCCAAATCCGACTTCTCTTCTTGCCGCTCAGACTCTATGACCTTCGGGCTCCAACCATCCCTCACCCAAGCTGCGGTGTCGGGCAACAATGTTGCTGCAAGAAAGTCATCCACGAATCTGCTCCACTCCGTGCGGTCACTAAGCGAGTTCTTACCGAAATACTGGGCGTCGTCCTGTCCCAGGATGAGCGGGGTGGTGCGCCTGCAGCCGGCAAGGATGCAAGGGAGCTGGGCAGGGTCAGAGCCCTTGCTGGTAAGGATACAGTAGCGGTCCAGAAGCGCCCCAAACTTGGCCCAACGCTCAGCGGGGTCGTCACGCAGGTGGGCCCTTCCAGGGGTCGGCTTTGGCCGCTTGCGTCCCATAGAGAAGCCCTTACGACGGCCTCTGGATAAACGGATCATGGTGAGTCTCCAAGCCGAAGAGAGCCCTCTCCATAGCCGTGACCCAAAGACTGTATTCATAGTTGAGTTGCTGCTGGCCCTGTGGGTCCTCGAGAAGGTACGGGGAGTCCTGCGCGGGGCTGCACCTCGTGTCTCCCAAGACACATATACCTCTTGCCAGCTCCCAAGCAGCGACCCAAGACTCGTCGGGGGCGTAGAAGGGGACCTTGAGGGGCTCCTGGTCGGGCATCATGTCGGGGCCAGCTGGTTCCTGAGGATCGTCTCGCGTGCAGGCGCGTCTCGCTCTGGATCTCTCACTGTCGGGGTCGGGGGCCAACTTGGGTCTGCGCGCGACTGGTAAAGATCGAGGAAGCAACGGCGCTGCATGCCACCAATCATCCGAAGTCTGCCTGGCACCGATGTGCAATCCACAATGAGGAGACCAAGGGACAGCAAAAGCAGGATGAATGGAGTAAAGGTGCGCAGTGCCCTTCTTGACTACAGCATAATCGTGCATGCTTCCCTGCCCCCTGTGAGCACGTAGCGCGGGTGCCTGTGGGGAGGGCGATCTCACCTCCCAGCTTCTCAAGCCAATCCGATTGTGATAACTCAGCGGGCTCCAAGTTCCAATCTCCAACAATGTTCCAGGCGTCCTGGCTCGCAAACAAGAGGGGCGCCAGGGCCGTGTGCGTGTCGTGATTTTTGTGCCGAAGACAAATGGAAGGTAAGAGGTGCAACGACAATATGAGCAAATCACCTAACCTCAAATGCCATATTAGAGGAGCGAAACCGCGGCAAGGGTCCTGACGCCCCGAGGCCTGTACATCCTTTCGCATCTGGTCCATTGTGGTCGCCGCGATATGTTTGCGGGCAATGACCATCTCACCTCCCGAGAAACCGTTGTACTTTTCTGAAGGCAGGGGCCGCCGAGGCCTTCCGCGAGTCTTTCTGAAGCTGGATGCGCATGTCCTGCGTCGCTGCGGGGCCGACGTGGGTCCCCACCAAAGCCATGATGCTGTAGCAGTCGCGCTCCTCATGCACATGCTTCGCCGCCTGGGGGCCCCAGGCGGTGATGTTGCCGAAGAAGAGGGTGGCTGGGCTACCCCCGCTCGTCGCCTGCGCCTGGCATGGAACCGGGGGCCTTGGCAGGGGGAGGCTTAGGGCGATCAGAAGTCCTGCGAGCCACCTCCTTGGCCGCCGCTGCCACGCTGGAGGAGGGGGCCGCGCTCTCGGCGTTGACCGCGGCGAGGGCTGCCTCGGCCGCCTGCTCGGCGGCGGCCTTCTGCTGCTCCGGGGTGGGCTTGGCGGGGCCCTTGGGCGCCTGGGCCGCGGAGGCCTTGGCCTTGGCCTCGGCGGGCGTGGGGTCGGCAGCGACGCCCTCCCCCCCAGGGTTCTTGCGCTTCTTGCTGGCTGGGGCCTCCACCGTGGCCCGCGCCGTCTGCAGGAGCTCCTGGGGGCGACGCTGGCCTTCCTCCATCTCCCGCTGGTGGCGCTCGATCTCCTCTTTCCAAGTGAGAAGGGAGTTCTTGGCCTCATCCTCGTACTGGTCGAGGTCGTCGAAGAGGCCTGCGTCGAATGCGAAGACCGCCCTCCGGCCGTCCTGCGTGGCGCCAGGGTCGGCGCCCTGGATGGTGGTGGCCTCGTACGCGCGGGCGGCCTCCACGCGCTCGGCCTCCGCCTCGACGGAGATGCTGGCCTGCTCGAGCTGGTCCTTCTTGCACTGCTCAAGGTACTCCTGGGCGGCCCTGAGGCGGACGGACAGCGATTGGAGCTTGGCCTTCTCCTGGCTGGCGACCCTGATCGCCTCGGCCATCCGCAGGTGGACAGCCTCGGGGTTGGCCTGGGCGGCCAGCTGTTGGGCCTTGGTGCGGTCCTCGATCTCCTTAGCAAGCGCCAGTCTGTGCTCCGATGCCCGCAGATCTGCTGGGAGCTGGTCGAGGATAACCAGGAACTGGTCGGGCTTGCCGTGAGGAGGTTTGTCGGCCCAGGGGGCCCTGCTGCGTGACGGCTTCTTGTTGTTGTGGTCAGGCTTCTTCCAGATGTCGATGGGGGCTGCTGGAATGGTGGCAAACGTAGCCGTTCTGCACGATGCGCCAATTTTACGACCACTGGTTGCACGCCGCGCAGGTGTTCCACGCCTTGCCATAGCATCCCAATCGAGCGCAGGGAGGCGTGAAGGAGGAACTGACTGTGGCTGCCCAACTCCCATAGGAAAGGCGAAACTGGTCGTCGTCAAGCCGCGGACTAGCGGTATCCGTTTGGCCCCCTGGGGAACCTGGCATCTTGAGCCAAACTGGCTACGCAAGGGGGGGGGCGGAGGGCGGAGGGCGGAGGGAGGGAGGAGGGAAGAGGGGAGGCGGGGCAGGAGCAGGAGGGAGGAGGAGGGAGGAGGAGGAGGGAGGAGGGAGCAGGGAGGAGGGACAAGAGGGGCAGGGAGGCAGGGTCGGGAGGGAGGACGGGGGAGGGAGAGGGAGGAGGGAGGGAGGAGGAGAGGAAGGTGGGTGAGGGATCAGGGAGGACGGGAGGATGGAGGAAGGGGTGGGGGGGAGGGTAGGAGTGGGAGGAGGGAGGAGGGAGGGAGGAGGAAAGAGGAGAGAGGAGGGAGGAGGGAGGAGGCGTGGAGGGGGGAGGGAGGAGGGAGGAGGTAGAATGGGAGTGAGGAGGGAGGAGGGATGGTAGGCTTCTCGGAGTGAGGTTAGGATGGTAGGAGGGAGGAGGAGGACAGAGGAGGGTAGGAGGGAGTGAAGGAGGAAGGAGCATGGAGGATGGAGGGGGGGGGGGGGGAAAAGGGGGGGGGGGGGGGGGGGAGGAGGGGGGAGGGGTGGGAGGAAGGGGAGGTAGGGAGGAGGGGAGGGAGGGGATAATGAGGAGGTGGATGGTAGGGGGGAAGGAGGAGGGAGGATGTTAGGTTAGGGCGGAGGGAGGAGGGGGAGGGAGGAGGGAGGGAGGAGGGAGGGGGGAGGAGGGAGGAGGGAGGAGGAAGGGGGGGAGGGGGTGGGGGCAAGCTAGGTGCGCTCGCGTCATATCTGACGTCCTACCCCTCCCTCCCATCCTTACCATGGCGCTGATTTTCTCTATCCGCGGACGCGTGTCGTAGCGGACCTGTGGCTCCGCGCGCGCGTGCGTAGTGGGTGGTGGTGCACGTGCGTGCGTGCGTGCGTGTGTGCGTGGTTGTCGTGGTGGTGGTGGTGGTGGTGGTGGTGGTGGTGGTGGTGGTGGTGGTGGTGGTGATGTGTGGTTGGTGTGGTGGTGGTGCTGGTGGGTGGTGGTGGTGGTGCTGGTGTTGTGGTACTGGTGCTGGTGGTAGGTGGTGGTGGTTGTGGTGGTGGTGGTGGTTGGTGTATGTGGTGTGATGGTGTGGTGGTGGTTGGTGGTGGTGGTGTGGTGGTGGTGTGGTGGTGGTGGTGGTGGTTGGTGGTGGTGGTGGTGGTGGTGGTGGTGGTGGCGGTGCGGCGCGGTGGTGGCGGGCGGATGGGCGCGCGAGAAAAAGGCCCGCGCTGGGGCGAGAACGCCATCCTGAACGACGGAGGCCAAACACCGATCCGAAAATGAGGCCCACGCTGCAGCGGGAGCACGATTCGGAACGATTCGGGAGCAGAAATGAGGCCGGCGCCTCAACGAGAGCAGCATTTTGGGAAAAAATGACGCCGGCGCCTCAGCGAGAGTCGTTTCCCGGGATTTCCCGGGCATCCTGTGTAAAAAAACAGTACGCGGAGGGTGCGCGGCCATCACCCGGACGCCATCAGGGGAAGGATTCGGGAGCAGAAATGAGGCCGGCGCCTCAACGAGAGCAGCATTTTGGGAAAAAATGACGCCGGCGCGAGAGCAGCATTTTGGGAAAAAATGACGCCGGCGCCTCAGCGAGAGTCGTTTCCCGGGATTTCCCGGGCATCCTGTGTGCAAAAAAACAGTACGCGGAGGGTGCGCGGCCATCACCCGGACGCCATCAGGGGAAGAGGGAGAGTATATTCATATTGAGTAATTGTGGAGGGGGGCGGAGGGAGGAGGAGGAGGGAGGAGGGAGGAGGGAGGAGGGAGGGGGGAGGAGGAGGAGGAGGAGGAGGAGGAGGAGGAGGAGGAGGAGGAGGAGGAGGAGGAGGAGGAGGAGGAGGAGGAGGGAGGAGGAGGAGGAGGAGGGTCCCCCTCCGTTCCCCCCTGCCCCCTTCTCCTCCAGCCCCTGCCTCTTGCCTCCTCCGCCTTCTTCGCCTGACCCTGCAGCGGCCGGCAGGAGTGGGGGTCGACCGCTTGTCCGGACATGGCGCGAGGGTTCCTGAGGACCGCGGGGTCTTCACTCTGCAGGGGGGGATTTGGCTGAGAAGGTGGCCGGTCAAGCTGAAGCCCCCGTCCCAGCTTTGTGAGTAGGGATGTCGCCCCTCTGCAACTCGCTCTGCTTTCTCACCATCTTGAGGAGGTGGAGGGTGGGCGGGTCAGATGTGCGTGGTGCCACGGTTCGCCAAGACCGCTCTCTCGCGGGCCGACTTCGAGCAGCCTTCATGAGGTGCCAGCCGTCCCCGCTGCATCTCTATCTGTCGTGCGTGCGTGCTGGACTGCACGGGGTATCCTCCGTAGGGCGCGCAGTGGTGCCCTCTAGCATGCTCTCGAGGCTCTCGCCCTCACGTGCGACAGTCTTGGCCCAGTGCAAGCGTTGGAAACGTTTGAGCACGGCGGCCACCTTGTCCAGCCCGCCCGCCAGTACCTTGTCTGCAGGCTTTTGGGCGCTCACTGTCTAATTGAGGCGCCCATATGACCATGCCCCCTCGGTCCGTGTCAGGGCGGGGCATCCTTTGCGCAGGCCTGGCGCATGAATGAGGTGGTCGCTGGTCGCGAGCCTCGCTGAGAAGGGCGCAGCGGGCTGGCTCGGCTCTTTGCCGAGGCAGGCTGTCTGGGGGGTTCGGCCTGTGCTGGTCGAGCTCGGCCCGCGTTGGCGTTGTCTTGTTCCCATCCATGTCTTGAGGCACGTGCATCCCTGTCTTCAAAGCAATATTCGGATCGGGAGTTGTCACTGAGCTGTTCCCTTGCTCCCCCTCGTTCCACTCACGGCTTCTCATCCCCCTGATCCCCCTCCTCCCCTGTCCGTCACCGTGCCACTCCTGCCACTCCCCACCTGTCATTACACTCCTCCGCCTCATCCCCGGCCTTCGCATCCCCCTCCCTCCTTGTGCACCCTCATCCCAGTCCTCTGCCCATCCTTCACCGTCCTTCGCCTCCTCCGCCGCCTCTTCCACCTCCTTTCCTTCCTCATCGTCCCGTTCCTTCTCCTCCTCCTCCTCCTGCTCCTCCTCCTCCTTCCTCCAAGGGGGCCACGTGTTCTGCGACGGCTCGGTTTGACTTTTGAGTTCCCGTCGGTCCGAGTGGCAGGATGACGGGGTTGCGATTCACAACAGTGCCATTTGCTTGTTAGGAGGTTGGCTTGGAGCCGTCCCTCCAACCATCGTCCCTGCGTCCACATTGTGACCATGTCTCTCACGGGGGGAGTCACCCTTTGTACAGACTGCGCAGGCACATTCGGTTGCTGCAGGAGCGGGCGCCGCGCGACCAGCAGTGCCATTCACATCTGGAAGAAACCCTCGAGGTGGGGGGCTTAGAGGGGGCCTGTTTCAAGAGAGTACCAGCACACGCTTCCATGAATGATGTGCGCGAGGGAGAGCTCACGGAGGTCGAGAGGCTCGGCAAGCACAAGTCAGACGCCCTAGCAAAGCGGGGCGCGAGAATAGTCATATTGCTTGCCAAGGATATCCTCCTGAAGGGTGTGTTAGCCCTCGCCAGAGCGTCCCCTCAAATTCGCAGGTCCGGCGGAGGCGCACTATGGCGATCTGGAAATCTACGAGACTAGGGGCCCCCGCGCTGACCATAACCTCTCTTGAGGCACCTTCGGAGACCGAGTTAGTAGTCCCCGATGGCAGCCTGGTGTACGGGACCCAGGCTGCCCCCCCTCGAGTCCCAGATCGAGCCTGAGGCCGAGGATGTGAGCCATCTTCACCTGCAGCTGAGCAGCCTGGCGGAGGTCAACCGTGGCCAGCTGGCGGCCAGACTCTGTGGGCATTCCTGGTGCACGAGGCGTCGTCCAGACCCTCTTTTGCTTGCACGACCTGCGGCGAGTACGCCACCATCCCCAAGCGAGCAAAGGGCCTCAGAGGGCTAAGCCACGGTCAGGAGTCCTGAAAGGTGCGGGCAACAAGAAATCTGATACGTTCGCGAGGCTGGTGCATCCCAAGAGGGCCCATAAGCTAGGGCCCCATCGGCTTCCTGGGCGGGGGGCTCGGTTCTTATTCGAGGGTCGTTTCGGTGGGACCCCGGTCGAGCAGGTCCCAGTGAGGGCCCGAAAAGCCGTCCAAGCCCCCGTGCATGGCAGCCTGTGCATGGCGGACGGGTGCGAATGGTTTTGGCTGGGCGAGGAACACCTGCGAGCCCTTGGCAGATCTGCCAGCTTGGAGGCTGAGGCCAACTCCGACGAGTTGCTTCAGAGGGCGCATTGTCGGGCCCCTTGGGTCAGGGATGGAACCCACCTCGGGGTCTGGCACATTCCCCTTTGATGGGCCCCTCCTGGACTCTCTCTCTCTCTCTCGCTCTCTCGTCCCCTCATGGGCGTCCAATCTTCTTCCCTCCACTGAAGAGCAGCCGTTTCGAGAGGTGCAGTGGGACCGACGGGCAGCCACACAGTGCCACCTTGATCGGGACGAAATCCTCGAGCGTGCGCGCTTGCTGTCGACGTTTTCTGCTCAGTGGTTCGACACCCCCGGGGAGAATGATTGTATGTCTAGGCCTCCTAGCTGGGGTCCGAGTAGATGGGGTCGGAGGATCGCGCCGCATCGCCGATGCATCGGCGATGCGGCTCGATGTGGAGCCCGTGTTTCCCCACGCCGACGTCGCCGATGCATCGCCGACGTCGCTGATGCATCGCCGATGTATTAGCGATGCATTGGCGATGCGGCGCGATCCTCCGACCCTATCTACTCGTACCCCATCTAGGAGGCCTCTATTAGGAGGAGGAGGAGGAGGAGGAGGAGGAGGAGGAGGAGGAGGAGGAGCAGCAGCAGCAGCAGCAGCACCAGCAGCAGCAGGAGGCTGCTGCCAGCTTCTCTTATTCCACGATGTCTCTGCCCATGGTTCGTGTTGCATTGCACGTAACACTACTGGGCGCTCGCGGCTTGACGCTTGGGTTCAGTCGGGCATGTCCCTCTATAGGAGGAATATTCAAGAATAGTCAAATAGTCAGGGGACGATTGTTTGACTATGTTTGAGCATGTGTTGAATGTTTGAGCATGTGTTGACTAGTTCTTATTTTTCGTCCAACATCCGCCTGTAGGAGGACACGCCCGACCTAACGCTTGGGAAGCGACGTCGAGACGGTCCCCGTTCCACGGTACATGTTCGCCCCTGAGAGCGAGAGCCTTGGGCGAGTTGGGTGACCAGGGACCCCCCATCAGGAGAGGGGAGGGGGGAGACCTGGGAGGCAGGGAGGATGACGCAGGAGGGGAGGGGAGGCTGGGTGACAGGAAAGCAGCGAGAGCAGCAGCTGCGAGAGCAGCAGCAGCAGCAGCAACAGCAGGACAGCAGGGACATCAAGAAGGAACAGGGACAGAGCGGGGGCGGGGGGAGGAGGCAAGACGTGGGAGGTCCTTTCCTTCCCATCCTCCCTGGGGACCGTGGACGCGAGGGGAAGGAGGGGGAGGAGAAGAAGGCACGAGAGGAGGAGGAGGAGGAGGCACAAAAGGAAGAAGATCAGGAAGAGGAAGGGGAGAAGGATTTGTGGGAGCGGGGAGGAGGAGGAGGAGGAGGAGGCGGAGGAGGAGGAGGAGGAGGAACGAGCTGGAGGCCGGTTCCTCGGGGGATGCGGAGTTGTGTCCGTGATTCGCGCGAGTGGTGTGTGGTTGACCATCGGACATCATGGGCTTGTTTCCCTCCTCGGGGGGGGGGGCGGGGCACGCTCTCTGGATGCATACGAGCGTCAAGGCGGAGTCCAGTCCCATCCCATTCTCCCCGAGGAGCACGAGCGCGAGGTGGAGCCCGAAGGGCTTCAACCAGCTCTGCGCAGACGCGCTGGAGGACGAGGACGTAGCAGCGGCCAGGGCGGGTCGGGGCACACGAATGCCAGGCACAGCAGGCAGCACGCAGGTGAGGCAGTGGGGGAGGGGGAGCTCAGCGCACAAGACGGCTCTCCGCTTGGGCGACAGGCCACATCTTATGCTCTTCGCAGGCAGCTTCTGGCTACTGCCCCACCTCCCCGAGTGGCCTTACTCAGGTGTCTGCGAGGCAGCACTGATTGAAGGATGCGGAGCTTGCTGTCGGACTGGTGAAGGGATCGTGGGGGCTCGGCCACTGAAGGCGATGTGCTCTGGACGGTCAGGAGCTTGTGACCGAGCTGAGCGGTAGTTGGCATCGGTCAGCGGATCTGTTCTGATTGCACGGGTATACTTGCAACCATGCTAGCACGACGCCATGTGTAACATTTGCGTTCAAGTTGTAATGCGTCTGTCGATCTCTGCGCGCACCTGAACAACTTGCCCGCTATCCGAGGTTATTCACGTGCAGAGCGACCTTGATTTCCAAGCGCATGCGCCATGATCTATGATAATTACCCTGGCTCTGTTGTGCAGAGTGGGAGCGCTGAGCGCCACCGATCCTTTTCTCTCAACCGTGGAGCGATCTGGGCGGCGATGATGCGTCGAGCGCTCAGACTACCGTCCGCCCCAGATGAGACGGCTAAAGGGCAGTAATGCAAGTGGCACACAGGCAGATTTAAGTTGCGTAGCGTAGAACTAGTCTTCGTTCGCGTATTTCCATCAGCAGGACTCATCGCGATAATGGGAGCTTGAGCTCCATACCAGTACGAAGTGCGCGCGCTGCGTTTCGGAGGGGCACGATGCGTCGGAAACTTGGAGAAGAACGCGTGGACAAAACCCGGGCAGAAACTCAACGCGTGGAGATTGAAGCAATTCGTTCTTGGTCGTGGATGATTCGAGGGAGGATTCGGGGGCCAGTTGGGTGAGCGCGCGTTTGGATTCGAGCAAAGGGCATGCGCTTCGAGGGCAGGAAGTCCGTACATGGATGTGATCTGTCTTTTCGCAGCACCCGCGTTGGAGGTTGGTATGCGTAGTCCTCCAACCAAGGGAGGCCACAAGCACCCCGACCCCGATAATCGGCGTGTACTACACGGCTTGGGTGTTTGTTAAACATCCGTTCCCTGTTCGATTCTTTCCTTGGGCGCGCTTACTAAATTGCTTCGCTTGTTGGGGTGCTTGTTATGAGGGTTAAGCTTCTGCTCTGCATCCAAGGTGACAGGAAGATGGCGTTGCTCCGAGGCCCGGGACGCAGAGTTAGCCTTCTGCAGGGTGGCCTCGCGAGGGCGCGAAGCGAAGCGGGGTGGCTCGAGATTGTCGATGCAGCGTGCACGCTGTCTGACGGCAGAGAACGGATTCTCCTCTTCCTGCTCCTCCTCCTCCTCTTCATCATTCTCCCCTTCCTCTTCCTCGTCGTCCTCCTCCTCCTCATCCTCCTCACGCAAACACAAAGCAGCGGTCGCCCCCCCTGCCGCGCCGCAGGACCCCGAGCTCCTTGAGTTCTGCGGCAGGCTGCAGGCCAAGGAGCTGCGGCTGCTCTTCGACGGACTCGCAGCCTCGGAGCCCGCGCAGAGCAGGACCCCGTCAGCCACGAGGGTCGCGTTGGGAAAGGGGGAGAGGAGTACCCATAGCTGCTTCCTTGAATACTCATACCAGCAGCATGCCCATGGACATGCCCAGAAACGAACCCATGGCCACATGTATACGTTTTCGCAGGCGAATTAGAATATTCATCATCAAACGTATTCCCCAGTCCAAAGGCGAACCGATACCCATGACCGAATACATACGCATCTCGCCGAGCACTCCCTGAGGCACTCCACAGACCTTGAAAGTAGAGGGCATGCACACTGATGATATCCCGATGCCGAACGCATTCGTATCCATAGCCAACACAAGACATCATCGAGCAGCTCGAGCACGCGCGGACGGAATCGCAGCAGGCCGGCATGCGAAGTGCAGGATGCAATGTTGCCTTGCGCCGCTCCGTGTGCACGATCGCGTGGCTCTGCGGACACTGGGCGGGACGGTGTATTACTTTGGGTGGCGGAGAATATTAGGTTCAGCCGGGCGTGTCGTCTCCCTATTGGAGGAATGCTCAAGAATGGTAGACAAATAGTCGGGCGACGATTTCTTTTGCTCTTTCGGCTATCCTTGAATATTTTTTGACCACTGTTCACTTCTCTTCCAAACTTCGCCTGTAGGAGGACATGCCCGATTGAACGATCAGGATGCGGATGAGTCACGTGCAATTTAGTACCTTCGGGTACAGCACGCACGCACACCTGGTCGTCATAATAACCCCGAGCGCATGCGGCCTCGAGGCTTGGCGCACAGGGCTGCAGAGGCCCAGCTGGAGCACAGAGCTGCCGTCTCGAGTCTCTGTTCGTGGCGCCGAGCCTGTGGGTTGGGGTGCACGAGAGAGGGGGGCAAGATACGGAGATGGCACGGAAGGTGTGCGTGCGGCTGGGGCTTTCCTCCAAGCACGGCCGCTCCCAGCGCCGCGAGACGCCCGGCCAAAGAACAGCCAGATGGAGCTGACTCGCCCCCGCACGCGCACACTTTTCCCCTTCGCGACCGACTGGTCCAACGTAGCGAGAGCAAGGGCGGTTCGCGCTGACAGTGAGTACCATCGAACGTGTGCCGATTGGGGGTCAGACCGACGGTCCCCCCCCCACCCCACACACACATACACACACGCACACACACACACACACGACGCACACACACAGACACACAAACACACAGACAAACACGCACACACACGCACACACACACGCACGGACGCACACGCACACGCACACGCACACACGCACGCACGCGCACGCGCACACATATACACAACACACAACACACAACCCCCAAATCATGCACACACGCAACACACAACACACAACACACAACACACACACACGCACAAACGCACACACGCACGCACACACACACACATACACAGACAGACAGACAGACAGACAGACAGACAGACAGACAGACAGACAGACAGACAGACAGACAGACAGACAGACAGACAGACAGACAGACAGACAGACAGACAGACAAACATAATGACAGACAGACAGACAGTCAGACAGAGACATCTTGACAGACAGACAGAGACAGACAGACAGACAAACAGACAGACAGACAGACAGACAGATCGGGCTCCCACGTCGCTGGGGCGCCCCCCAGCCACGCCTCGAGGGCGAGCCCCAGCCGCGCCTGGGGGACGAGGGCCCTGACGCGGAGGACCGCGCCGCTTTCTGGGGCCGAAAGGCGGAGGGAGAAGAGGAAGGGGAAGAGCGAGGCTGCCCGGCAGAAGGCCCGCCGCGCCCCGTCGCGCTGCTCTGCGCGCCAGGCAGGCCCGCCGCTCTCTGCGCCGCGCCGCCCATGCAAGCCCCTCCGCGCTGGCTCGCGGGAAACCCGCCGCGCGCTTCGCCTCCCGGCAGCGCGCGCCCTGGCCAGCGGCCGTCGCGTAGCCCGCGCCGCCCCGAGCCTGCTCGCAAGCCCAGCGGCGAGGAGCCCGTGTTGGCTCGCCGCCTGCGCTGCAGCTTCTGGCGCCGTTGTGGCTGGCGCTGCGGCGCCCGCAGCGCGGTGGCTTCGGGCGTTGTCGCCAGAAGCCCGCGGCGGCGTGCGGGGCCGTTGTCTTTTGCGCCGCTGCGCGCCGCTCGCCGCTGGCGCCTCAGCGGAGGCCCGCCGAGGAGCGCAGCTGGCGTGCGAGTTCGCTCTGCAGCCCGCAGCTGAGCACCCGGTGGGCGCGTGCTAGCTCGCGCTCCTGTTCTTGCTCGTCCTGCCTGTTCACTTCGGCCTTCAGCCAAGAGGGCCTCTGCGCCCAGTCTCCCTCCGACCTCCAGGACGAAGGGGGCCAGGCGCTCGCCTGGGTAACGCGATGTCTTGTCGTGTTCTCCCCTCGTGCTGGCCTCGCCATCTCGGCGAGCTGCCACTTGGACTTCGGCCTGTGTTCCCGCGGCCAGGTGCCGGACCGCGACGTCGAGCCAGCGCCGCCCGTCGTCGTCCGGTACTCTTAGGTCGAGCACCGAGCGCTCCGTTTCCCAGCCTGGCGGCTGCGTGTCCCATTCAGTGACGCGCTGTTCGCCTCCAACTTGCTCGTCGTGTCTGGGGGCATGTCGAGGCAGTCCGCCAGCGTGGTGCTGCCGAGGTCCCGCGTGACTTCGGCCGCCGCGCCTGCCCGGGAGGCCAGGAAGGCCGTGCGGGCGCGCCCAGCCCGCCGAGCTTCGCAGGCAGCCCCAACATTTGTTTTGCGTTCTCGTCGAAGTCTCGCTGCAGCAGCGTCTCTCAGCAGTTCGTCAGGAAGGCGTCGTAGGCGGCGGCGGCGTCCGTAGCGTGCTCCAGCCTGAGCGCGGGCTGGCTTGCGGCCCCCGCTTAGGTGCGCAGCAGGGCCCCTGTGGCTTGCTTCGTCAGCCCCGCCTTCTGGTAACGCTGCAGGGTGTCCCAGAGCTCGCGCGTGCGGTCAGCGGCCCGCGCGAGGCTGTTGGCTGGTGTTCCGAGGGCCGCCGCGCTGTCCTCCGCGTCGCCGCGCGGCTGCAGGCGCTTGCCGAGCGCCGAGAGGGGGGCCGCGCAGTGGCGCCGCGGGGGCGGCGGCGGCACGGCGATCCCAGCAGGGGACCAAGCCGTCGTCTTCGCTGCGTTCAGGCGCAGCCCCCACGGCGCAAGGGCTCTCTCCAGCGCAGCCAGCGCGTCCACCGCTGGGCCAGCCTCGACGAAGAGGTAGGCGTCGTCGTAGTAGGGGTAGAGGCGGGCGGCGGGGTCAAAGCGGCGCAGCTCGGAGTAGTGGTCGGCCAGCGCGGCGCTCTGCGCCGCCGAGTAGGCGGCTGCTGAAAGCGGGCGCCCCTGGTCGAAGCTTCGGCTGCTGGGGGCCTTGCGCAAGGCGCCTCCTGCGTTGCGCCAGAGACGGGCGGCCTCGCCCTGATGCCGTGCGGCGAGGGCCGCCGCGGCGGCGGGCTCCTTCTCGGCCATCGCGCGACTGGCTGGCTCACTCTCCATCGTCTGGAAGGCAGCTTTCAAGTCCAGCTCGGGGAAGACGGCGGCGCGCCTCTCCCGCGCTTGCGCCTCGAGGCTCCTGAGCAGCAGATCGGCCCCTTGCCTTCTGCCGACGCCGCGCTGCTGCTGCCCGGCCGCCGCCGCGCGCTGATCTTTCCGCGCGCGGGCCAGAGCGCGCGCCCCGAGGCGCCGCGGGACTGGGCCAACGACGAGCGGCTGGACCTCGTCGTCGCCCCCCCTTGAAAGTGGCCAGCTCACCCACCCGCGGCGCCTGGGGGGCGCCGCGCGGGGGGGGGGGGGGCCGACGGCGATCCAGGAGACGGCCTCCGTAAGCAGCTCGAGGGCGTCTTCGCGAGCGCTCGCCGTGGCCGGGTGCTCGAGTCTGGCGCCGAAGAGTCCAGGTGCCGTGGGCCGCTCTTGCCGCCGCGAGAGGCGGCGGACTTCGGTCTTCTCTCCGCTTGGAGCAGATCCTCGTCGAGGTGCGGTGGCCCAGCTGCCCCCCTGCGGCCGCTGGCGGGAAGCAGTCCGTGACCTTCAGCAGCGTATCTTCGGCGCGGGGGGGCGACCCGCGCGCTCGCGGCGCTGCGCGCTCGCGGCTGCTGCGAGCGCCCGGCCCTCTTCGCCTGCAGCCGCGGGGGCGTGCACTCTTGCCGCCCCCCGCATGTCCGTCCGCGTCGGGGCGCGTTGCGGGGCCTGGCGGCCAGCGCGCGCAGATGCCCGCGGCGCCGCCCGCTGCTCGCCCCACAACCAGGCGAAACGTTCCTCGAGCAGTTCGGCGCGCGCGGTGGCCTCGCTGGCCCTGGCCAGGAGCAACGTGCCCATCGGCGCAAAGACTTCCCACCCGGCCTCTGCCTCTCCGTTCTGTCGGGCTGCTATGAAAGCCCCCAGTGCTTTGCGCCGCGCCCCCCCGGAAACGATCTGGGACTTGGACGAGCGTAGTCGCTCCCATCTTCAAGGCGTCGTCCCGCGACAGTGCGCCCCGCCAGTCTGGGCCTGGAGGTCTGAGGTCGTCCCGCGCCAGGCATAAGGAAGACGCTGGCCTGGCCGCAGGCCCGGCCGCGGCCGCGGCCCGCGCGGCGGCGCCAGTTGCCGCGGGTCGGGCGCCGAATCTTGCAAGGCGTCCCTCCTCTTGTTCCTGCTGCCCCCTCGTCCTCGCCCTCGCCGCCTCGATGTCCTCCGCGCTGGTGGTGCCGACGGGCTGGAACTCGACGCCAGCGGGCAGCTCCTCCTGGCGGCGCGACGCGCATGTCCAACGCGAGCGCGCCCTCGCCGCCCGCGCTCTAAGCCGGGGCTCGCCGGTGCCGAAGACCAGCGCGCGCTGCCTGCAGCTCGCGGGTCGGGCGGTCTGCGACCGGGCGCTCGCCGCCCAAGCGCCTGCTCGTAGTCGCGAGGGCCGCGAGACCCCGTCGCCCCCGATCGATTCGACTTCCGCCCGAGTCCAGCTGCCCGCCCCGGAGCATCTGGCGCGGCACGGGGGCGCGGCGCGGATCGCGGCCTTGAGCCGGACAGACAGACAGACATGCGCATAGACAGACAGACACGCAGACAGACAGACAGACAGACAGACGCGCACGCGCGCAGACAGACAGACGCACGCACGCACGCGCGCACGCGCGCGCACGCGCGAACACACGCACACAAACACATAACACACACACACACACACGCACGTGCGCACGCGGGCGCGCACGCGCACGCGCACGCGCACACGCACACGCGCGCGCACGCACTCGCGCACGCGCCCGCGCGCGCACACGCGCGCGCGCACGCGCACGCGCGCGCACGCGCACGCGCGCGCACACGCACGCGCACACGCACACGCACGCGCACACGCACGCGCACGCGCACGCGCACGCGCACACGCACACGCACATGCACACGCACACGTTCACGAACACGCACACGCACACGCACACGCACGCGCACGTGCACGCGCGCGCGCACGCGCGCGCCCACGCGCGCGCACGCGCACGCACACGTACACGCGCACGCACGCGCACAAACACACGCACGCGCACTCGCACACGCACACGCACATGCACGCACGCGCGCACACGCACACGCGCGCGCATACGCACACGCACACGCACACGCACACGCACACGCATGCGCGCGCACGCACACGCACACGCACGCGCACGCGCACACGCACGCGCTCATGCACACGCGCGCGCACGCGCGCGCGCACGCGCACACGCACGCGCGCGCGCACTCGCGCGCGCACGCGCACGTACACATAAACACCCGCGCACAGCCACGCACGCCCACACACACACACTCACGCACACGCACTCACGCACACACTGGCGCACACGCACACGCACACGCACACGCAAGCGCACCTGCGCGCGCACTCGCACACGCGCGCGCATGCGCACACGCGCACGCACTTCGCGCGCGCACGCGCACGCGCACGCGCGCGCATGTGCGCACGCACACGCACGCGCTCACGCACACGCACGCGCACGCGCACACGCGCACGCGCGCGCGCGCGCACTTTCACGCACGCGCGCACGCGCCCGACGCACGCGCACGCGCGCGCTCGCGTACACTCACACGCATGCGCACATGCACGCGCACACACACACACGCACGCGCGCTCGCAGGCACGCTCGCGCGCACGCGCGCACGCGCACACACAAACACCCGCGCGCGCCCGCGGGCGCCCGCGCACCCCCATGCGCACACGCACGCACCCACACATAAACACGCACGCGCACACATGCAGGCACATACGCGCGCGCGCACGCGCGCGCGCACACGTTCGCGCGCACGCGCGCGCGCAAACCCAACACACACACGCACGCACACACGCACATGCACGCGCGCGCACGCGCGCCCACGCGCGCACGCTCACGCGCGCGCGCGCGCCCGCGCCCCCCCCCCCCCTCGCCGCCGCCCCCGCCCCCGCTCCAGACCCAACGCACGCGCGCGCACGCGCGCGCGCGCCCGCGCCCCCATCCCCGCGCGCACGCGCACGCACGCGCGCGCGCACTTGTTTTGATCCGCGGGTCGAGAGCGCACCTCTTCCGGTCGAAGCTAAGCGGGCCGCGCGCAGATTTCATGAACAGAGGGGGGAAGGCAGAAGGAGGGGCCTCGCGTCAGGGCCAGGAGGGGGCAAAGCCCCGGAATCAGGCGGTGCCGAAGACGATGCGCTTGCAAAGGAACGCCTTGTGCAGGGGCCCGGCGGCGAAGTACTGGAAGAAGCAAAATGCTGCGGTGGTGGTGCCGTCAGCGGCGCGTCGTGCACACCGGCCCCAGGTGGCCGCGGGAGAGGGCGCGCCACGTATCCAGGGCGACGCCCGGGAGAGCGAGGAGCACCGTTGGGCCAGAGTGCGACGTTGTGTCGCCGAACAGGATGCGGGAGCGGGCCCAGGTCGCGGTTGTCCAAGGTGCCACGGACACAGGGTACGAGAGCCACAGTCTGAGGCGCACACGCGCACGCACACGCACACGCACACGCGCGCACATGCGCGCGCGCACGCGCGCACGCGCGCGCGCACGCACGCGCGCACGCACGCGCACACGCGCGCGCACGCGCACGCGCGCGCGCATGCACACGCATACGCACACGCACGCGCACATGCACGCGCACACGCACACGCACGCGCATACGCACACGCGCACGCGCGCACGCACGCACACGCACACGCGCACGCGCACGCGCACGCGCACGCGTACGCCCGCGCGCACGCACGCATGCGCACGCGCACGCGCGCGCGCACACGCACGCGCATGCGCGCACGCGCACGCGCGCGCGCACGTTCCCGCACGCGCGCACGCGCACGACGCATGCGCACACGCATTTTCACGCACACGCACGCGCAGGCGCACATGCACGCACTCACACGCGCGCGCGCGCGCGCGCTCGCAGGCACGCTCGCGCGCACGCACGCATGCGCACGCACAAACACCCACGCGCACCCACGCACGCCCACGGACCCCCATGCACATCCGCACGCGCCCACACACAAACACACGCACATCCACAGGCACGCACCCGTGCACGCGCACGCACGCGCACGCGCACGCGCACGCGCGCACACGCGCGCGCACACGCACGCGCTCACGCGCACGCGCGCGCTCACGCCGACACGCGCGCACTCGCGCCCACCCATGCCCACGCGCCCCCACATGCACCACGCACCCCCACGCGCACGCACCCACCCACCCCCACCTTTACCCCCTCAATCCCACATCCCACC
>CAUYUJ010018905.1:22500-75000 GCA_963575745.1 Prorocentrum cordatum | reverse complement strand
ACATGCAGCAGCAGGATCACCATAGCATTATCATTATGAGCACGGTCTTCATCACTCATCATCATCAGCCGCAGCATCATCGTGCTCGTCGTCGTCATCATTGTCATCATCGTCATCATCGTCATCATCGTCATCGTCATACTCGTCGCTCTCATACTCCTCCGTCCCATTATCCTCCATCCCTCTTCCTCATACAATGTCTTCCCTGTCGCACCACCAGACGTGTCCGTGGGCTGGGCTGGGCGTTTCGATCGAAACTTTCTCACACTTGGCTATCCTGACGCTTACAGCGTCCAACAGGTACGTACACGCATTGAGGGGCGTCGTTTTCAAAATGTTGTTCTCGCATTTGCGCCACATTCGTCCCAAACGCTTCAAACAATTGCACGGATGGAGGGGCCGGCACGTTTTCAGAACGGGTTTCGGTTCCGAGTGCTGTTCCACATTTCACCGCAAGCTCAGACATGGGAAACGGGCACAAGGGTAGAGCGTGGTTTTGTTTCGGCATGGAAGTGTAGTTTCGGTTGTCATGTGATCGTTTTTTATTCATTGTCTTGCCGATCGGCGCGGGCCCTCCCCCCCCGCCCGTTCCCCCCCCCCCATGGAGTAGATCTTGGCTGGTTTGGGCGCCTGTTTCGAGCAGCTGGAATCTCCCCCACAGGACGCACTGCTGCAAACCGTCGCATTAAGCAGAGGTCCAGAGCCAGACCCCCCTCGCCACCCTTCCGCCCAATGTCGAAACGCCGAAAAAGAAAACGCTCACCATGTGATGTGGTCCCCAGACGTCGGAAGTCGTGTCACGGCCACACGGGTACAGGGCGGTGCATGCTCACGGAGGGGTTGCCGTTGGGCATGCGTGTGCTCCCAGCCCCTCCTCGTAGCAGTTCTCAGTGGCTCGAGGGACGGAGGGCGGTGCAGCTCCAAACGGGGCTCATGCGTGGATTGAGGAGGAGGAGAAGGAGGGGGAGGGGAAGAGGAAGGGGAGGAGGAAGGGGAGGAGGAGGAGGAGGAGGAGCTTCCTATTATTATTATTAGCTTCCTATTATTATTATCATTATTATTATTATTATTATTGTTGTTTTTCCCAACACCCCTTGGTTGGGTATTCGTCTTGAATAGAACACTTCGGTCGCGTCCTCCCACCTCCTGCATCCTGCCTCCCGCCTCCTGTCCCCCGTGAGACCTCGCCGTCCCTTGGGGGGGGGGTGCGATCTGCGCAACTGTCGCCACTTTCGAGGGCTGCCGGTGGGTCCAGCAGAGTGAGGCACTGCGCAGATCTGAGCGAGACCTCGCCGTCCCTGGGGGGCTGCGATCTGCGACATAGTCGCCACTTTCGAGGGCTGCTCATGGGTCCAGCGGAGTGAGGCACCGCGCAGATCTGAGCGAGACCTCGCCGTCCCTGGGGAGGGGGGGGGCTGCGATCTGCGACATTGTCGCCATTTTCGAGGGCTGCTGGTGGGTCCAGCGGAGTGAGGCACCGCGCAGATCTGAGCGAGACCTCGCCGTCCTTTGGGGGCTGCGATCTGCGAAGCTGTCGCCACTTTCGAGGGCTGCTGGTGGGTCCAGCGGAGTGAGGCACCGCGCAGATCTGAGCGAGACCTCGCCGTCCCTGGGGGGCTGCGATCTGCGCAACTGTCGCCACTATCGAGGGCTGCTGGTGGGTCCAGCAGAGTGAAGCACCGCGCAGATCTGAGCGAGACCTCGCCGTCCCTGGGGGGCTGCGATCTGCGACATTGTCGCCACTTTTGAGGGCTGCTGGTGGGTCCAGCGGAGTGAGGCACCGCGCAGATCTGAGCGAGACCTCGCCGTCCCTGGGGGGCTGCGATCTGCGCAACTGCTGCCACTTTCGAGGGCTGCTGGTGGGTCCAGTGGAGTGAGGCACCGCGCGGATCTGAGCGAGACCTCGCCGTCCCTATCGCCATTTTCGAGGGCTGCTGGTGGGCCCAGTGGAGTGAGGCACCGCGCGGATCTGAGCGAGACCTCGCCGTCCTTTGGGGGCTGCGATCTTGGAAACTGTCGCCATTTTCGAGGGCTGCTCGTGGGTCCAGTGGAGTGAGGCACCGCGCAGATCTGAGCGAGACCTCGCCGTCCCTGGACGGGGGGGGGCTGCGATCTGCGACATTGTCGCCACTTTTGCGACTTGACGGTGCAGATCTGAGCGGGACCTCGCCGTCCCAGGAGGGCTGCGATCTGCGAAGCTGTCGCCATTTTCGACGGTTGTTGGCGGGTCCAGCGGAGTGGGGCACCACGCTGATCTGAGCGAGACCTCGCCATCCCTGGGGGGCTGCGAGCCTCACGAATGCCGCTCGCAGAATTAAGCGCCCATGTCAAATCATCCCCTCTGTATAACGTGCCCCAGGCTACTCGTGCCCCGCATTGCGCATGGGTTGGGTACGTTGCCAGGGTAATTCTTTAGCGTCGCCCAGTTTTGTCCTCAACAAGTACATGATGACGATGCTGCTGCTGCTGATGCTGCGGCTGATGATGATGAGTGATGAAGACCGTGCTCATAATGATAATGCTATGGTGATCCTGCTTCTGCATGTGATGATGAGGATGATGATGATGCTACTGATGATGATGACGACGATGATGATGATGTAGTTGATGATGACGATGCTGATGATGACGATGATGATGATGCGGCTGATGATGATGACGATGATGATGACGATGATGGTGGTAATGATGATGATGATGATGCTGCTGATGATGATGATGATAATGATGATGATGATGGTGATGGTGATGGTGATGGTGATGCTGCTGATGGTGATGCTGCTGATGATGCTGATGATGATGCTGATGATGATGCTGCTGATGATGATGATGACGATAACGATGATGATGATGATGATGATGATGATGATGATGATGATGATGATGATGATCATGATGATGATGATGACGATGACGATGATGATGATGATGATGATGATGATGAAGACGATGATGATGATGATGATGATGATGATGATGATGATGATGATGATGATGATGATGATGATGATGATGATGCTGATGATGATGATGATGATGATGATGATGCTGCTGATGCTGCTGCGTGATGCTGCTGATGCTGCTGCTGCTGCTGCTGCTGATGATGATGATGATGATGATGATGATGATGATGATGATGATGATGATGATGATGATGATGATGATGATGATGATGATGATGATGATGATGATGATGATGATGATGATGATGATGATGGTGGTGGTGGTGGTGGTGGTGGTGGTGGTGAGATGATGAGGAGGAGGAGGTGGAGGAGGAGGAGGAGGATGATAATTAATGATGATGTGGACCCATGGGGCGGTCGTCTTTCGAGGGCCTCCTTCCTTCTGTTCCCGCTTCCATTTTTCTTACGCAGGCCGCGAAGACAAGGCTCGCAGCGTCATTCCCACCTCCCTCCGTTTTCCCTCCTTCTGTCTCCTACCTGCTACCTGCCCGCCTATTGCCTGGCCTTCCATCTCGTCCTACCTGTTGGGTCTCCGGGGGCTGCGAGCTGCGACACTGTCGTCATCATGGCCACCCCACCTGAGAGTCCCGGTGGAGTGACGTCTTGTTCAGATCAGGATGAGGTCTCGTCCGCCCTGAGGGCTGCGACACAGACGCCACTTTCGTGGGCTACTGGGAGTCCCAGCGGAGTGACGCCTTATGCAGATCAGAATGAGGCCTCGCCCGCCATGGGGGCTGCAAGCTGCGCAACTGCTGTCACTTTTGGTGGGCTCCTGAGAGGTCCGGCGGAATGACGTCTTACAGTCAACCCGCACAGTGAGGATGGGCAACCTTCCCAAGGGCACCCTTGCATCCTTGCACCTTCGGCCCATCCCTAGCGACGGTCGCTGGCCAGCCTCGTTCGACAAAAGTCAGCATGGTCCTCCAAGGCCCTTGCATCCTTACCGCACATCCTTATGACCCGGTTTGACTGTAGGACCAAGAGGAGGAGGAGGACGAGGAGGAGGAGGAGTAGGACCAAGAGAGCAGGAGGAGGAGGAGGAGGAGGAGGAAGAGGACCAAGAGGAGGAGGAGGAGGAGGAGGAGGAGGAGGAGGAGGAGGAGGAGATGCACAGCGTATTAGAAAAGGAGGAGGAGGAGGTGGAGGAGGAGGAGGAGGAGGAGGAGGCCTCGCTCTCCCTGGGCGGCTGCGACTTGCGAAGCCTGTCGCCGCCCTCGTGGGCTCCACGGGAGCCCCGGCGGAGAGCGAGCCGCCTCGCCGACCTCCCTCGGGGACCTCTCTGCGCCGCCACGCTTCCGAAGGGACGTTTTGCCGCACGAGCGTGCTGGCGCCGTGCGTGCGCCCACGCGGGAAGCCACACGCTGCACTCGACGACGACGCCGACGCCGACGACGACGCCGACGACGCCGACGATGACGACGACGACGACGACGCCGACGCCGACGCCGACGACGACGCCGACGCCGACGACGGTCCTGCTTGATGCTTGACTGTGGACGAATCGCCCCCCCCCCATTCCGCGATGCCCGCGGCGCCGCCGAGAAGCGAGCCCGTTGAGCCATGTTGGGTCTTGTTGAGGCCTATTTCGAAGAAGAAAACACGCCATAAACATAAACTTTTGGCGCTCCGCGCAGATCTCTTGGATCGGCACCTGCTGGCGCCTCCGCGCCACCCTGGAGGAGGACGGGAGGGAGGGGGGGGGGAGGGAGAAAAGTTGCCCGTCCTTACGTCTGTAAGCAGTACTCCACGAACGCGTCCTCGCCCTCCTCTGCAGTGCTTGTAGTCCAGTGAGATGCCGTGTCCGAAAGAAACATCACGCATGAAAGATGCCAGCCGGTCGTCCCATCTTGTTGGCGGACGGCCTCGCGTCCTCGGGGCGCCATGCGTGCTCGCCAGTCTCCATCCGATAAATTTAAGTCGGGCCTGTCCTTCTACAGGGGGAATATTCAAACATAGTCAGCAAATAGCCTGGGGATTTTTTTTTGCGTATTGTTTGGCATCTTCTGGATATTTGTTGATTTCATTTGTCGTCCAAAATCCCCCTGTAGGGGGACAGGCCCGACCTAACGATAACTGCATGAACCCAATCAGCTTCTGAATCGACCGACTTCCGAGCAATTTTGAACAACAAGCGGCGGCAAAACAGAGCGCTCCAATTGTAAACAGAAAATTGCACCAAGGCATTTTTGACTCTGTCCCTCATGCGTCGCATAGTGTCGGCCCACTCTTCTCCGTCGACTCTTCTTCATCCAAAAATCAAGCGGAGCATGTTGTTTTGACTGACGTCTAGAGAACCCAGCTGCTGCCTTGTCAGAGGCAGACATGCCAGCCCAAACAATAAAGTCGGTGTTGCCACATATTGAAATAATTTGAGCATTGGGCGAACTGGCGCATTTTGGTCTGTGAGCGCGTGACGCTGTTCATGAAAGTGTTGCCAAGCTCGTCGAATTCGTTGTCTCAGTTCAGTTGTGGTGCGGTCCTTCAAGTTCGCCGACAACGTCTTCCCTAGATAGTTCTGCGTGTCCGTGCCGTTCATGACCCTAATAATGTTGTTTTCGACATCGATAAACGTGTATCCAGCCGTCTCCTCGGAAGTGAGAACGTTCGTCTTGTCTGGGCTCAGGTGCAAGCCAACGGCTGCCTACTCCTCCATCAACAATTCTGGCATGTTCGCCAGCTCGTCTGCCGACTGCGCGTATAACATCATGTCATCTGCATATCGAACACTCTTGGGGGGAACGGCTCGAAATGCCAATCCGCATTCCCCCTCTTGGGGCCGTCTTGGCGCTCGTTTTGGCCGTCTTGGGAGCCCCTGGGGCCGCCTTGCGGGCTCTTTGGGGGACCTAATGGACCATATTGGGTCGGTTTGGGGCCCCTGGGGCCGCCTTGGACGTTGTCAAGACGAACAAGGCGAGCATGCTGAAAATGCACGTTTTTCGAAGGGCATGGGGCGATGTGCGCCTCTCAGGCGGTCCTCTGGGAGCACCCGTGGGCCCTCTTCGGGGCATCGTGGGCCGCCTTCAGGCCATCGTGGGCCGTCATGGGACTATCCTGGGCCAGCTCGACGCTCTGTTGGGCTATCTTGGCGCTCTGTTTGGGCCCTCTTGGGTCGTCTTGGGGCTCACTAGGAGTTCTAGAAGCCCAGGAAGTCCCCCTAAGAAACAGTATTTCGGATCCCAGGGGGACTACAGCCACTGCAGCCATCGCGTAGCGATAGTTTTGGACTCCAGGGGAAAGGGAAAGGGATAGGGGGACAGCCAAATATATCACACGCCGTGTCACCTCAGGCAGTCGGGGGCCGGCGCATTAGTATCATCCCCACCTTCCTTTACTCCTAGTCATCCTCTTTGTAGAACCGATATCGGTCCAGACAACCTGCCAACGCGAATCTCAGACTCAGAGGAGAACGATACCCAAGACGAGAAGATAAGTTGCCCGCGCGAATTAAGTAGTGACTGTCGTCGTCTGAGTGAAACCTCCTCAAGGGTGTGGTTTGACATGCTGTACGTTATATTGCCGTGCTTTATAATTGGTTCAAGAAGTTATTCCGCCAACGTCAAAGCTGAGCTTAGAGGCCTCTGGAAGCCTCTTAGAGTCATCTTGGGGCCTCTTGGGGCCCGTTTGCAAGCCTTTGAATTCTTCTTGAGGCTTTTGCGGGGTCCTCTTTTGGTCAGGAGGGGGAAAAAAACACAGACACAATTAATCGTCGATTTTCCAGAAAATATAGGAAAATATGGGAAGTGGGGGGCGAGACAAAAAACCCAGAAAAGATTGGGAAATATGGGGAATCTCGTTATTCGTGTGTATTGATTTATGTGTCCTTGGGCCCCTTGATTTGGGGCCGTGGGGGCCCTCTCGGAGCCATCCTGGAGGCCATCGGTTCAGAAGGAGGGGTCCTCAATCAGGGTGCCCTGCGTGGTTGCCGACATTCGTATCTTGGGCCCTCTCGGAACGTTGTTGCGGCGCTCTTGGGGGCCTTCAGGGCTGTCTTGGAGCGCTCATAATCGAAAAGCACTTGGTCTCTTGGGTGCATTCTTTGGAGGCTCCGTGGCCACTTGGAGCCGTCTTGGGCCCCCATGGCCGTGTAGGAGCTCTTCCAGAGCCGTCTTGGAGAGCATCTCAGGCATTTGCGAGGCCTCCGAGAGTGGATTTAGAGGTCCGACGGGCTGGGGAGATGCGCCGGGGAGGTCGTGCACCTACCCGCCCGCCCTCAAACTGACTGCATTATGGACTGCTGAGAAGTGGGAGAGGGGGAGGAGGGCAGCCAATCACCTCACACGCCTTCTCACCCCTGGCCAGCTGGAGTCGCCAGGTCCGCGTTGGGTTGGGCTGTCTTGCTTGTCCTCGAGGAGTGGCAGGGCATCCCCTCACAGGGGGCCATGCCCAAGAAGCCTGGCGTTGAGAAGCCACCCCTCGGGCAAAGCCTCGTCGGGGCAACTGCTGCAATTGATTATCCGTAGCAGCATTGGGCTCCGTTTTCGGTTCGGATCTTGGTGCGGCGCGGCAGAGCTGCACGGGTTGCGAGGATGGGGGAGGGCGGTTTCGGCAAGGGCAAACCGGGTGAGAAAGGCAAGAAGGGTAAGAAGGGAAAGAAGGGCGGCAAGAAGGGTGCCGAGGAGAAGGAGTGGGTGCCTTGCACCAAGATCGGGCGCCTCGTGAAGGAGGGCAAGATTACGTCCATCGAGGATATATATTTGCATTCGCTGCCCATCAAGGAGTACCAGATCATCGACCAGTTCTTCGCCCCGGGCACGCTTAAGGACGAGGTGATGAAGATCCACCCTGTCCAGAAGATGTCTTCAGCTGGCCAGACCAACCGCTTCGTCTGCTACGTGCTCGTGGGCGACAACAACGGCCACATCGGGCTCGGCTCCAAGTGCTCCAAAGAGGTCGCCACGGCCATCCGCGGCGGTATCATCGCCGCGAAGCTGAGTCTCATCCCGGTGCGCCGCGGGTACTGGGGCAACAAGATCGGCTTGCCGCACACGGTGCCGATGAAGGTCGCAGGCAAGTGCGGTTCCGTGAGGGTCCGGCTGGTGCCAGCGCCGCGCGGGTCCAGCGTCGTGGGTTCCCCCGTGATGAAGAAGATGTTGGCCTTCTGTGGCATCCAGGACTGTTTCACCTGCTCCTGCGGACACACGAGGACGAAGGGCAATTTTATCAAGGCGACGTTCGACGCCTTGCGCGCAACATTCGGCTACCTGACACCCGACTTGTGGAAGCCTACGCACTTCATCAAGTCCCCGTTCCAGGAGTCAAACAGTGGCGAAGCGTCCTAGCTTTCCTATAGACCTACCAAAGAATGTTCAAATAACCTTTTGTGGCCTGCACGAAATGTTCGTAGAACATTTCTGGCTGATACTATCTTGCTTTAACACATACTGCTTATGTTTTATGGACATTGCTTTTGTGATTCGAACATTTTTAGGTTCTAAGATCATGTCGTGGTAGGCCTCTAGGAATGCCGGGACGGTCGGTCTCTGCTCAAAGGAGTGGTCCGACTACCTGGCCCAGTCCAAGGCCGCGTATTGACGAGGCACCCAGGCTCAGGGCTGCGAGGTGCAGGTAAGACCGCCGCACGAGGCAGGCAGGCGCTCCTATAAATACAAAGTGTGTACGCCGTCCTGTGTCCTGCCCTCCTCTTCATCTCCCAACATCAGCAAAGGTCAGGGGGGCGGAGGAGGGCAGGTGGGCGGGGAGGGCGGCAGGGAGGGCGGGGGAGAGGGAAACCGGACGCGGCCTTGTCCACAGAAGGGAGCAAGGGGGATGTCAAAATGCCCGCCCCCATCCCTCTCTTCCCTCCCTCTTCCTCCTCCTCCTCCTGGACCATGAAGTGGAGCGAGGGAGGAGGAGGAGGAGGAGGAGGAGGAGGAGGAGGAGGAGGAGGAGGAGGAGGAGGAGGAGGAGGAGGAGGAGGAGGGCTGGTAGAGGGGCGATATCCACGACGCTACGCGCCGCGCGACCTCTGCGGCCAATTCTGTGCGCGCCTGGCGATCAGAGTCCTTCTCACCCTCCTCATCCTCGGAGGTTTCCGAAGCTTCTCGGGTATGTTCCAAGGTTTTCGGGAATGTTCGAGGGTGTTCTGACGTCCGCAGAAGGTTCTTGGAGTTGCTCGAGGTGGTTTAGCAATTATTCACGCTTCGCGCACGCAAACCACCTCATTCAGAAACCATGCCCATGAGAGTTGACGGGAAAATGGACGACGCGACACATGTAGCGAAACAAAGCGGACAACCAGGTTGAACAGAGAGATCTCTGGGAGCAAGAGGGTGGTAGAGCCTCTTCGGGGCATCCCTGGGGCCCGCGTGGAGGGAAGGGGAGAGGAGGAAGAGGAGTAGGAGGAGGAGGAGGAGGAATACGACGACGCCGACGACGACCATGACCACGACCACGACCACGACCACGACCACGTCCACGACCACGACCACGACGACGGCGACGCGGAAGAGGAGGAAGAGGACAAGGAAAACGATGAGGGCAAGGAGGAGGAGGACAACGAGGACGAGGACAGCGCCCTCAAACTCGCCTCTTGGAGCCTTCTTGGGGGTCCGTTGAGAGCCCTTGTTCACCCTCTTTGCGCCATCTTCGAGGCCATCGATCAAAGGAGGGGGGTCCCATATTTGCCCCCTTCCCCCCCCCCGCCGCCATCACAATTGCCACTTTAGCGGCCCTCTTGGGCCGCTCGTGGGTGCTCTTGGGGCCGTCTGGGGGGCGGGCCCTTGGGCCAGTATAGGGCCTCTCTTGGGCCATATGGGGGCCATCATGAGGCCTCAAACGTGCATCGGACGCGAAAAGGCGAGACGTAAAACCACAGTGAGTTGCCTTTGGTGTTTGAACGAGTGTGGCCTCTTGGGGGGGCCCTGCGGGGAATCCGAGAGCACTTTGGAACCGTCTTGTGGCCTTCGTCGGGCCGCTTGGAGGTATGTCGGAAGCTATATGGAGCCAGCGTCGGTTATCCTGAGTCGCGTTGGAAGCCATCCTGGGAGCATTGGAGGCTCTCTTGGAGCCATCTTGGGCGAACCAGGACCCTCCAGCACATCGCGGCCCGCTCCAGAAACCTCTGGGAGGGGAGGGGGAGGGTACCCCTCCCCGAAGGGAAGAGGGTTTTCGGACGAGGAAAGAAAGAACTCGTTAGACCGTATTAGCCCCAAGGGCGGGTGGGATTGATCGAGTGTTTTCCAGAGGTTCCCAGGTCAGCCGCTGCCCTCTCCGTCAACTTGATTCTTCCCATTCGGCTACCCCTGCTAATCAATCGGGAGGGGTACGGAGGAGGAGAGGAGGAGAAGGAGGAGAGGATGGACCGAGGACGAGGGAGGATCAGGAAGACCAGGAGACGGGGGTAACAGAACATAGATTTGGAGGGGGGACGGGTCATAATTCGGGGGAGGGGGGAGGAGCAGGAGCACGGATAGGAGGATATGCTTTTGGAGGGAGAGGAGAGTAGGAGGTGTGTGATGAGTAGGGAGACCGGAATGCACCAAGGTTGCACCAAAGATGTTGCGACACAACCTCCTGTGCCAAGTCCCCTCCTCACAGGTCCCTGCAAGGTTGCATCTTCACTGCAAGAAGAGCCCCCATTGACAGACGAGCACCTGATGCGCATGCCACTCGGGCGAGAGGCCCGTTTTCAAGAGGAACCGCCCCCCCCCATCCGTGAAGCTGCCGCACCAGCTTGTATCTCTGGACGCGGGACCGGAGGAAGTCTCGAGCGACGCTCCGCCCGTGCCGCTCTGCATAAGCTGAAGCTAAAGCTGGCGAATAATTGCGTCGGACAGCGACTCGTGGTCAGAACTGGAGGATAGTCATGTGCACCGTACAGGCAGAAACGGGTCTACCCTCGACTGAATGGGCGGCGCCCCGGCGCCCACTCCCAGCCCCGCGCGCGGCCGCCCACGGGCGAACTGGGAGTCGCCTCGCCTCGCCTCGCCTCCTGGCCATGCAATCTGAGGAAGTATCAAGCGAGATCCCCTTTTTGAGACGGAGCCGCCCTCCGTCGTTGAAACAGCTACAAACTGTGAAAGAGCGCCTCCTGGCGCTGCTGGCATGGGGGGTTCATCCCCTCCTCCACTCCCAAATAAAAGCGAGGGGGGAATGGGGGAGGTCCAGAAACCCCCTCCCCCCCACGGAAGATTATTCGGGGGGCGTCCAGGAGCCCCCCCACGGCTGCCGCCGCCAGCAGACGACGACGCTGACGAGAACGACGACGACGACGACGACGACGACGACGACGACGACGACGACGACGACGACGACGACGACATCACAAAACGACGCCGCTGGCGGCAAACGCCGACGACGACGACGTCGCTACTGGCAAACGACGACGTTGTTAACGACGGGCGAAAACGACGCCGACGCCCACGCCGACGCCAACGCCGACGCCGACGCCGACGAAGACGAAGACAAAGACGATGATGATGATAACGATGACGAAGAGGATGGTGATGATGACGATGACGATGCCCATGCCGATGCCTTGAGCCGCCCCGACCTATCGCCCCCTGGCCAACTCTTCCATGATGGCACAGAACATAGAATTCGGTAGTGCACAATAGCAGGAGCATACTTTCAGACGTATGCAGTTCGAGTTGCATAACTTCGGAAATTCCTATATGTGTTATTTCTGTGCCGGGAACTCCCCGGGAGCTTCCCAGGAACTCCAGCCGGGGGCGAGGAAAAGTGCGCCCGCGTGGGATTTCTTCGACATTTCTGTGCCAAGAATTCCCTGGGAACTTCCAGGAAAGTGAATCATAAATTCAAAAATATGAAATCATGAGTTAATGCGTGAGAGCTTCGCCCCCTGCCGCCGGCCCCCTCTCTCGGATAAAGGATCATGCAAGAGATATGTCGTGAGGTCTGGGCGCCGTCTTGCAGCAGTGTCGGAACCTCATGCGAGGATGAGAAGTAATCGGCAAGAAAGATGTAGATTCAGATGATTTTGTTGAATTCGGTGTTGCATTTTGGACTTGCCACCGCATGCTGTGTATTGGAGGTCCTCTTGGAAAGACTGGGGGCTGCTTGAGGCTAGAGTGGGCAAATTCGCTCGGCTGGGGCGGTCTTCGGCCTCCTCGGCGTTTGTTGCAAGGTGCTGAGGCCTCGGGGGCGCGAGCGCGCTGTAGTTGACCAAGAATTCTGGTCTCGTGGGCGCGAGTCTTGTGGAAGTTGCAAAGGGCTCATGGCCTCGGGGACGCAAGCATTGTATGATTTACGACGGTTTGTGGCCTCGGGGACGCGGCAATGGAGTACCTTACTAGGGTTTATGGCCTCGGGGACGCGAATATTATATAATTTGCGAGGGGTAGAGTTTCGGGGACGCGAAGAGTACACCGCACTCACTTCTATACCCCTGGGTGGGGTGTATGTGCGGCCGTTTTTGCGCGGGCATGTGCGTGCATGTGCGCAGCATGTGCCAGGCATGTGCCCGGCATGTGCGGGCGCTTTGGGATGAATGTCCTACTGTGCGCACGTGCCCGGGCATGTGCGGAGTTATGTGCACTGGGTTTTGCTGCATGCATGGTAATGCACATGCCCGCGCATGTCGACGGACATGCCCGCACATGCCCGCACATGCGGAACTTGTGCGAACGTCGCATACTCGTCAATGGTACATACACGCGCATGCGCTGAATCCTGCGCCCGCACATGTTCGCACATGCCGATGCACATGCACGCACATGCCCGCACATGCGGAGCATGTGCGGAACTCGCAGATCGGTCAGTGGCACATGCACGTACTCGCCTGTATGGCCTCGGGGACGCAAGCATTGTACAACTTAAAAAGGTTTATGGCCTCGGGGACGCGAACATTCTGGAAATCACGAGGGTTTATGGCCTCGGGGACGCATTTGGTGAGTAATCTACGAGGGTTTATGGTCTCTGGGACGCGAGCATGGTGTAATTTACGAGGGTTTATTCACGAGTGTAATTTACTGAGGATCGTGGCCCCAGGGGCGCGGATCGTGGCCTCGGAGGCGCGAATCTCATGTATTTTTACTTGACCCAGGGCCTTCCCAGAAATTCTGAGAACCCTCCTGGGGGGTGGTAGCCAGGGTCCTTTTCGGCTCCCCCCCCCTCGCGCGGACAGTAACAATTTACAGTGGGAGGCAGAAAGCAAGACTGTAACAGTGGAAATAGAACTGGTGCAGGGCACTGGAAACTGGAACTGGCCCTCGCAGCCTGGTGGCCCCGCGAGTGGGCCGGCGGATTTCTATGTTTTGTATTGTTCTTCCGATTCTGGCCCGCTTAAAATTGGGCGATCGATCGGGATGTTTCAAGCGATGATGATGCCGATGACGACGACGACGACAAGGAGGACGACGACGACGACGACGATGATGATGATGATAATGATGATGGTGATGGTGATGATGGTGATGCTGATGATGCTGATGATGACGACGATGACGATGATTATAGATTATGATGACGATTGTGATGATGGAGATGATGATGATGATGATGATGATGATGATGATGATGATGATGATGATGATGATGATTAGTGTGATGATGATGATGATGATGATGATGATGATGATGGTGATACGTATCATGATGATGTTGATGCTGATGATGATGATGATGAGGATGGTGATGACGCATGCTGATGATGATGATGCTGATGATGATGATGGTGATGATGAGGGGGGCGATGAGGAGGATGAGGATGAGGATGATGAGGATGATGATGCATGGTGATGCGGATGAGGATGATTCTGGTATTGGTGATAATGATGCCCAGGATGAGAATGGTGATGATGACGATTACGATGACAGTGACTCTAAGGATGATGATGACGACGACGATGATGATGCTGATGACTATGATGATGATGGTGATGATGATCAGGGAGATGATTGTACTTTCGCTTATGATGGTGATGGAAGTGAAGATGGGGATACGTATGATGATGATGATGATGATGATGATGATGATGATGATGCTGATGCTGATGATGATGATGCTGATGCTGATGCTGATGCTGATGCTGATGCTGATGCTGATGGTGATGATGATGATGAAGAAGATGATGATGATGATGATGACGAGGATGGTGGTGGTGATGATGCTGGTGCTGAGGACTATGATGATAATGATGTTGCCGATGATGAATATGACAGAGGAGAGGAGGATGCGGATGCGGATGACGATGATGATGAAGACTTTGATGATGTTTATCATGGTGATGATGGTGTTGAGGATGTTGATGGGGATGCTGATGATGAGGATGAGGATGATTGTGATGATGCAGATGACGAGCATGGTGCTGATGAAGATGATGATTATGCTGCTGCTGCTGATGAGGATGATGATAGCGATGGTGGTCATGATTCTGCTGATGATAAGGATGAAGATGATGATGATGATGATGATGATGATGATGATGATGATGATGATGATGATGATGATGATGATGATGATGATGATGATAGTGATGGTGGTCATGATGATGCTGACGGTAAGGATGGATATGAGAACTGTGATGATCCTGAGGATGAGGATGCGGATGACGATTATGACAACGACGACGAGGATCGTGGTGATCATGATGAGCGATGACAGTGCTGACCATGACGATGATGGTGACGGTGATCGTGATTGTGATGACGATGACGATGGTGGTGGTGATTGTGATGATGCTGATGATGATGGTTTGCCAGCGGCCTCCGTCTTTGTCCATCGTCGTCGTCGTCCGTCTTCGTCGTCGTCCTCCTCCCCATCAGGGTCCGCCGCCCGACCTGACCCGCCCATTGGGGTCCAGCCGCCCGACCCGACCCGCCCGTTAGGGCACGCGCGTGCTAATTCGATAACGCATCGTACTTTAATGTCTCGCCTGCACGACCCGACCTGCCCGTTAGGGTCCGCCCGCCCGACCCGATCCGCCCGTTAGAGTTTGCGCGTGCTAACTCGATGATGCGTCATATTTTTTGTCCCACCCACCCGATCCGACCCGCCCGGTAGGGTCCGCCAGCCCGATCCGACCCGCTTGCTCGGGTCCGTCCGCCCGCGACCCGCCCGTCAGGGTCCGCCCGCCCGTCTCGACTCGCCCGTCAGGGTCCGCCCGCTCGACCCGACCCGCCCGTTAGGGTTCGCGCGTGCTATCTCGATGACGCATCGTACTTGAATGTCCAGCCTTATCGACACGACCCGCTCGTTGATGTCCGCCCGCCCGACCCGACCCGCCCATTAGGGTCCGCCCGCCCAGTGGTGATGTCGATCAATGACGACGAGGGTCGGGATGACGATGAAGAAGGTGATGGTGTTAATGGCGATGATGCTGGTGATGATGATGCCGGTGATGTTGATGGCGATGATGCTGTCGATGATGATGAGGATAATGATAAGGATGATAGTAAAGATGACGATGGCTACGACGACAAAGGCGACGATGACGATGGCGATGATTATAATGGTGATGATGATGCTGAGGCTGATGATGATGCTGAATGCTGATGCTGATGCTGATGATGATGATGCTGATGATGATGATGCTGATGATGATGATGGTGATGATGAGGGGGGCGATGAGGATGATGACGACGATGATGATGCTGACGATAATGATGAGGATGATGATGATTATAATGATATTAACGGCTATGATGACGACGATGATGATGTTGATGGTATTGATGATGATGAGGAGGATGATGTTGGAGGAGATGGTGATGATGATGCTGATGTTGATGGTGATCAAGAAGGATATGGTTGTGATAATGATAATGGCGAGGGTGAGGATGATGATGATGATGATGAAATTGACGCTGCTGATGATTGTTAAGCTTGAACGGGCGATGATGATGACGATTTTGATGCTTATGGTGATGGTGCTGATAATGGGTAAGATGTTGAGGACTGTCTGTGGCCATGATGAAACTGCTGACGCTGACGATGAGGACTATGATGAGAATGCTGTTGGTGATGCTGATGATGATGACGATAACGCTGACGATACGGATGACGACTCTGACGATGATGAGTATGATGATGTTGCTGATCGATTCTCTATGAGTATGAGTATGATGACGATGGCGATGGTGATGGCGTTTCTGATTATGCTGCTGATGTTTGTGATGGCGATGCTGCTGATGATGATGATGACGATGATGATGTGGTGGTTTGCTGGCGGCTTTCGTCGTCGTTCGTCGTCGTTGTCGTCGTCTCATTCTCCTCGTGGTCTTCGTCGTCGTTGTCGTTGCCGTTGTCGGCGTCGGCGTCGTCGTCATCGTCGCCGTCCGTCGTCGTCGTCGTCGTCGTCGCTTTCGTCGTTGTCGTCGTCATTGTGATAGTGGTTTGCTGGCCTCCTTCGTCGTCGTTCGTCGTCGTCGTTGTCGTCGTCGTTGTCCTTGTCGTCTTCGTCATCGTCGGCGCCGTTGCCGTTGTCGTCAGCGTCGGCGTCGTCGTCGGTGTCGTGGTCGTCCGTCGTCGTCGTCGTCGTCGTCGTCGTCGTCGTCGTCGTCGTGGTCGTGGTCGTCGTTGTCGTTGTCGCTGTCGTCGTCGTCGTCGTCGTCGCTGTTGTCGCTGTCGTTGTCGTCGTCGCTGTCTGCGTCGTTTGCCGCCGTCGTCGTCGTTGTCCTCGGCTGCAGCCGCCGCCGCCGTCGCCGCCGCCGCCGTCGTCGTCGTCGTCATTGTCCGCGTCGTTTGCCAGCGGCGACGTCGTCGTTGTCGTCGTTGTCCTTGTCGTCGTTGCCGTCGCCGCCGCCGTCGTTGTCGTCGTCGTCGTCGTTGTCGTCGTTGTCGTCGGCTGTCGTCGTCGTCTGCGGGCGGCGGCGTTGGCCAGGGGGGAGGAGGGATTCTTCACCCCTCCAACAACAGTTTTTGGGGCTTCTGGCCCCGCCCAGTCGTATTTTCTCAGGGGGGGGAGGAGTGTTGTCGGAGGGGGGGGGGGTCGGGAATGGGGGGAGGGGTTGGGGAGGGGGGGGTCTCCAGGTTTGAGATCTTGAACTTCGGTAGAATTTTGACGATCCCTGATAGGGTCTCACCCGGAGAATTAACTTGTTTGCAGGAACCATCACAATCCCATCAGGATCCACAAGTCCACCTGGAGAATCAACCCTTTTCCCGGAGAGTCAGTTTTTTTCCTGGAGAACAAACCTCCCGCGGGGTTGGGGAGGGGGGGTCCCTTGGTGCCTGAGCCCACCCAGTGTTCAGGCCAGCGACGGTGGATTGCGCCCCTGTAAACTCTTGAACCGCAGGTGCGCGGTGCGAAGGTCATAGCCGCATTTTGGAAACGAATAGGCCTCGGCCTCCATCCTTACACAGTGGAGGCCCATGCCAAGAAACACCCTGCTTGCCTCCAGGGTGCCCTAGGTTTCTTGGGTTTCGATGGCTTTGCTGTTGAAAGCGTGACGTTCACGCACCAAAAATCAGGGGACGTTCTGGGGTCTCAGGGTTGGGTTTCTCGCGGAAGGTTTCTTGTGGACTAGCCTCCATAGTGTAATTGTTGCAAGTTGGCAAGACGAACACACGTGGCGCTAAGGCGCGACAGCCGCCTTTAGAACCCGTGCCGACCTGCATCCGAGCAATTGTTGCGAATGTTGCGCTGACTGTGTGCGGTGCCAGGGTGAGGGCCACATTTTGGAAACGGTTGCCCCACAGCCCTTATAACTGTTGCGAACTTTGAAGACGAACGTGCGCGGCGCTAGGGCGAGAGCCGCATTTTGAAAACGACCCGCCCTCCGTCCGTGTAACTGTTGAAGCTTCGTAGTTGGAGGGTGGATGCAAATGCGAAGGAAGTCTCCAGCGAAACGCCCAGCCTCGCCTACGGACACGTCTTGGTGGTGCGACAAAGGGAGTGATGATAAATAACAGGGATGGAGGGTATTAGCTCGGAGGGGGAGGGGAGGAGCAACACGAGGAGGAGGAGGAGGAGGAGGAGGAGGAGGAGGGGAACGAGAGGGAGAGGGATCACGACGAGGAAAAATAGAAGGACCATCAGAAGGAAAGGGAAGAGGAAGACAGTGTCAGAATACACAAGGAGGGTGCCGCGAGAGAGAGCCCCAGGAGGAGAAGTCGACTGCGGGGCAGCAAGGCCCAGGCACAGACAGTCCGGAGTTCAAGAAGATCATGCAGGAGGGATTCATTGCCGCCTCCTCTGCTTCCCCCTCTTATGCATCCTTTGCCTCCCTCTCCTCGTCCGCCTCCTGCTCCTCCGCTGCTTCCTCCCCCTCCGCATCGTCCCCCTTCTACTGTCTCTTTCTCATTTTGCTCCTTCTCCGATGTCCTCATTCACACCCTTGTGTTGTTAGAATCCTGCGCCCTATCCACCTTGTGCCTCCTCCTCCTCCTCGCACTGATTCTCGTCACCATCACCCGTTTGTTTTTGCCCGCGCCCGTCACATTGCAAAGTTGTGGATTTTCATTCGTGCCCTCCTCAAGTTTGACATGACTTGTTCGGTGTTCGGAGCAATCTCATCATCCTTGTCGGCCTTTCCTTCTAAATTGTTCCTGATTCTTCTCATTATTCTGCCTTGTCCAGCAGTCGTTCTCCCTGCTCCGTCACTGGTCTCATTTCCATTCCGTTTGCCTTAGTGGCATCGGTACTATTGGTCCTACAAGCGGCGAACACGTTGGAGCATTTCGGACAAGCGTTCAGCTAGTTGCGTTTGGCAAAGACGTTGAACTTGATGCCTTTACACTCCAGAGATGAGCACTTTGGAGTTGAAAAGGGAGACGCCAATTTTGCAACTGACGTTTTATACTCGTCTGATATGTGGGCTAGGGGTGAAAATGCCTCGGACAGCTATTGGTGTTATAGGTTGTCTTTTTCTGTGTGTGTGGATATTCGCTTAGGAGGTTTATCCCCAAACAGTGTTTGCACTTAGAGTTGCTGATGTGTCTTGTGAAGTATTTTGATGGGTCCGTCGAGGTTTCGCCGTGTCGCCGCCTCGTGGACACCTCGTTGCCGCCCACTTCAATAGGTCCGTCGAGTTTTCGCTGCGTCGCCGCCCGTTGTCGCCTCGTTGCCGCCCACTTGGGTGGGTCCGTCGAGGTTTCGCCGCGTCACCGCCCGTTGCCGCCTCGTTGCCGCCCACTCGGGGGTTCCGCCGAAGTTTCGCCGCGTCGCCGCCTTGTTTCCGCCCACGTGGAGGATCCAGCGAGGTTTCGCCGCGTCGCCGCCAGTTCCCGCCCGTTGTCGCCTCGTTGCCGCCCACTTGACGGGTCCGTCGAGGTTTCGCCGCGTTGCCACTTGGAGGATCCGTCGAGGTTTCGCCGCGCTGCCGCCCGTTACCGCCTCGTTTCCGCCCATTTGGGCGGTCCGTCGAAGATTCGCCGCGTCGGCGCCCACTGCCGCCTCGTTGCCGCCCACCTCGCTTGGGGGCTCCGTCGAGGTTGCACCACATAGCTTGCACCACACAGTTTACACCACGTAGCTTGCACCACATTGTTGCATCATATAGCTCACACATCTACAGTGCAGTAAGTTATTGTTTTTGGTCCACGCTGGCTAACATGACAGTCATTGTGTGGGCCTCTCGGGAACACTTTCGGGCGTCCTGGGGTCTTGAGCGCTATGATTCTGCCGAGCTCTCCCGAAGCAGCTGGGCTTGTGTATTAAACATTGTATTCATATTGTCTTCGAGTTATCGGTTGTCGTGGCGGTACTCTGCCATATTGAGCATGTGTGGTGTTGGCTTGGGGCTTGGGTTCTTTGGGGTCGCCTTAGCGTACATTCCCAGCCGAGAGCCCTCAGAAAGACGCGAATTAGGAGGATGTGGATGAGGATAAAGAGGAGCGACACAATAATGTAGGAGAAGGCGACGAAGATGGGGGGGGGATACCGCTTCGTGCCCCTACCAGCCCATCCGGACACTATGCCCAGGGGAGTTGCCCTGAACGGGGGGAGCGTGGCATCATTTGGAGTTCTCGGGGGCCTGTGTAGGCCAGAAGCCCCTTGGATGCTTCCTTGGGTCTCTTGGGGAAGGTCTCTTGAGGGCCTCTTAGGGGCCTCTTGGAGCTCATTGGGGGCCTCTTGCCAGCTTGCGAGAAATCTTGAAGTGTCTTGGGCGCCTGTTGGGGTCCTCTTGTGGCTCCCTGAGAGGTCTGCGGGCCACCTTGGAGGCCGGCGGATACAAAAAGGAGGGCGGCGCCGAATAGCGTCGCCCCCCCCCTCCCCCCCCACCAGAAGGCCAAAGCTGGCCAAACACCAGAGGGAACGAGTGGCACACGTGCCTTATCTCTTGTACGAGGGAGGGCGCGGGCCGGGCGAGGCGGGGTGAGGAGGGAGGTTCTTAGGGCCATCCCAGTGCTCTCCTGGGCCATTATGGTGATCATGACGAGGAGGAGGATGAGGAGGAGGAAGAGGAGGAGGAGGAGGAGGCGGAGGAGACGGAGCAGGCGGAGGAGGAGGAGGAGGAGGAGAAGGAGGAGGAGGAGGAGGAGGAGGAGGAGGAGGAGGAGGAGGAGGAGGAGAGGGAGGAGAGGAGGAGGAGGAGGAGGAGGAGGAGGAGGAGGAGGAGGAGGAGGAGGAGGAGGCAGGGGGGCCCAGGGGGGCGACGATCGAACGAGCGAACGACGACGAACACAAGTGGCACGCGTGCCCTGGCTCTTGCACAGAGGAGCTGCGAAGGACAGGAGGCTCCCGCCTCCTTCCTTCAGGAGGGATTTCTTTCGGTGTAGTTTTCTAATCCGAATCCGGTTTTGATGGTCTTGCGGCCTGAAATGGTTGTTGGGGCGTGGGGCATAGGCTTGCGGCGTTGATGTCGACGACGACGACGACGACGACGATAACGTCGCGGCGGCGGCGGCGACGACGACGACGACGACGTCGACGTCGGCGACGAGGACGAGAACGAGGACGAGGACGATGACGAGGACGAGGTCGAGGACGAGGACGAGGACTAGGACGAGGACGAGGGTGGCGGCGACGACGACGACGACGACGACGACGACGACGACGACGACGACGACGGGGACGGAGACGAGGACGACGATGACGACACAGAGCGCCCTGGATCGGCACAGAGCGCCCTGCTGCTGATGCTCCTCCTCTTCTCCTCCTCCTCTTCTCCTCCTCCTCTTCCTCCTCGTCCTACTCCACAACTGCTCAATATGAATACTACTCTCCCTCTTCCCCTGATGACGGTTTGAAAATATTAGTCCCCCGTACTGTTTTTTCACACAGGATTCCCCGGAGTTGGGTTTTCGCCTGCATTTTTTCCAAAATGCTGCTCTCGCTGAGGCGCTGGCCTCATTTTCGGGCCCCGCTCGTTCCGAATCGTGCTCCCGCTGCAGCGCTGGCCTCATTTCCGTGCTTCCGCTCGTTCCGAATCGTGCTCCCGCTGCAGCGCTGGCCTCATTTCCGCGATTCCGCTCATTCCGACTCGTGCTCCCGCTGCAGCGCTGGCGTCATTTCCCGTGCCATGCCACGGCATGCAATGCAATGCTAGTTTGATGCTACGCTTTGCGGTGCTCTTCTACGCCATGCCATGCCGTGCTCTACAATGCATCGCGTACCCTTTCGGGATCATTGCCCTGCGCGACATCCGACTGTGCGAGTAGAGAGGGGATCTACGCCATGGTAAGGGATGGGAGGGAGGGGTAGGATGTCAGATCTGACGCGAGCTCACCTAGCTTGTCCTCCTCCCCCTCCCCCTCCTCCTCCTCCTCCACCTCCACCTCCTCCAGGACCAGGGGGGAGATCAGGGAGGCCTGGGGGGAGGCCTGGGTCCGGAAGGTTCGCGGCCCAGGAGAGGAGGGGTGGGGGAGAGGCGGGCGGCTTGGGGCAAGGACCATGCGGGGCCAGGGGGGAAGTCACGGAGGCGGGGGGAGGGGGGGGGACGACGAACGGGAGGCCGGGAGGGGGGGAGGACGACGAACGGGAGGCCAGGGGGGGGGGAGCGAGGGGGGCTGGGTCCAGGGAGTGGGTTGGGGAGGCCAGGGGGGGAGAGCGAGGGGAGCTGTGGAGGGCTGGGTCCAGGGCAAGGCCAGAACGGCCAGGGGGGAGGACGAACGACGAACGAACGACGACGCAAATAAAGAGGTCCGAGCTCTAGAACACAGCTGTGCAAGAGAATAAAAGGCTCAAAAACAGCTGTGCAAGAGAATCAAGGCTTTTGCGGCTCAGAGGTGCTGCTCTGGGAGGCTAGGGGGAGGCGGCCCAGGGGGGCTGCCCTTGCAGGCGACTGAGACGCCAGATGGGGCCGCAGCGGCGCAGAGCCCAGGGAAGCCAGGCCAGGGGGGGCCAGGGGGTGGAAGCCAGGGGGAGGCCAGGGCAGGAGGACAAACGGCGACGAACGCCGAAAACCAAGGGTTCTGCAGCCCAGGGGCACTCCCCTGGGAGGCCCGAAGACCCCCACCCACCCACCCAGCCCTCCCAGGCCGTGGGGGAGCGGGGAAAGGGAGAGGGGGACAGCTAAAATCTCTTCTCAGGCGATCGCAAACATGGATCAAGGGGGTGTGGATTAGCGACGGGTCCCGTTTTTCCATGGGAAATCGCGGATTTCCGCCGCCGAGCGAGGCGGCACCGGCTGCATTTCGGGGAGGGCACCTCCCCCGATCCATGTTTGCGCGCCCCCGGCAAGAGCGGGGGTCGGAGGGTTCGGTTTACAAGGGACTGCGGCTTCGGGCGCGCAGACTCGTCGCCATACTGGGCGTTGCGGCCTTGGAGGCTGCTCCTCCTCCTCCTCCTCCTCCTTCTCCTCCTCCTGTTCTCCTCCTCCTCCTCCTCCTCCTCCTCCTCCTCCTCCTCCTCCTCCTCCTCCTCCTCCTCCTCCTCCTCCTCCTCCTCCCTCCTCCTCCTCCTCCTCCTCCCTCCTCCTCCTCCTCCTCCTCCTCCTCCTCCTCCTCCTCCTCCTCCTCCTCCTCCTCCTCCTCTCCTCCTCCTCCTCCTCCTCCTCCTCTCCTCCTCCTCCTCCTCCTCCTCCTCCTCTCTCCTCCTCCTCCTCCCTCCCTCCTCCTCCTCCCTCCTCCTCCTCCTCTCCTCTCCTCCTCCTCCCCCCCCCCTCCTCCTCCTCCTCCTCCTCCTCCTCCTCCTCCTCCTCCTCCGCCTCCTCCTCCTCCTCTCCTCCTCCTCCTCCTCCTCCTCCTCCTCCTCCTCCTCCTCCTCCTCCTCCTCCTCTCTCTCCTCCTCCTCCTCCCTCCTCCTCCTCCTCCCTCCTCCTCCTCCTCCTCCTCCTCCTCCCTCTCCTCCTCTCACGCAATCTACCAGTTGGCGTGGTCTCGGGAGCGCGAGTCACGATGGAAGTGGCCAGGGATTTGTGCCCCTCGGGAGCACGAGCCTCTCGCACGTTGCTAGGAACTGCAGCCTCGGGAGGCGCCCTGTAGCAGCTTACTAATATGGATTGTGACCTCGGGGGCGCGAACCTGGCGTGAGGTGCCAGAGAGTGTGGTTTCGGGAGTGCGAATCTGGTGCAATGTACGAAAAGGGTTGTGGCCTAGAGAGCGCAGGCTCGTCGTAATGTACAGGGGGTTGTGGCCCCGGTGGCGCGAGCCTGTCGTAACTTACAAGGGGCTGTGGCCTCGGGAGCGCGGATCTAGCGGAATTTACGAGGGGCTGTGACATAGGGAGCGCGAGCTTGATGTAATTTAACAATGGATGATGGCTTGGGGAGCGCGAGCATGGTGTAGTTTACCAGGGATAGTAGTGTGGGGAGCGCGAATGTTTTCATTTACGCGAATGCGGCGCAGTTCACAAGGCAGTGTGGCTTGGAGCGCGCGAATACACCAGAAGGGGTGGGATCCCGATGGTTTTCGGGCTCCCACCCCCGGGCGGTTTTCAATCATAATAACAGTGAAGCTAGAAAACAAAACATCTGTAACTCGAACTTGGGAATTGGAATAGGAGCAGGGAGCAGGGGAACCTACACCCTACGCCTCGCAGCCTGTTGACCCCGAAGGGGCCGGCTGATTTTCATATTGCGAAGGCCTTACGCCCGTTGCCGCCGACCCAGAAGGACGACGACGACCACGATTACGACCACGACCACGGCGACAACGACAACGATAACGACAGCGACGAGCTGATAACGCTGCCACGGGCTCGGGACATGGGTTGGGCGGTGAAGGGAGGATGAGGGAGGAGGAGGAAGAGGAGGAGGAGGAGGAGGAGGAGGAGGAGGAGGAGGAGGAGGAGGAGGAGGAGGAGGAGGAGGAGGAGGCGGAGGCGGAGGCGGAGGAGGAGGAGGAGGAGGAGGAGGAGGAGGAGGAGGAGGAGGAGGAGGGGGAAATGAGGAGGAGGAGGAGGAGGAAAGGAGGAGGAGGAAAGAGGAGGAGGAGGAGGAGGGGGGAGGGATAGGGAGAGGGGGGGAGGAGGGAGAAGGAGGAGGAGGAGGAGGAGGAGGGGGGGGAGGAGGAGGAGGAGGGGGGAGAGGAGGAGGAAGAGGAGAAGAGGAGGCGGAGGCGGAGGCGGAGGCGGAGGAGGAGGAGGAGGAGGAGGAGGAGGGAGAGGAGGAGGAGGAGGGGGAGGAATTGGGGGAGGGGGAGGAGGAGGTGGTGGTGGAGGAGGAGGAGGAGGACCAGTGTAAGCCCAGGTCTCATCAACGATGCTGGAATAAACCATTCTTCCAAGCTTCCGCTTCACAGGCCCCATTCAAGGTTCATGTCCACTGAGGGAATTGCCCCGTTGGGAGAACCGTTGCAAGATCCTCCAGCGTGCCACAACACCGCTCTCGGAACTGGACCGCCCGCAGTGAACCTGACTACTGCGTCTTGACGATCCTGAATCGGACCAGAGCACCATTCCTGGGACTTTCAACACCGCGAATCAGTGTGATTGTTGCGCCTTGACAATCTTGGATTGTTCTGAAACCCATCTCTTATATGCTACGTATTCCGTGACACGTTTACATTGGTTTAAACGAATGTGAGCGGCGCTAAAAGCGAGAGCCACAATTTGAACATCACCCTCTCTCAATTCATGTTTAGGACGACTGCGCGCGGCGCGAAGGCGAGAGTCACATTTTGAAAACTGCCCGCCCTCCATCCGTGAAATGTTTGCAGTTTTCAAGCTGCAGGATCGGACATGGAGAGGAAGTCTCAGGCGAAGCTCGTGGCCCGCGCTTTCGACCAGCCTCGGAGCGGCGCGACAGGAAGGAGTTATTCCCCAATCAGAGCTTGCCTGTGTAGGGGTCCTGGCGACTTCCTATAGTTAGGTGAGCTTTGTCGCCGATTTCTGCGACCCGCCCGGGTGCCCGGGTGCCCGGGTGCCTTATAGCCCCATACCCCTATAGCCCTATAGCCCTATAGCTCTATAGCCACATAGCCCTATAGCCCAATTACCATCTTGCCATATAGCCCAATAGCCCTATAGCCCCATAGCCCTATAGCCTTATAGCCTCATATCTCTATAGCCCTATAGCCCTATAGTCCTTTTGCCCTATAGCCCTTTTGCCCTATAGCCCAATAACCCTATGGCCCTATAGCCCTATAGCCCTATAGCCCTATAGCCTTATAACCCTAGAGCCCTAGACCCCTACAGCCCTATAGGCCTGTAGCTAGCCCAAAAGCCCTATGGCCCTTTTGCCCCATAGCCCCATAGCTCTATAGACCTATGGCCCTATCGCTCCATAGCTCCATAGTCCCATAGCCCCAGAACCCCAGAGCCCCATAGCCCTATAGCCATACAGCCCTATAGCCCTATAGCCCTATAGCTCTATAGCTCTATAGCCCTATGGCCCTTGAGCCCTTTTGCCACATAGCCCTTTTGCCCTAAAGCCCTATAACCCGATAGCCCTACAGCCCTAGAAAGACTATGATTGGGGTTTTCTCCAGTATCTTTTATGATTAAAAGGAATGGAGGAGGAGGAGGAGGAGGAGGAGGAGGAGGAGCAGGAGGAGGAGGAGGAGGAGGAGGAGCAGGAGGAGGACAAGGAGGAGGACGAGGAGGAGAACGAGGAGGAGGATGATGATGAGGAGGAGGAGGAGGAGAGGAAGGAGGAGAGGAGGAGGAGGAGGAGGAGGAGGACGAGGAGGAGAACGAGGAGGAGGAGGAGGAGGAGGAAGAGGAGGAGGATGAGGAAGAGGAGGAGGAGGAGGAGGAGGAGGAGGAGGAGAGCCGTCTGTCTCCTCGATGGCGGGCGTCTGGGAAAAGCTCAGGCCGGGGCCGTGGGCCAGGGCCAGGCACGAGGCCGGGGCGGGGCCGGGGCCGGGGCAGGGCCAAGGGTTGTCAGGGGCAAGGATAGGGGGGGGGATAGTCAGGGGTCCCCAAACGGGGTGGTGACCACACCGTGCGGTGAGTCGGTGGGGATTCGGGGTCACCGCACGGTTTTGAGACTCGGGGTTTTGGGACTGGGATGCGGGGTCACCGCACCGTTGCGGGACTCCAAAGATAGGCACAGGGGGGGATGCATCGGTCCCCAATCGCCCATCGATCGCCGATAGGGGCCCGAGAGCCCCAGCCCCGCCCAGGAAGGTGCAGATTCACTATCGGGGGCCCATCGCCGATCTATCGGCGATGTATTATCTCCCATTGCATGTCGATGCATCCCCCCCATATGCCAGTCCCCCCCCTATCGTTGCCCCTCAGGTTGGGCTTGGGGCAGAGTTGGGGCCGAGGCGGGGGAGGGGTTTTGAGCCCCACTGCCGACACGGAGACCGCCCTCCTGTTCCCATTTTCAACAGGGGGGGCGCCGGGGGGGGGGGTCACGTGCTCCCTCCCCCCTGGGACCACCTGCCGGGACCACGCCCCGGTGGCCACTCCAAGGGACCCTGCCCGTGGAACCCCACCCCCGGCGGGGAAGGGACAAAGGGAAGGGGCTCCCTTTCGACGGAATGACGACATTGTTCGATCCCCCTTGTTCTGTTCGATCTCCCTTACGACGGCAACGATTCAAAGGAGGATCGCGTACTTCAGTTTGGGTTGGGCTGGCCTCGCGTCGAAGGGCCTCTCACACGCGCCGACTGAGTTGGCAGATTCCATAATTTTTCCCATCCAGGAATGAAGGGAGCAATGAGAGAGCCATTGGAAAACAGTGCAGGCAGTTTACATGGGTTATGGGCATGAATATTGAAACAGTTGCTCGAATTGCACATCAACAACATCATGCATACCGCCACTATGACTGCCACTGCTTACTGCCAGCGCTGTTAATATGATTGGCAGTTGGTGGTAGCTTCTACTGCAAATTCTCTCAGTGTGGGTACCTTGGCGATGAATACGCGTTGCAGTAATACGACAATTCACATCACCACGCTGCAAGTGTTATTACCAGTGCCAGTTGCACACGTCATACCGTGCGTACCTCCGTATCTCGTACAGCACAACCGCCACCACCTTAACCATGAGTACGATCACGAATGCATGTGTGTGTGTGTTTTGCCGCTGCCACTACTGCAGGCACTCATACTGACACGATGAACTGCGGTCACTGGTGTTATTGCGATCGCTGTTGCTGCCTCTATAGCCAGCACTGTTTCAGCGAACGCTGCCGTTAATGTGATAATGATTCTGCTTGGAATGCTCATCATCCTACTACTAATACTACTCGCACTCCTATTACTCCCTCTTCTGCTGCCACCGGCATCAGCACGCGTCCTGGCACAAGTCCCAGCGCTATCATCACGACTACGACGCAAACCATTGACATTGTTTGCATCGCCATTCCTACTACTTGCCCGATGCACGCAAGCCGCCAGGCTCCCCGAGCGGCCCCGAAAGCAGAGCACTGGCCAGCCCGGGCTGACGGGAAACCTCGCGGGCGGCCGTCCTCGATCTCTCGGGCGAAGCAGTCTTCCCCGCATACAAGGTTCCCCTCATCTTCCTTTCCTCATCTTCGCCCGCCCTCCTCTCAACACTGCCCACCCCTTCTTCCTCTCATCTGTCCTTCATGCTTCCCTCCTCTAGACTGTCCGTGCCATCCTCTGGCGTGCCGTTCCGCACAGGACCTCGGGGACAACCCACAGGTGATCCAGAACATGGCCCAGAGCGATCCTAAGTTCAAGGAGATGCTGGAGAAGGACCCAGAGCTCAAGAAGGTGACCGCTTTTCGAGAGAATAGCGATGAGATGGGTGGAGTATGAAGAGGATCAGGATTTTGGGGTCCTATTTGTCGAGATACCCGGGTTCTCGGTCATCTTGTGTGTTGTTTGCCATATGTTGTGTTGTTGTGTTTTGGTTTGTTGCACGCTGGAGGGGAGCAGAGGGAAGCATGAGGCGGACGAAGAGCAGGATGATGAGACGGAAGGAGCAGGGAAGATGGGACGACGATATGGGAGGAGGGGGGGGGGGAGGAGGAGGAGGAGGAGGAGGAGGAGGAGGAGGAGGAGGAGGAGGAGGAGGAGAATGAGGAGGAGGAGGAGGAGGAGGAGAGGAAGGAGGAGGAGGAGGAGGACACTGAACGTCATGTATGACCAACGTCAACAAGGAGGAGGACAGGGCAAGGGCATCCGTATAAGGGAGTATAGCGTCACAAAACCTACTCAGGCGACCTACGCGCTACTGCCAAAATCCCTTGCGATTTGTTGTGCTACAGCCCTGCCTTCCACTAGGGCCGGCAGGGGGCATACCGCGTAGCTCAAGGACCGAGCTCCGAGGTGGCCCCGCAAGAGAGGCTCGATACCTTACATCACGAGTCCCTTCGGGTCTGTGCGGGGGGAGCGATTGCTGGCCCTGCCGCGTGCCCAAGGGGAGGGGACGCGCGGGCTTAGCAGGGCGCCCAAACCAGAGGGGGAGAAACGGAACGCCCGAGACCCCAAACTGTTGCTGGGGGGGGCTGCTAAATCTACAGTTTGAATTCCGTGCTCCCCTCTCTCGCTCAGCTCACTTCTCGGTCGTACCCAGATATGTTCCATGTATTGTCACATCTGTACTCCGGTACCCTGTTGAACTAGCCCAAGGTTCTCCCTCGGAGTGTATATGAGGTTGAGCATACTGGAAGTCACGGTCATAGGTGGGGCCAATGAGGAGCGCATTGGTTGGCTTCCTGATGATCATTGTTTCCCTTTCGACACCCCGCAGTAGTGTACCTGATGGTGCTCCCCAAAAGCGTCCCATTGCGATGGCGATGCAGGCGCTCTGTTGTGCCCATATTGTCTGTCATGGGTTGCACTCCGAGAAAGCTCGCTAATGCTCCTCCTGACTGTCTGCGGGCACGGCCAGCTCGCATCTTGCCGAGATTAGCACTCCGAGAAACCTCGCTAATGCTTCCTCTTGGCAGATCAGAAGGCTCCAGTGGGCGCGCTCACTGGCGGCTGCTGGATGGGCTGGCCGCAGCCGTCTCCTCCGACTTGGGGTAGCCGAACTTTTCCGCGAAGATCTCGGTGCCATCAAGCATGGTTTGGGTGTTGTCTCGTAGCTTCTGGCGTTCCTTCAGCTTCTTCACTTCTTCTGGGTCCATGTTGTCCTCGTTGTTCATCTCCTTGATGGCAACCTTAATTACTTCGTGGAGGTTATCTTCGTCGTTCTTTGCAATCTTCAGCGCCAGCTCGCACTAGCTCTGCACAGTGAAGGCCCTCTTCCCTGACCTCCCCCATTGGTCCACTGGGTACCTTGCGATGAGGTCGCAACCTTCGATCGCGTGCGCCATCGGGAAGGACAATGGGATCGGCTCGAGTGGCTCCCTTGGGCTCATCTTCCTGGCCGCGTTGAAGAACTCGTAATGGCACTCCTTGATGGCGTCGTCAAGTTGTTGCGGTCGCCTTTCCGCAATGAGCGCTTGCCATGCGGTTCGCACCTTGAGCTCCACCACCATCGATGGTCCGCTTTCGAACGGGAAGAACTTACATGCTTCGCAGTCTGCCCCGGACGTTTTCTTCATCTTGTTCACCCATTCCTTCGAGAGCACGTCCTCTGGGTGACTCTCCTGCGCCTTCACCAACTGCAACCGGTGCACCATGCGCCAGAACTGTCATTTGTCACTCCTCGAGTTGGGACCGGGGCCTCTCCGCCACAGCGTGTTCGGGAAGGCGGGCCCGCGCGAGCGACCCCCCCCCTCTCTTTTCGCCCCATCCAGTGCCCCTCCTGCATACGTTGAACAGCTGCGTGTTGTCGCCCCACTTGTCCGCGAAGTCCAGCGCCTTGAGATACTCTGGCTGCTTCTCACCCTTGTCCTTCGCCGTCTTGTAGTCGCCCATCTCGCGTGCATATCTTTCCCTTTCTATTCGAACTCTTGCATTGCCACCTTCAGCGCATTTTCATCATTGACGTCCATGGCCATGCACTCGTTGAGTAGGGTGCCATATTCTTTTCTTCTGCGCAGCGAAGAGCCCCTATCATTATCTCTCTTGCTTTGCCGAAGGCTGTAAGTATACCTCCATTCAATGTGATGCCATCCAGCAGCGCTTTTCCCATCTCCTTTGACTTCTCCATGGCGATATTGTTTCTTTACGTGCGAGACTTTTTTTTAATATTTGGGCCCCCTTCCTCTGCCAGTTGTACTTGAGCAGCTTTGATTTGTCCCAGTGCCTGGGCTGCCCGCGCTGCTCCTTTCGACTTCCTCCTGTGTTCTCTGCAGACCTGCTCCCTCGTAGTATACTTTTCTCCTCCATGCAGTGCCCTTTCTTCTTCGCTCCAATCTTCCCACTCCTCCTCCCCCTCGGCTCCAGCTCGCAATCGATGCGCACTCTTTCCCACTCGCTGCCTTTGCCGCCTGGATCCTTTTCGTGCCCTGGCTCGTGTCTCGCATGCTCTCTTCGGCTTCCGATCGTCTTGTAGTGCTGGGGCCCCTTGTTGCAGCGCCCGCAGGGCCATAGTTGGCTGCTGGCCGTGAAGGCCATGGCCCACGCGCGCGACGCACTCCGAGAATCCCCGCCAGTACGCCGCGTTGCGCACTTAGGCCAGCGCCGAGCCAGACCAGCTGTGGCAACCGAGGCTGAGCCATGGGGATAGTAGCTCATTCCCGACAGCCCAACTGCCGTGTTATACACGTAGTACCTCAGATACGTTGGTCCTATCTCCGCCCATTGGGATAGTACCGAATTTCCAACTGCCCTGTGCCCATCCCGCCCCTGTGCCCTGTGCCCATCTCCCCCCGTTGACCGCGACCCGTCTTACATTGTGCGCATGCTGCGCTGCATGCAAAGCACCCCGCCCACCATCTCTCCGTATCTGCAATAGAAAGGGGAGGGAGAAACGCATCGTGTCGTCATTGTAGATAACCTCTTTTACTGGGTTGGGTCGGCTGGTTGTTGCCAGACAGGTCTTTCCCCGGTGCGTTTCTCTGAAGCTCAGCTTCCCGTTCTGCTCGGAACTCCAGGGCCATTTCGTGCATCCTACCAGTCGGGGCAAAACGTTTGAGTTTGGCGAGGCGTTCAACGTCTGCCGATCGATTCTGATATCCTTTCGCCAACCGAAAGGTCTCTCTTCCTCTTCTGCGCGCTGTTGGGCACGCCGGCTATGCCCGATTGCCCGAGGGGGGGCTCTCCTGGGGCGGCGCTCTCAGTCATGATGCTGACGCCGACGATGGCGCGGTCCATGCGCTTGTCCGTGTCGGCCGCGGCCTGGCAACCTGCCCTGGGGCTTTTGCACTCCGAGAAGACCTCGCTAATGCAGCCGCCCCATCGGACCTGGTGCAGCACTCCGAGAAAACCTCGCTAATGCAATCCACTTCCTCCGTTCTCAGCGACGCCGACGCTGTAGTTCCCGCTCCACCATCCTCTCCATCTCCGACTTGGGCGACGCCGACTGGGAGTTCTTGCCTCCCGCGCAGACGATGAGCATCCCCATCGTCATCCTCAGGTTGCGGCCTGCGAACTGGCCCAGCTTCGCCATGGCGTCTTCCCTCATGTCCTTCGGAAGCACCGCTCTGAAATTGGGAGATTTGTTGATGCCGACCTGGATCTTGCCCGAACCCTCCTACCCGAATTCCTGCTCGTCCTCGTTCGGGTTCCTGTTCTTGATGTTGCGCGCCTCGTAGCTCTCGCTGTCCTTGCACATGTTGATCGTCTCTGTGATCATTGCCTGGCTGTGCTCGCTGTTGTCCTCCACCTGCTTCAGGAAATCGTTCGGGGTGTCCATTGCCCTGTCTGTTGATACTTGCACGGTCGTTTCGCCTTCCTTCTGCCATTCCGACACCATCTCCTGGATGCCTTCCATGAGCGCCACCCCCGTGCGCATGCTTGGCGGCCTCCGCTTGCGCCCCTTGCCCTTCTCCCCAACCTGGAGGCCATTTCTTTATTGCTTGGGGCATGACGGGCGTCATGGCCCCCGCTCCCCCCCCCCCCATGACGTAACGCTCCCCCCCCCAGTGCGCTCCGGGCACTGCCGCCGTGCGCATTGGGATCCCCGTAGGTGTCCGCGTAGGAATCCGCATAGGTGTCTGGTCCGCAGGCGTCGCAGTCGTCGTCGTCGTCGTCGTCGTCGTCGTCGTCGTCGTCGTCGTCGTCGTCGTCGTCGTCGTTCGTCGTCGTCGCTCGTGGTTCGTCGCTCGTCGCTCATCGTCGTCGTGCGCGCGGACGCGGCTGGAGCCTGTTTTTAAGTCCGGGCCGATGACGGCAATCATCTGGGGGGAGGGGGTCGATGACGTCACGTTTCGTGCCGGCGGCGTTTGGGAATGGTTAGGAATGACGGAGGACGGGTAACACGAACATGTAGGTGGCGATATGCACCACAACGCCTGTGTACATCACACTGCCCGCGTGCACCACAGTGCCTGTGTACACCACGCCACCGATGTACACCACAGCAGCCGCGTGCAACACAGCGTCTGTGTGTGCCACCGTGCCTGCGGGCACACCAGCTCCTGTGTACACCACACATCAGCCGTGCGCAACACAAGACCAGTGTACACCACAATGCCTGCGTGCATTGCAGTGCCTGTGTACGCCACGGCGCCTGTGTGCACCACATCAGCCGTGTGCAACACAGCACCATTGTTGTGTATAGAATTTCAGAAAGAATCCTTGTGACAAAATGGAGCGCGTGTGGATTCCAGAAAGAAAAATGGAAAACAAATCCTCATGGACAAAGGAGCGCCGCTGGAATCTACGAGTCCCCCCGAATCCGCCCGCATCACCGTAATTCCCACTTGCGTCCAGGAGGCTCCAGCCAAACTGGCCGTCCGAGAACCAAGTGGACCGATTCAATCGACCATTCTGCGGTGCACGCTGAGATTCGCACGTGCGTTGTAACGCCAAGCCGCACGACAGGGGGTAAGAAGGAGGAATAAAAACGAGGAGGAGGAGGAGGAGGAGGAGGAGGAGGAGGAGGTGGAGGGAAAAAGGAAAAACGTCGCATTCGACTATCAAAACTTTCCTGGCGTGGCGTTTAGTTGTCCGCATCAGATCCTGACTTACATGCTCCTTCTACCTGTCCTATGCACGAAGGCACTGGTGTACACCAGCGCTGCGTTGCACGCGGATGCTGTGGTGTAGACGGGCGCTGTGGCGTGCACAGGCGCTTCGGTGCACGCAAGCACTGTGGTGCACAAAAGCGTTGTGTTGCATTCGGCTGCTGCGGTGTATGTACACCAGCGCTGTAGTGTTCCCAAGTATTGTGGTATACGCGGGCGGTGCGTTGCACACGGCTGTTGCGGTGTACGCAGGCGTTGTGGTGCACGCGCGCGGTGTGGTGCACGCGAGCGTTGTGGTGTACACAGGCGCAATGGGCAGATCGCCACTTACATGCTGCTCGCGTCGTCGTCGTCGCTCGTCGCTCGTCGCTCGTCGCGTCGTGCGCGCGGGCGCGGCTGTGGTGCTGGAGCCACCCGGCGGGGGGGGGTCACGTCATACCCCCCCCCCGCCCTCCCCCTCCCCATGACGCCCGTCATCGCCGAACATAAAGAAACGCCTTCGTGGTTCCAGTAGCTCTGGCCCGCTGCCGGCGTCTTCCGAAACGCAATTGATGATTGACACGAGGAAGAAGTCCGATGTCGTGTGGTTCATATCTCTGGTCGATGCTGCCGAGCGGAGGGCCGCTCTCTGAAGTCCGTTGATGCATCCTCTTAAGTCGAGCTCCTCGTAGTCGTCCGCCGCGCATGACTGGCGGGGGGGTGGTCTGCGCCCTCCTCCTCCGCCTTTGCCGTTCCCTCCCATCGCCGCGGCCGCTGTAGTTGGCGGGGCTGCCCGCTGCTTTGACTCTGGTCCTTTCTGCGTGCCACTGGACCTTTCTTTTTCCCTTGCTGTCCTTGCGGTGCTTCGGCTCTCCATCTCCACGCTTGCTCCTCGTTTGGGTTGTGGTAATCTCCGCGGTGCCATCGCCATCTTCCACGCAGTGCGGTCCAGGATGGTGGCAGCGCTCGCGCATCTGAACACCTTCCAAGGATTGAGCCCGAAAGCTGCAGGGGATGCGCCGCCTCCCCGTGCGCCCGATGAGGCCTGCGGTTCGAGGCCTGCGAGCCTTATGAGGCCCATGGGGCCCATGAGACCTATGAGCCCCGTCGGGCCTACGGTGTCTGCGGCCTCACAAGGCCCGCGAGGTCCACGAGCCACATGGGCCCTGCGAGCCCTAGGAGGCCCATGGGCCTTATGATGCCCATGAGACCCATGGGACATATGAACCTCACGAGGCCCGCGAACTCTCTGAGCCCATTGAGCCCCGTGAGCTCCATGAGGCCCGCGAGCCCCATGAAGCTCGTGAGCCCCATGAGCCCCGCGAGGCCTACGAGCCATGGTGAGCCCGATGAGGCTTGTGAACCCAGCACTTTGGCTCAGCTCAACTCAATGCGGAGATCGTGTTCTACCTCTCTCCAGGGGCAGTTGCGACGCGCTGATCATGGCCGAGGGCGCGGGGGGTGGCTGGCGGAGGGTGGTGCAACCCCACACTTTCCCTGGCGTCTTCAGCGATCAGCCCAGCCGGGGCCAGAGGCAGTTCTACGCGACGAACTCAGAGACCATGGAGACGCAATGGTTGGACGGCCACGGTCGGGAGTGCGAGGTGGGCGATCGCAGCGGTTCGGCCGCGCTCTGCGACAGCGACGGCAAGGGCCAGCATGCCAACGGGGCGCTCGCGCTTCATCTCTTCAAGCACAAAGCATTGGGCACGCGGCTGTGCTGGGGTGATGCGGTGGTTGGCCTGTTTGACGACCTTCGCGCCCGTCACGCATTGGTCAAGGTGCCTATTGCGAAGTCCGACACGGGTGCCTTCGTCGACGTGCAGGTCGCGCTGTTCACATTCACGCCCTTCGAGGGCCGCGTTTTCGTCGGCGCGCAGGGCCCGCGGCGCAATTTCCCCTCGCGCACTGGGCCCGCATGGTTCCATCATGAAGCGCCGAAGTGGTAGAAACTGGCGAAGCGTCTCCAGCTCTGCGACCGCGCTTTCCGTCGCAGCTTGCCCCGCGCCATTTTGCCCGCAGAAGACGACCAGGCTGTGGTTCAGACGAGGTGCCTTGCCTTTCCATTGGTCAGCATCCCGCCGTTCTTGGCGCGCTTCGTCAACTGCGCAGGTGCGACTACGAAGCAAGCTGGCGCGCGGATGCGTGCTGAAGCTCGGGCTGGGTGCCTTGAGATCGCGCCGTGCCTACTCTCGCGCGTTAAGCCGCGCGCGGTTTTCCAACTGCGGCTGGGGGAGAGCGCGCGGCGGGTTGGGAACGTGCTCGGAGGGGGCATTCTTGCCGCCGCGCGCGTGTCAGATGACTCCTCCGCGCGCTTCCAGGGGCCCGATGATGCCGGGGTGCCGTTGCAGATCCAGAAGGGGGCTAAGAATGCTATTTTGAAGGATTGAGATGGGAAGCCTTTCCATGAAGCCGCCATCGCAATGATCGCGTTCGCCGTTCAGTCCAAGAGGATCAGCGCGGCGATGTCGGTAGCGACCCAGGCGCCGTGGCAGGTGTCCCAGGTCATCGAGGACAAGTACCTCAGGTCTGCCCAGGTCGAAGTGCGAGTGTCGGATGGGCCATCTCGCATTTTGCAGCCGAGGCCCAGCGACGTGTCCGCCCAGGTTGAGCGATCGACTATCTTGGGCACCAAGAACAAGAGGCACGTTCTGTGGGAGCTGCGGAGGTACCAGGAAGCGCGCGAGCGGGAGATGTCCGACCGCCAGTTCCACTCCATGGCGGGCCCCGGCGCCGCCGAGGTCGGCACCGACCTCGGCGCCCAGGGCGCGTTCATCACGAATGCGGAGTCTGGGGTCGTCACAGTGGCTCTCCCCAAGGTCGGGGCCGTGGGAAATGCGCTGGAGCTGGGTCCGAATGCGGCAGATTTGGGGCCTCAGATCCCCCCCGAGCGGGCAGGGGTCAGTTGTGGGAAAAGGGGGTTTTGCTCGAGACATCTCCGAAAACCACCCTCCATAACCCGTCATCGTCGCAGCCCGCCCCCGCCGGGCCCGCCCCGTCAGATCGGCTCCAGATCGGCTCAGGCTCGGGGAAGGTGGGGGGAGGGCGAGGGGCAGGCGGGGGGGGGATGGGGGTGGGGGAAGAGGAGGAGCTCATAGTTCGGAGTTCAGAGTCCCCGAGGCGCCCGAGTCAAACATTCCTTGGGGCAACGCATCGTTCATCCAGGCCAGATTTGGTTTCGTGTCAAGAGGGGGGACGGGCATTCCCCCCTCTTGGCCTGAATCGAAAATTCGTTATAGTACTGCAAGCTCGAAACCAACAGCACTCACGCAGCCGCCCCAAAATGATGCAATGGCGCCAGTTCAAGCAGGCAGGTCTGGCGGGGCATTCGCGCTTGTCTCCGACCCGAGGTTCAGAGGACCTACTTGACCCGCTACGAGAGCGCAGGCGAGGAGGGCGGGAAGCACGGCCTGAACGTTTGGAACAGAAAGATCTTTGCGCATGGCCAATGAGAAGGCTGGGGTCCAGATTGAGGGCAAGGATGGGCCAGGTCGGAAGCGCCGTCGCATGAAGACGTACCAGACTATGGCCTCTGCAAAGGTCGAAGGGCGGACAGTGCCACCCTGCTTCTCCCCCGCCCCCCCGACCATTTCGGCGGTGGTAACGGCGACGCGCGGGGCAGTCGCTCCCACTGCCTGGGAGGTGAGGTGGTGATCGCAGATGTCGTCGTTCCCGAACAATGACCCGAAGCTGCCGTCGAGGTCCTCGTGTATCTCGCACGTCGGGTATAGATCGGCATCCGCGGTGGTGACGTGGGCGGCCGCGGCCGGGGCTGCGGCTCGGGATGCCGACGCGGGCTCATGCGGTCAGGCAAATGGGGAGGCCCAGCTCCCCACGTCACTCCATTTGAGGCCAATAGCGCTGCGCCACCGACCTGTCCAGGGGGCCGTGTAGTCAGGCAGCGGGACAAGTGACGACATGTCTTGTTGTGTGGGTTCAGGTCCGCCAGCGCCAGTACTTCCATCAACGTCGGCAGGTTCGGAGTGAAGCGTGTCGTGAGCTGCGCAAGGTTCCGCGGGCAATGCTTCGCGCCGCTTGCGCGCCTGCGCGAGCTTGTGTTGACGGCGACAGCTGGGGTCTGCCGTCGCCTTGGGCGAGCTGCGCGCGGGCAGCGCGGTCGGCGGAACCAGAGCTTGATGGTGCCAGCGGCGGTGGCTGGACGCGAACTCGAGCACACCCGTTTGAAGACTCCAACGCCACGGATCAACCTGACTGTTGCGTATTGACGATCCTGATTCGTGCCAGAACGCCATTCTTGGGAGTTCAAAACCGCGAATCAACGTAACTGTTGCGCCCGTATAATCCTGAATCCTTCCTGGGAAACCTCTTTGTTTCCGGTAAGCTGATCATGTGAATCCGTCAAACGCTTGCAAATGTTATAAGCGAATGTGCGCGGCGCTAAGGCGAGAGCCACATGTTGAGAAGGAACCGCCCTCAATCCGCGAAGCTCTTGCAGTTTGTTCAAACGAATGTGCGCGGCGCTCAGGCGAGAGCCACACTTCGAAAACGACTCGCACTCAATCCGTGAACTTTCTGCAAATGTTTAAGACGAATGGCGCTAAAGGCGAGAATCGCACTTTGGAAACGACCCGCCCTCCAAGTTTTGAGCTTCAGGGTCATAGATGTTGAGGAAGTCTCAGGCTAAACGCCCGACAGGATAATTTATCGATAAGGAGAAGGAATGGAGGAGGGGGCTGAAGCGGAGGAGACGGGGCGGAGGCCGGAGGAGGAGGAGGAGGAGAAGGATGAGGAGGAGAAGCCGCGCACCCCAGATCATCTTCGAGCAGCCCGAGGCCGCCGCGCCCGATGCGCGCGTCTTGCAGCGGCTCGCGGTTCGCAGCACGCGCACCAAGCCATATCGCATGAGGTCCTCTCGCTACGCCCTCGCCGCCTCGTCGCCAACCTGTGACGACGGTACAACCCATCCCCACACCCAGCCAGGACTCCCACTCCCGACCTTCCACTCCCACTCCCAGCCAAGGTTCCCAAGAACCCCAAAAAGGCCACCCCCAGCCCCAGCCGGGACCTCCTGGATCAGGTCGAGAGTGGGGGTCCAGGCTGGGGGTGTGGGTGGGTTGTGTTGTCCTTACTTTCTCCGCCTTTTCTCGTGAGGCCAAGAAACATAAACACACACACACACACTTTCGGGGTTCCGTGAGGATTTCTTGTATCGGCGCTGGGCCCCCCTGGCAGCCCCTCTGGCGGCGCCCCTGGCGGGGTCCAGCTTGATCCAAGAAGTCCGCGCGGAGCTCCGAAACTTTATGTTTATGCAGATGTTCGTTGTCCCTCCTCCTCCTGCTTCTCTTCCTCCTCCTCCTCCTCCTCCTCTTCCTCCTTCTCCTTCTCCTCCTCCTCAACATATCTGAACTTCTGGCGGAATCGGAGTCGAGCGCGATGCGACCGCTAGGATTGCGACGGCGGGGAGGCCTTGGCTTCAGATCTAGGAGCGGGCAGCACACGGTCGCGCTTGGAGCTCAAACGGGTGATTCTGCATTGAAAATATTTGCCATCGTTTCCGCGTTGGGCCTGCACGCATTCAGGTGCACTACAGCAAGCACGGTGCGGGGTTTGAAGCGGTTTCCACAAACACGGAACTAACATTTGAGCACAAGGCTCCGGTTCAAGCGTGACCAGTCGGCCAGAATTATGTGACGTTCCGTCGATCATAGGCCTTATTCGGGTTTGTAATTTGCGCAATCCCATTTTCTTATCAGACCTTCTTGCGCACGCCATAACCATCTGAATGGCCAGGCAGAGATAATTCAAATGTGCATCGGCAGCACTTGTTACCTAACATCGAAGACTGATAGGTTTCTAGTAGTCTCAAAAGAGAGCAGCACATTACTTCAACATTACTTCAACATTACTCCACAGGGGGGTCTGGGCAGCCGTTGGGGGCAGTTGGGGGGCTGTTGGGGTTTGCCGGCGGGGATCGTTTTTCGCATACAGTCACACACTTCGTGCCCACTTCGTGCTCGATTTCCCAGAACTCCATTCCCGGGCCACATTTTGGAAGCCCGGAGCCAACTGTAGGCCACTTCGTGCTCTTCGATTTCCCAGAACTCCATTCCCGGGCCACATTTTGGATGCCCGGAGCCAACTGTAGGCCACTTCGTGCTCTTCTATTTCCCAGAACTCCATTCCCGGGCCACATTTTGGATGCCCGGAGCCAACTGTAGGCCACTTCGTGCTCTTCGATTTCCCAGAACTCCATTCCCGGGCCACATTTTGGATGCCCGGAGCCAACTGTAGGCCACTTCGTGTCTTCGAGTTCCCAGAACTCCATTCCTGGGCATGATTTTGAATGCCCGGAGCCAACTGTAGGCCACTTCGTGTTCTTCGAGTTCCCAGAATTCCATTCCCGGGCCACATTTTGAATGCTGAGGCAGGCTGAGGCTGAGGCTGAGGCAGGCTGAGGCTGAGGCAGGCTGAGGCTGAGGCCGAGGCTGAAGGCAGACTGAGGCTGAGGCTGAAGCAGGCTGAGGCTGAGGCTGAGGCAGGCTGAGGCTGAGGCAGGCTGATGCTGAGGCAGGCTGAGGCTGAGGCTGAGGCTGATGCAGGCTGAGGCTGAGGCAGGCTGAGGCTGAGGCTGAGGCCAAGGCTCAAGGCAGACTGAGGCTTTGGCTGAAGCAGGCTGAGGCTGAGGCTGAGGCTGAGGCTGAGGCTGAGGCTGAGGCAGGCTGAGGCTGATGCTGAGGCAGGCTGAGGCTGAGGCTGAGGCTGAGGCTGCAGGCTGAGGCTGAGGCAGGCTGAGGCAGAGGCGGAGGCTGAAGGCAGACTGAGGCTGAGGCTGAAGCAGGCTGAGGCTGAGGCTGAGGCTGAGGCAGGCTGAGGCTGAGGCTGAGGCTGATGCAGGCTGAGGCTGAGGCAGGCTGAGGCTGAGGCCGAGGCTGAAGGCAGACTGAGGCTGAGGCTGAAGCAGGCTGAGGGCTGAGGCTGAGGCTGAGGCTGAGGCAGGCTGAGGCTGAGGCAGGCTGAGGCTGAGGCTGAGGCTGATGCAGGCTGAGGCTGAGGCAGGCTGAGGCCGAGGCTGAAGGCAGACTGAGGCTGAGGCTGAAGCAGGCTGAGGCTGAGGCTGAGGCTGAGGCTGAGGCTGAGGCTGAGGCAGGCTGAGGCTGAGGCTGAGGCTGAGGCTGATGCAGGCTGAGGCTGAGGCAGGCTGAGGCTGAGGCCGAGGCTGAAGGCAGACTGAGGCTGAGGCTGAAGCAGGCTGAGGCTGAGGCTGAGGCAGGCTGAGGCTGAGGCAGGCTGAGGCTGAGGCTGAGGCAGGCTGAGGCTGAGGCTGTGACTGCGACTGCCGTTGCCACTGCGACTGTCATCGCGAATGCGACTACGACTGCGAGAACAGCAGAATTCTACAACTGGATTCTCATCCGAATCTTAAGGGGAATGCTTCCAGATATGCTCCTACACATCGATGTTAGGTTGCTTTGCCGGGAAATTTTTTAATCAGTTGCGTAGCTTACCCTTGCATATGGATGCTTGGGGTCGAAATGTAGTGAGCTCAACGCAATTGTTAATGCCCGAATTGCATAGAATTGCCGAGTCGTGCCCTCGCAAATAACGTTTCGTTATGCTTCGACATGGAAGGGGGGGGGCGGGATGTGAGGACGCGCCGAGCAGGTTGCTACTATCGAAGACGCCTACGGCGAATCACCGCCGCCCCCTGCCTTATGGAATCGTCCATGTGGCCGAGCGTTGTAGCAGGAGCTCTGCCAAGCTATCGGACCATGTGTCCCCCCAACCGTTGTGGAAACCCTTCGGGGAACACTTGCGGGAGGATGGCAGGGGAGATCAGGAGGAGGAGGAGGAGGAAGAGGAGGAGGAGGAGGAGGAGGAGGGGGCATCTTGAGAGCCTCTGGGGGCACTATTGGGGCCTCCTGAGAGCTCCCTGGAAGCCTCTTGGATGCATCTTGGGGGCCTCTGGAGGCATCTTGGGGGCCTTGGGGGCTTCTGAGGGGCCTCGTTGGCCGTCTTAGGGCATTCCTGGCCCGTCTGATGCCGTCGGAAGCCGTCTTGGGCGCCTCTCTGGGCCGTCTTGGGGTCCCCTTGGGGTGCTCCATGGCCGTCTTTGAGGCCATGCCATCTTGAGCGTCTTGGAGGCCTCTTAGGCAGTCTTTGAACCCTCTTGGGGCCGTCTTGGGGGCCTCTTGCGCCGTTCTGGGGTGGGCGATCTTGTGGCGATCTTCGGAAGCTCTTGGGCCGTCCCGGGCCGCCGGAAGGTCGACAAGAATCAAATGCCAAAAACTTTCGATTACCTTAGCAAAACAACCAACGCTTGACGCACTTTGTCGTTTGTATGAGACAGTCGCAACTTGCGTGTGAAACAACCGCAACTGCTGGTGATATGCAGATGTATATGATGGTTCGAACAATCAGATCTTGCCGCAAGTCCTCCATCTTTTACGTGCATGTGTTGCCACACGGTATCACGCAAAATTCGGCGACAGTGCAAGAATATGGAGGAACACTGTGTTTGGCCTTTTCGGGCCTTCCTGGAGGTCCTCTTGGAGGCCTCTGTGGCCGTTGTGGGGGCCTCTTGAGGGCCTCTTGGGCCGTCTTGGGCCATCTTGGAGCCATCTTGGGCTGTCTTTGTGGGCTCCTGTCTGACGCCGTCGGAAGCCGTCTTGGGGGGCGCCTCTCTGGGCCGACTTGGAGCCCTCTTGGGGTGCTCCAGGGCTGTCTTGGAGGCCTTTTGGGGCCGTCTTGGGGGGGCCTCTTCGGGCCTTCCTGGAGGTCCTCTTGGAGGCCTCTGGGGCCGTCTTGGGGGCCTCTTGAGGACCTCTTGGGCCGTCTTGGGCCATCTTGGAGCCATCCTGGGCCGTCTTGGTGGGCTCCTGGCCCGTCTGACGTCGTCGGAAGCCGTCTCGGGGTCTCTCTGGGCCGTCCTGGGGTCCCCTTGGGCCCTCCTCCTGGGGTCTCTCTGGGCCGTCGTGGGTCTCTCTGGGTCTCTCTGGGCCCTCCTCCTCCTCCTCCTCCTCCTCCCTCCCTCCTCCCTCCTCCTCCTCCTCCTCCCCCTCCTCCTGCTCCAGGGCTGTCTTGGAGACTATCTTGGGCGTCTTGGAGGCCTCTTGGGCCGCCTTGGGGCTCCTTGGGGCCGTCTTGGGGGCCTCTTGGGCCGTTATTGGGCCATCTTGGAGGCCTCTTGGGCGATCTTGTGGCGATCTTCGGGGGGCTCTTGGGCCATTTCGGGCCGTCGGAAGGCCGAAACGAAGCGAATGCCAACATCTTTCAACAACCTAAGGGCCATCAATGATGTTGGCCTCTTCGGGCCTTCCTGGAGACCCTCTTGGAGGCCTCTGGGGCCGTCTTGGGGGCCTCTTGAGGACCTCTTGGGCCGTCTTGGGCCATCTTGAGGGCATATTGTGCCGACTTGGTGGTCTCTTGTGCCGATGCATCTCGGACTCTCTTGGGCCGCCTTGGAGGCCATCTTGGACCATCTGGGGCGAACGTGAAGGCCATCTTGGCCATCTTCTTGGTGACCATTGAGGGCCATCTTGGAGCCATCTGGACCATCCTCACCAGCCCATCCAGAAACGATGCCCATGAGAGTTGACAGGGGGAGAGAGGAAAAGACACGCATAGTCAAACAGCGAGGGAGGCTTGGGAGGCTCCGTGGCCATCTTGAGCCCGCTTCGAGCGGTCTTGAGGCCGCTTGGAGCATCTTGTGAGCCATCTTGAGCCAGCGTTGGCTGTCTGAGCCATCTTGGAAATCATCTTGGGCTCTCTGAGGCCGCTCGGGGGCCTCTTGGGTGCCTCTCGGGTGCCTCTTGGAGCTCTCTTGGGGCCTCTTGGGGCGCTCTTGGAGCCCTCTTGGGGGCCTCTTGGGAGCCCTGAAACGCCTCTTGGGGCCATCTTGGAGGCGGTCGGTCAAAAGAGGGAGGGTACTCGATTTCCCTCCCCCCCTCGGGGGCCACGATCCTCCTGAGGGGTGTCAAGAATTGGCCCTCCCAGGGGCCGAAAAAGGGTCTCTCTCCAAGAAAACCTCGGGGAGGGGAGGGGGGGTGTTCCCCTCCCCGAAGGGAAGAGGGGTTGTGGAAGAGGAAAGAGACCCTCGTTAGACCACCTGTCGCCCAAAGGGCTGGTGGGATTCTGGCAACCAGGTCTTCTGGGTGGCCGGCGGGACGCGCCGAAGCCACAGGGGAGAGTTCTAAAATATTTTTGGCAAAAGAACCAAAACCAAACACCGGGCCCCCCTGTGGGGCTCTAGTGGCCTTCGGCCCATCCCGCTACCGAGCGTGGATTGTGGGTCAGGGTTCTCAGAGATGCTTCTTGGGGTCTCTTCGGAGCGCTCTCGGGGGCCGCTTGGGGGCAGTTTTGGAACTCTTGGGGGCCTCTTGGGGGCCTCTTGTGGGCTTCTTGGGGCCTCTTGAGGGCATCTTGGGGTCCTCTTGGGGCCTCCTGGGGGCCTCTCGGGGCCGAGGGCTCGAACCATCCGTTCGGTTCCCCCATCTGGGCCCCCTCTTGGGGCCGTCAGTTGGGCTTCTTGGATTGTCGTAGGCCGACCTTCGTCTCCTCTAGGGCCGTCTGGGGGCGTCGGGAAGCCGAAAAGGCGAGAACGCCAAAAACCTTCAAACACCGACGGAAAATCATTCATGGGAGGCCTCTTGGGGCGTCTTGAAGGCCTCCTGGGCCGTCTGGGGGCCAGCTTGAGCGTCTTGGAGCGATTGTTCGGCGACTTGGGGCCTCTTGAGGTCTCTTGGGGCCCTCTTGGCCCGTCTTAGGGCCCTCTTGGCTCTGAAAAAGTCAAGCGGCAAGCTGCGCCAAGCCCGCCGAGCCCTTGGAGATTTTTGGCAGTTTGGGTCCTGAGCCCCAAAGATTCCTCAGGAGTGAAGAGTGAGGCTTAGAGGATCAGGGAAAGGACCCGAGGACACGCCCACTCCGTGCCCAGAGGCACGGTGGCGGATTGTCGAGGGTTGTAGCTCCACCTCGTCCTCCCTGGCAGGGTCCATTTGGATCCGATCCATCCTGTTCGATATCCGCCTCGGCCGGCCCGATCCGAGCCGATTTCGATTTCTCGGCGATCCGATGCGGCTCGATGCCTGGCACAGTTGTGCCTCTTCGGTGCGGCCAATCCGATTCGATTCCGTGCCGATGCTTGGAGGCCCAGAGGTTGGCACCAACACCAATATCGGCGGAATACCTCCACCGAAGGAAGATCATCCCTATCTCGTTGATAGTGGTCATATTCTGGCTTTCTAGGTGGCCGAAAGATTACCACCAACACCGAAGTCTAGGATTATCCTCCCCCAGTGGGCGCCCCCCCTGTTTTGGTGTTGGTGCCCATTCCTCATACTCCAAGATGCAGCCCGATCCGACGCACCTCCCGATCCGGTGTGGCTTTCCGATGCGGTGCGGACCGACCCCGCCCCGAGGGGAACGAAGAATCACATCAACTTAAAAACTCTGAGGTCCGCGCGGATTTCTCGGATCGGTGCTGGACCCCTTTCCTGGCGCGCGGAGCGCGCCAGGGGCGGCGCCAGAGGCGCCACCAGAGGGTCCAGCGCGGATCCGGAAAATCCGCGCGGACCTCTGAGTTTGTCTGTTTATGTCATTCTCCGTTCCCCGAGCCCCGGCCCCGCGGCGGGCCCACCTCGCCGGAAGCCGCCGCGGCAGCCAGAGAGCGGCGCGCAGGCGTTCGGGAAGGCCTTTGCCGCGATGGCCGGCGCGGGAGGAGCCACACCAGACGGTGCCCGCCGCGCCTGCCTCCTCCTCCTCCTGCTCCTCCGCCTGCTCCTGCTCCTGTTCATCCTCCTCCTCCTCCTGCTCCTCTGCTCCTCTGCTCCTCCTCCTCTTCCTCCTCCTCCTCATCCTCCTCCTCCTCCTCCCCCTCCTCCTCCCCCGCGCTCGGCCCGCGGCGGACGCCGTTGGGCGCTCTGAAGATCTAGAATGGAGGCCAGTCCACAAGAAACCTTCCACAAGAAACCCAACCCTGAGACCCCAGGACGTCCACTGATTTGTTTTGGTGTGGGAACGGCTTTCCATAGCGAAACTATCGAAACCCAAGAAACCCAGGGCACCCTGGAGGCAAGCAGGGTGTTTCTTGGCATGCATCCCCACTGTAGGCTTAAATCGGGCATGTCCCTCTACAGGGGAAGTATTCAACAACAATGCAACAAATAGTCTGGGGGCGATGTTTTGACTATTGTTGACTGTATTTGAGCTTTTTCAGCATGCTTTAGATTTCTCGTCGAAATCTGCCTGTAGGGGGACATGCCCGACCTAAATCTAGGCCTCCCAGATCTCGGGGGCGGCAAAGAGGGGGTGCTGACCAGGGGGGGTGGATATCATGGCGGGGGCCATGATATCTCCCTAGATCTCATGGCGACTCTTCTGATTTCATTGCGTCCCGGGCCCCCCCCCCTGGGCCGCGCACATGCCGCCAGCCATGATTTGCGCTCCCCCCTCTTGGACTCTGTCCTCTTGGACTTCCCGCTATACGGGGTCGGAGGATCGCGCCGCATCGCCGATGCATCGATGATGCGGCTCGATGCGGAGACATATCTTCTCCACGCCGACGTCGCCGATGCGTTGGCGCAGCAGCGCAATCCTCCGACCCCATGCATTCCGATCCCATCTAGGAGGCCTCTAGAAGAAGAGTCACGGCGGGCGGTATTCTTGCAGCGTCGGCATTTGCAGGGGGGGAGAGCTCGCCGAGCGCGTTTTACTACTCGCAGAGTGCTGAATTATTCGCAAACGTTAGAAACATCTACTGTGATTGATTTTCTTTAACAGATCGTAAATCCCCGGCGGCGGATCCAAGCGGTTCGCGAGTATTTAATCGCGAGTAGTGGAACGCGCTTGTCTAACAGCGGCATGGTGCCTGAGCCTGCCTGAGGCGTGGTTTCCGCCGCCCCCTTCTGGTTGCAGCACCCTCCGCTGGGGCGCTGGCCCTGGCAAGGCCTTCGTGGCCAGCCCACCTCGAAACCACTCTGACACTACACTGCCGAGGAGGAGGAGGAGGAGGCGGAGGCGGAGGCCGAGGCGGAGGCGGAGGAGGCGGACGAGGCGGACGAGGCGGCGGCGCCGCCGCTGCGAGGCGGGCAGGAGGTGGTTTAGTGGTCTGGCGATCGCGAGCGTGGCACGGGCCGCCCATCGGGACCACACCGCCACTACGGCTGCTGTCTCTTGTCGTGATCCGCGAAGCCGTTGGTTTGCCATCCACAGGCCCCTCTCCAAGTCCTGGCGCCATGAGAAAGCAGCCCGGGACGATGAGCCAGTCTTGGAGAGCAGGGATCGAGAGGTCTTTGGGCTCAATGTCGTGTACACAGAGAATGGTAACAGCAACACCAAAGTGATAACGAGGTTGCAGGTCAGGGACGGCTGGCGAGACCGCCAGAGAGGCCCAGAAACAGCCAAACAGCCCGCCGCGGACAGAAGAAGTGATCGTTTTCACATTCATTGCTTTGCCGATCGGCGCGGGCCCTCGCCCCCCCCCTCTCCCCCCATGGAGTAGCTCTTGGCTTCTTTGCGCGCCTGATTCAAGCAGGTGGAGTAAGCACGGGGGCGCCGCCTCCCCCTGGGATTCCCCGTGGGAGCATTGTTCCAAACAATCGCGCTAAGCAGAGGTCCGGGGCCAGAGCCCCCCCCCCTCCCCCCCTCGTTTCGTTCAATGTCGAAACGCCGAGTAAGATAACGCCCGCGAGAAATACAGCCCAAACGGGGTGGCATTGGGCAGCTCGTGTTGTTCTTTGGGCGGGGGAGGCTCTGCCTGGTTCTCCCCCTGGCTCATCGGCGAGGGCGGGGAAGAGGTGAAGGTCGAGATCGAGGAGGTGGAGGAGGAGGAGGCAGAGGCGGAGGAGCAGGAGGAGGAAGAGGTTGAGGAGGTGGAGGAGGAGAAGGTGGAGGAGGAGGACCAGTGTAAACCCAAGAGTCATCAACGATGTTGGAGCAAAACCTCCCTCCAAGCTAGGCCCCTTCAACGGGTCATTTCCATTGAGGGAACTGCCTTGTCGGAAGACAACTGTTTGAAGACCCCGAACATGCCAAAACATCGTTCTCGTGATTCCAACGCCACGGATCATTTTGACTTTTGCGTCTTGGCGATCCCGAATCGTGCCAGAACGCCATTCCTGGGACTTCAACACCGCGAACCAACGTATTTAACAATTGTTGCGCCCGCGTAATCCTGACTCCTTCCCAAACAAACGGATTTCTGGTACGCTGATCATGGGAACCCGTGAAACTCTGGCAAATGGTGCAAACGAATGTGCGCGGCGCTAAAGTGAGAGCCACATTTTGAAAAGGAACAGCCCTCGATCCGTGAAACTCTTGCAAATGTTATATAGGAATGTGCGCGGCGCTAAGGCGAGAGCCACATTTTGAAAACCACCCGCCCTCAATCCGTGAAGCTTTTTTTGTTGCAATTTTTATATACGAATGTTCGCGGAAGTTAAGCGAGAGCCGCATTTTGAAAACGACCCGCCTTCCATCTGTGAAATTGTTGCCACTTTTGTGCGTCAGAGTCATAAATGGTGAGGAAGTCTCGGGCGAACCGCCCAGCCCGCCCTAAACATTGGCATCGGGCTGCGACAAGGATAATATACTTATAAGGAAAATCATCGAGGAGGAAGAGGAAGAGGAGGAGGAGGAGGAGGAGGAGGAGGAGGAAGAGGTTGAGGAGGAAGAGGAGGAAGAGGAGGGGGGAGGCTCTGCCTGGTTCTCCCCCTTGAAACCAGACGGCTTCGTGTAAGGAGCAGCCGCGGCCCCCGAGCCGTCGGGCAAGTGTTCGATCCGTGAGGGCCCCGGACCCCGAGGCGGGGCGAGAAGGCCCGCTGGCTCTTGTGGCGCTCGGACGTCAGTGAATTTCCCTCCCTCCCTCCCCACCCCCATCCCTCCCTCCCCGTACACTGCATCGTCGGGGGACCTCGCCCGTCCCCCAAAGTGGTGTCTTCTCTCGTGCCCGCCGCGGGCTCGGTGCGGACTCGGCGCGGATTCGGCGTGGGCTCGACGAGGATTCGACGCGGATTCGGCACGGACCCGACGAGTCCGACGTGGATTCGGCACGGATTCGACGCGGATAGGGCCGCGACGGGACAGACAAGGTCCCCCGAGGATGGAACATAATGTTCAACCTTCCCCTCTCCTTTTCTTCTTTCCTGCTTCATCCCTCCCCTTTCTCATTGCCTCCCCTCTTGGGCTCTCTCATTCCCGGTCCTTGTCTCGCTCACCCGCTTTCTCCCCCTCCTTCCCCTTCGACCCCCCGCGATCCCTCTGGTGACGGAGGCAACGAGCAGCTGAGCGAGGACGACGATGCCGCCGTCGAGAGGCTCCGGCTTTGTGACCTGAGCAGGCCGAAGGAGATCATCGCCCAGGCCGCACGGGCGCAGCGGAGAAGGGCGGCTCGGGCTCGATGCAGGGACGGAGCAGCATTGACGGCCGCGATGCCATGGCATGGTGTCCGAGCACGGCCGCGGGGCGCCCGTTCTGTCTGCTGGAGCGCGCGTGCGCAGGCCGAATGCCGGCCGCAAAAATCCCCTCGAACCAAACAGAGCTCGAGGAAGACAAAACGCCATAAACATATTTTTTTGACGCTCCGCGCAGATTTCTTGGATCCGTGCTGGGCTCCCTGTGTCAGGATTGGGCAATTTGCGCGAATGTTATCGCACGAGAGCGTATGGATCATAGGGGGTCGTCGGGGGATCGCTCCTCCTCTGGGAGGACTGGGGAGGAACAGGAGTGAGAGGAGGAGTAGGGGGGAAGCGTCGCACTAGGCCAAATGCTATCGCATGCGAGATTGGGCATCGATGGAGTAGGCTGCATCGCTCAATTCTTCGGGGATGTAGAACGCAGCCTGGGGGCGCAGATAAGTCGGGTAAGAATAATGATAAGGAAGGTAAAGAGAAGCATATTGGACAGCAGCAGCATTTAAGGGAGCGTCATGCCTCCCCCTCATTCCTCGCCAACCTTCCTCCCTCCTTTGTCATCATCCTCGTCCTCCTCCTCCTCCTCCTCCTCCTCCTCCTCCTCCTCCTCCTCCCTCCTCCCTCCTCCCTCCTCCTCCTCCTCCTCCTCCTCCTCTTCCTCCTCCTCCTCCTTCTCCTCTTCCGCCCCCTCCTCTCCCTCCTCCCCCTCCTCCCTCCTCCTCCTCCTCCTCCTCCTCCTCCTCGTCCTCCTCCTCCTCGTCGTCGTCGTCCTCCTCCTCCTCCTCAGCCCCCCCCTCTCAGGAGTTTGCAGCTCCAGGGGCTGGCGGGCATCGAGATCGCAGCAGGCACTTTTCGCTGCGGTGCCCCCTCCAGGCCGTTGCCCCCCGCGCGCGCACTCACATCCGTCATGCCATGATGTGGTTGTTTTTCTTTCTTGTGCGTGCGGCGGCGGGCATGTTCACTTCTGTCCACTGGAACTGTCAAAGTGCGGATCTGGAGCGATTGGGTGACATCCCGGACGAATTCAAATGGACGGATATCATAGCTGTCACCATTACGGGAGAACGGGCGCAGGGCCGCGATGCACGGTATGCAGATCTGAGATATCACTTCGTGCTGCGGCATGGGTTCCAGGTGGGCAAGCATGTGAATAAGTCCTGCGGGATAGCGCTGCTGTTGAGGAAGCGTGTCTTCAAGAGAAGAGATGTGGTGGATGCTCCCGCGGTGCCCGTCGCGCTGCAGGGTCGAGTGGCTGCGTTTCGGTTGCGATCGGCAAGGTTCGACGTGCTGCTGCCAGTATTGTACTTCCCTCCTCGCCCCAGTGCCAGACGGGAGGGTCGTGAGTCTATGGTGCAGAAGGGCACAGCTCAGGCGCACTACCAGGAGACGGTGGACCTGATGATACAGTGGCTGGAGAAAGTGCTGACGTGGTCCAGACGACGGTCCTCGCTCATGATGGGGTTCGACCTAAACGATTCGTTTGGGTGGAGGCCTCGTCGGCACGGCGTCGTGGACTGGGCGCGGTCTCCCCCCCTGGGCCCGCATGCGCGCAGCGAGCAGCATTACGCGGCGAACAGGATGCTGGAGCTGCTCGAGCGCCACGGGGTGGTAGTGGCCACGTCCTTCCACCCAGTCGGCGAAACCTTCTTCGGCCCGCGCGCGCCCAGCAGCATCGGTCATATTGCAGTGTTATCGTGGCAGCTGGAGACGATCAGGCAGTGCGTATCGGTGAGACGATCGAACCTTCGGTTGAAGCTGGGATACCGCGAGGGGCTGCAGGATCACATCCCGCTGACGCTGAAGGTAGACTACAGTTTCGACACGAGCACCTCAGTCCCTCCTCTGACGTGCTGGGACTTGGATCGCCCGGCGAGTGCGCTACGGAAGGTAGCGGGGGTGCCCGAGTTCATGGCCGACTTAGACGGGCAGTTTGCAATGGCGCCCGATGTTCACGACTTCTTTCTCCATGAGTTTGCCCCCGATGAGGCGTGGACTCGTTGGGTCACCGCGGTCTACGCGACGGCGGAGCGGCACTTCGAGCGACGTGTCACCAAGGACCTGGAGGTGCTCGCGTGCCCGAGAGCCCGCTCACAGCTGCTCCGAGAGAGAGACGGCAGGCGCGCATGGATGGCAAGGGGGACATGACGTCGAGCATGTTGCTCAGTCGGTGCAGTCGACGGCTTCGTCAACTTCGTCGTGCTCATTCCGGTGCTGCGACGGAGCAGCTCATTTCTGAACTGGATGCAGCCTGGAAGGGTCGGAGACATGCCGAGGTCTGGCACCTTGCCCACGTCTTGGCAGGGAAGTGCAGTGGACCCCGCAAGAGGCAGTTCGACGCGGCGCAGGCGTACGCACCGAGGGTAGAGGAGATTCAGGAGCACTTCAAGCGCCCTGGGCACGAGGGGGGCTTCGCTGCGGTGCCCGACGTCTTCAGCCAGTACCAAATGCAGGCGACAGAGGACCTCCCGAGGCCTCCACCCTTCGGGGTGGACCATTTTCTTCGCGTGGAGCAGGGGCTGGGTGGTCTCGCGGCGGTTCAGGCTTTAGCAGAGAAGGCTCCTCGGCGCAAGGCTGCGCCGTTGCACTCGATCCCGTCCGAGCTGATCACGATCGTTCTTGATCCGACTCGTCGATAGGATGGGTCTCGCCGACGGCGACGGAGGCGTGAGAATGATGAGGGGGATGATGGCGCCGACACTGCCCCGCGGCCACAGTTCGCTCCACGGCGCCGCCCTGCGGGGGATCGTCGAGGGCTGGGAGTCCAGACCGTCGGGGAGATCCCGAATATGGCCAGCATGTCGGCGTTGCAGAAGATGTTCCATTGTATTCGGAGGGTGGGGCGGGCGCCAGTTGCATGGCATCATTCGCAGGCGACAGGTTTGGATAAGCGTAACGGGAAGGATGGCTTCTCAGCGCGTCGCTATATTCATGGCTTGCGTCGAATGGGGGTGCTGTGGTACAAAGCTCAGCTTCTGCGAGGCCATGCAGACGCTGCTCCCGATCGTGAGCATGGGTATCACCCAGATCGGGATCGAGAAGGAGCGCTCACTTGTCAGGAAGCATTGTTGTGGTGCTTGCGGAAGCTGGGCATCTCGTCGGTCACATCAAAGGAGGATATGGCCAATGCATTCGGCTGCGCGACCTTCTCGGCGCTGCGGCGCGCGGTGGGGGCCTCGATTCGAGACGACTCGCAGGTGTACTTCCTCCAGCGGCATGAGGCGAGCACGTTCACCATCAATGGCTCGGACGGGGAGGCAACGCTGCACAATCTGTGCGGCGCGGTCATGGGGGGCACTCCCGCGGCTGTGTTCTTCGCGAGGACCTTCAGGCAGCCCGTGCAACAATGGCTGGATCAGCTGTGGTCTCAGGCTCGGCATGGGCAGGCTCCTGCCCGCCCACAGACATGCGAGGAGTGGGTGGGCCAGGCGCTCGTCCCCGCAGTGCCGCCAGCCAATCCTGATATGATATTGTGGCCGACTGAAGCGATGTGCACGGCGTAGACACCGATCCTCCAGCGGCCCGTCGACCTGTCGCGCAGAGTCTACGCCGGCGACGCGAACAAGACGCACATCGTCAGCTCGGCCAAAAATGCCAAGTACACGCTGGAGCAGGCACATGTGCACCTTCGGGATACGCTGTCGCAGGACGGCTACGCTCATAATTCAGGAAAAAGCACCGTCTTTCCATCATTCGTCGGGCCAGGATCGAAGGCTGAAAATGCTGCTGTGTTCGGAGGTGCCGTCTCCCTCCCTGGCCAGGTGCAGTTTGAGAATATTGCGTTGGGTATTCAGACGGCCGTGAATGGGGGAGTCCAGGGAGAGCTCGAGAGGCGTATACTGGCATGTCGGCGGGGCTACTACTCCATGGGCAGGTTCTGGGCCAAGAACAGAGTCTGGCGCTTCGCGCGCGCGGTATTTGGGGCCGTCGTCCAGGGTGCTCTTCTCTCGGGTCTAACGACTTTGGTGCTCGCGGCACCGCGAGAACTTCGACTCGATCGGGTGCTCGTCGGTTTCGCCAGAAAGCTCTTG
>CAUYUJ010018905.1:0-12500 GCA_963575745.1 Prorocentrum cordatum | reverse complement strand
TTGCTAACAGAATTGGCAGCATTGATTTGACCAATGCTGGAAGTCTGCAGCGTGAAAGTCGTCAAGTATCTCGTCATGCTAGTCGGCGTCGTTGTTCGTCGTTTTGCCGTGCGCCATGCTGCTGTTGGGAATTGTGCTGATCGTCGACGCCGCTTTTATTGTGGGCATGTGGTCACATGGTTTATCCAGTTGCCGGTTGCCTGCGGCGAACCTTGCCACCGCGCCTGTGCAGCAACGCAGCAGGAAGGATACATATTGTAGGAACAGCACACTTCTGACGACTGGTGTGAACTGGGACGTGTCGTGTCGTGAACTCGACCTCGCTTTCATCAGCGCGCGGTAAGGGAATGGTCGAGTTCGCGCCCCGCTGCAGTTCAGCGAGCGGTCTGATCTGAGGCGGGTCGCGAACTCTACCTCATCTTCGCCCACGCGGTAAGGAGGGGGAGGAGGAGGAGGAGGATGGGAAGGAGGAGGAGGAGGAAAATGAGGGAGGAGGAGGAATTCTAGACGCTTCGCGTATCCCCACCAGCCCGTCCAGAAACGACGCCCAGGCGAGTAGAGGGTCGTCCTGAGGGGCTTTTCGGCGTCTTGGGTGCCTCGGGGGGCCTCTGTGGGCCGTTCGGGATCCTCTTTGGGGCCTCCTGGGGGCCTCTTGGGGCCTCTTGGGGCCTTTGGGGGCCTCCTGGGCGCTTCTTGGGGCCATCTGGAGGCCAAAATGGGGCCAGAATCTTAGTAAAATCAATGATTTTGGCTTCCTCGCCGAGGCAGTTTTGGACGCTCTGACCGCTCGCGGCCCCCCCCGTGCAGGTCCACGGGGAGGGGGTAGGGGGAGGGGTAAACCCCGAAGGGAAAGAGGGAGGGATGGAAGAGGAAACGCCTTAAACCACCGACGCCCAGAGGGCTGGTGGGATTGCCTCGATCAGGGAAGTGGACAGCACACAGAGGAAGCCAGTATGAGACAACTTGGGATTTCTTGAGCCATCTTGGAGTCATTTTGGGCTCTCCGAGGCGCTCTTGAAGTCATCTTAATCAGTGCCCCCCCCAAGAGGCCAGCATGTGGCTAAAACCTTAGTGCAAACAATGGTTTGACATTATCGCCGAGGCCTTTGGGAGCACCTTGGGTGCCTCTGGGGGTCTCTTGGGGCCTCTTGGGGGTCTCTTGGGGGCCTCCTGGAGGCCTCTTGGGGGGCCTCTTGGGGCCATCTTGGGGCCATCCTGCGGCCTCTTGGGGCATCCTGGGGGCCTCTTGCGGCCACCGTGGAGGAAATCGATCAAAGAAGAGGGGAGCTTTGATTAGCGTTGCCCCCTCAGAAGGCCAAAATGGGGCCCAAACCATAGTAAAATCAATGATTTTGGCTTCCTCGCCGAGGCCGTTTTGGACGCTCTGACCGCTCCCCGCCCCTCCTGTCCAGGTCAGTGGGGAGGGGGTAGGGGGAGGGGTAAACCCCTTCCCGAAGGGGAAGAGGGAGGGGTGGAAGAGGACACGCCCTAAACCACCGACGCCCAGAGGGCTGGTGGGATTTGAAGACAAGGGGGAGAAGGCGCTTCTCGGGTGCCTCCTTGGACCTCTTGCGGGCCTTTTGGGGATCAGGAGCTCGTGGCTTGTCTGACGCCTTCGGATAGCGTCTTGGGGGCCTCTCGGGCCGTCTTGGTGACAATTTGACGCGGTTCAGTGCCGTTTTGGGGGCCCTCTTGGGAGGTTGTTGGACCATTTTGGGGTGCTTTTGGGACGAGTGGGGCGCCCTCATTTGGGCTTCGCGTGTTGCCTTGAATGTACCTTTGCAGGGCTGTCGGGCCGTCTTGGGTGGTCGAAAAACCCAAAAAGGCAAGAAGTTCAAAATCTATCGAGAAAGCAAAACAATACTTCCGCCTCGGGCTCTCCTGGAGTGCTTTTGAAACCCTTGTCGGGCCGTCCTGGAAGCCACAGACCGTCTTGAAGCTGTTTGGTAGCCTTGTACAACGTCTTGGGCCGTTTGGGTGTCTTCTTAGCTGTCTTGGAAGCCTCACGGGCCATCTGTGGGCCGAAAACCGCCAGGGCCAAGGAGCAATTCTAGACGCTTCGCGTATCCCCACCAGCCCGTCCAGAAACGACGCCCAGGCGAGTAGAGGAGGGTCGTCCTGAGGGGCTTTTCGGCGTCTTGGGTGCCTCGGGGGGGCCTCTGTGGGCCGTTCGGGATCCTCTTTGGGGTCTCCTGGGGGCCTCTTGGGGCCTCTTGGGGCCATATTGGGGCCTCCTGAGCGCTTCTTGGGGCCACCTTTGCCCCCTCAGAAGGCCAAAATGGGGCCCAAACCATAGTAAAAAGGCCTCTGGGAGCACCTTGGGTGCCTCTGGGGGGTCTCTTGGGGCCTCTTTGGGGTCTCTGGGGGGCCTCCTGGAGGCCTCTTGGGGGGCCTCTTGGGGCCATCTTGGGGCCATCCTGCGGCCTCTTGGGGCATCCTGGGGGTCTCTTGCGGCCATCGTGGAGGAAATCGATCAAAGAAGAGGGGAGCTTTGATTAGCGTTGCCCCCTCAGAAGGCCAAAATGGGGTCACAACCATAGTAAAATCAATGATTTTGGCTTCCTCGCCGAGGCCGTTTTGGACGCTCTGACCGCTCCCCGCCCCTCCTGTCCAGGTCAGTGGGGAAGGGGTAGGGGGAGGGGTAAACCCCTCCCCGAAGGGGAAGAGGGAGGGGTGGAAGAGGAAACGCCCTAAACCACCGACGCCCAGAGGGCTGGTGGAATTTCAGGGGCGCGCGCACGTCGTCGGGGGAACGGCACCCCAAAATATGATCAAACACTGCCGCGCGACAGACATGAAGTTTTGTCGCGTCCACTCCGGTCAAGCACGGTGGCGGATGTTTAATAATCGTGTTTTTGTAGGTGGGGTAACCGAGGGTGTCGGCATCTGGAGGTGGAATATGGACAAGCGAATCGGACATTTTATCGTAATCGGAAAATTGGACGCGTCGGAGGCGTCGCACGGAAGATCAAGAACGATGCGGTTTGGAGTTCAGTCGGAACAGTGGGAGCGAAGAGTGGCTCGAGAGCCAGAGCCAGACACATTCAGAACGATGCAATGGAGAGTTGGAGTCCGAAGAGGAGAGTCAGTGCGGTCTGCGTGTTGCTTTTGGCCATTGCTATTATTGCCCCATTCTCGTGTGTCTGTGTGCATATATATATATATATATATATATATATATATATATATGTATGTGCGTGTGTCTACAAAAATATACTTTTGGTTGCTTTTCATGCAGCTACTACGCCGATCCTGGTCAGACCCCTGGCCAGGCATTCAATGACTCTCCGAATGCCGCTGACAGGCCTTCGGAGCGTTTCTCGCCAAGCAGGGCTGAATTCGAGTCTCTGCCAGTCGTTGCCCCAAAAAAGGTTTGACTTACGTCCTTCTTTCCCCGATCCAGCCTGCTGTGATAGTGATATGTCTGACACCCTTGCTCAACACCACGCAACCCGCAAGCCAATTCTAGACGCTTCGCGTATCCCCACCAGCCCGTCCAGAAACGACGCCCAGGCGAGTAGAGGGTCGTCCTGAGGGGCTTTTCGGCGTCTTGGGTGCCTCGGGGGGGCCTCTGTGGGCCGTTCGGGATCCTCTTTGGGGTCTCCTGGGGGCCTCTTGGGGCCTCTTGGGGCCATCTTGGGGCCTCTTGGGGCCTCTGGGGGGTCTCTTGGGGCCTCTTGGGGGTCTCTTGGGGGCCTCCTGGGGGCCTCTTGGGGGGCCTCTTGGGGCCATCTTGGAGCCATCCTGCGGCCTCTTGGGGCATCCTGGGGGCCTCTTGCGGCCATCGTGGAGGAAATCGATCAAAGAAGAGGGGAGCTTTAATTAGCGTTGCTCCCTCAGAAGGCCAAAATGGGGCCAACACCATAGTAAAATCAATGATTTTGGCTTCCTCGCCGAGGCCGTTTTGGACGCTCTGACCGCTCCCCGCCCTTCCTGTCCAGGTCAGTGGGGAGGGGTTAGGGGGAGGGGTAAACACCTCCCCGAAGGGGAAGAGGGAGGGGTGGAAGAGGAAACGCCCTAAACCACCGACGCCCAGAGGGCTGGTGGGATTTCCCCCCGCTTGCTCTTAGCATCTTCCCCAACGCCCCACCACATCCAATTTGTGCAGATGTTCCGCGTCCAACTGCATCAACTTGTTCAGACCTTCCCACGCCTCCCGTTCCACCTTTTCTTTCCTCATGCTGCAACAGCTTGCATTTCTCGTCCTTCCCGTCCATCTCCCAAGTACACCTCATGTGCCACTATTTCCTTACTTCAATTCCCACCGCTACTCGCGCCCCAACTTACATTTGCATTACACGCATGTTACAGCGAGCACCCACCTGGCAAAGAATGCAATTCGAGGTTGTCGTGCGACAGAGGAAATGTTAACGACTTCGACAAATAATATTACGAAGATAGACTTGGCATTCCAATTACGATGGTCTGCCAACCATTTGCCCTTACGACCCTGGCCCATGGGGTTCCAACGACCCATGGGCCCAAGCAGGCTTGCATACCCGTCCAGTCACTTCGCATCATTTGGACCGGCGATTTTCTGCGTGGGCGAAGTGAACCCAGAGACCTTGGCACAATGATTTAGCCAGGCCAGGTCAGGAACGCCATGCCTTGAAGTATTTAGCGCATGGTTCAGCCATGCAAGACTGCCCACACAATGTTGATGTGCTGGTGCATTTGCTAGCCTGTGTTGCCCGAAGCGCGGTGCATAGTATATACTAGCCGGCCGCTCTGCGGTTGATCGGGAGTTTCTGTATATAGAAGAAGGTGCGTGCGCTTGTTGGCGAGGGTGAGGATGAGGTTCCTCCTCCTCCTCCTCCTCCTCCTCCTCCTCCTCCATCCTTCTCTTGCCTCCGTCTGTCTCCTCCACCCCACAGCTCCTTCATCTTCTCCTCCTCCTCCTCCTCCTCCACCCCACAGCTCCATCATCTTCTCCTCCTCCTCCTCCTCCTCCTCCTCCTCCTCCTCCTCCTCCTCCTCCTCCTCCTCCTCCTCCTCATTCCTCCTCTGGGCACCTCCCCCGGGGCGCGGATCCACCGGATCTGTCCGGATCTGTCCGGAAACGGTGCCGGAGGCCGCTCTGGGCTCCTCTGGGCACCTCCCCCGGGGCCGGTTTTGTGAGGATGTCTCAAGCGAGGGCGCCGGTTTGGGATTCGTCACCGGATCCAGGATCTGTCGGAAACGGTGCCGGAGGCCGCTCTGGGCTCCTCTGGGCACCTCCCCCGGGGCCGGTTTTGGAGGATGTCTCAAGGGGCGCCGGTTTGGGATTCGTCGGATCCACCGGATCCAGCGGATCTGTCCGAAATCGGTGCCGGGGAGGCCGCTCTGGCTCTTTGGGCTCCTCCCCCAGGTGCCGGTTTTTGTGAAGAATGTCTCAAGCAGGGCGCCGGTTGGTATTCGTTGGCGGATTCCACCGATCTCTGTCCGGAAACGGTGCCGGAGGCCGCTCTGGGCTCCTCTGGGCACCTCCCCCGGGGCCGGTTTTGTGAGGATGTCACAAGCGAGGGCGCCGGTTTGGGATTCGTCACCGGATCCAGCGGATCCACCGGATCTGTCCGGAAACGGTGCCGGAGGCCGCTCTGGGCTCCTCTGGGCGCCTCCCCCGGGGCCGGTTTTGTGAGGATGTCTCAAGCGAGGGCGCCGGTTTGGGATTCGTCACCGGATCCAGCGGATCCAGCGGATCCTGTCCGGAAACGGTGCCGGAGGCCGCTCTGGGCTCCTCTGGGCACCTCCCCCGGGGCCGGTTTTGTGAGGATGTCTCAAGCGAGGGCGCCGGTTTGGGATTCGTCGGCAGATCCACCGGATCCACCGGATCTGTCCAGAAACGGTGCCGGAGGCCGCTCTGGGCTCCTCTGGGCACCTCCCCAGGGGCCGGTTTTGTTTTGTGAGGATTCTCAAGCGTCTCAAGGCAGGGCGCCGGTTTGGGATTTCGTCGGCGGACCAGCGGATTCTGTCCGGAACACGGTGCCATAGCCGCTCTGGCTCTCTGGGCGCCTACCCCACGGGGCCGGTTTTGTGAGGATGTCTCAAGCCGAGGGCGCCGGTTTGGGGGGATTCGTCGGCAGATCACCGGATCCACCGGCAGGTGGCCGGAGGTGGGCCGCTCTGGGGGGCTCCTCTGGGCACCTCCCCCGAGGCCGGTTTTTGGTGAGGATGTCTCAGGCGAGGGCGCCGGTTTGGGATTCGTCACCGGATCCAGCGGATCCAGCGGATCCGTCCGGAAACGGTGCCGAGGCCGCTCTGGGCTCCTCTGGGCATCCCCCCCGGGGCCCGTTTTGTGAGGATGTCTCAGGCGAGGGCGCCGGTTTGGGATTCGTCACCGGATCCAGCGGATCCAGCGGATCCGTCCCGAAACGGTGCCGGAGGCCGCTCTGGGCTCCTCTGGGCATCCCCCCCGGGGCCCGTTTTGTAAGGATGTCTCAGGCGAGGCGCCGGTTTGGATTGTCGGCGGAATTCACCGGATCGTCCCGGAAAACGGTGCCGGAGGCCGCTCTGGGCTCCTCTGGGCACCTTCCCCCAGGGGCCGGTTTTGTGAGGAGTCTCAAGCGAGGGCGCCTGTTTGGGATTCGTCACCGGATCCACCGGATCTGTCCGGAAACGGTGCCGGAGGCCGCTCTGGGCTCCTCTGGGCACCTCCCCCGGGGCCGGTTTTGTGAGGATGTCTCAAGCGAGGGCGCCGTTTTGGGATTCGTCACCGGATCCAGCGGATCCAGCGGATCTGTCCGGAAACGGTGCCGGAGGCCGCTCTGGGCTCCTCTGGGCACCTCCCCCGGGGCCGGTTTTGTGAGGATGTCTCCAGCGAGGGCGCCGGTTTGGGATTCGTCGGCGGATCCACCGGATCCAGCGGATCTGTCCGGAAACGGTGCCGGAGGCCGCTCTGGGCTCCTCTGGGCACCTCCCCCGGGGCCGGTTTTGTGAGGATGTCGCAAGCGAGGGCGCCGGTTTGGGATTCGTATGCGGATCCAGCGGATCCAGCGGATCTGTCCGGAAACGGTGCCGGAGGCCGCTCTGGGCTCCTCTGGGCACCTCCCCCGGGGCCGGTTTTGTGAGGATGTCTCAAGCGAGGGCGCCGGTTTGGGATTCGTCGGCGGATCCACCGGATCTGTCCGGAAACGGTGCCGGAGGCCGCTCTGGGCTCCTCTGCTCCCCGCGCCGGTTTTGTGAGGATGACGGTAGTTCCACAGAAACTCCTTCAAATTATTGGAATGGCCTCCGGCCAGTGCCGCCGATCTGGGGCGCTTCCGGATGCTGGGGTTGGCACGAAAGGCGACGACAACGGCGACGACGATGACGACCTCAACGCCGACAACGGACGATTTACGACTAACAGGAGGAGGGAGGTGGGAGGAGGGAGGCGGGAGGAGGGAGACGGGAGGCGGGAGGCGGGAGGAGGGGGAGGGAGGAGGGAGGAGAGGGGAGGGAGGAGGGAGGAGGGAGGATGGGGAGGATGGGGAGGAGGCGGAGGAGGAGGAGAAGGGGGAGGACGCGGAGGAGGAGTAGGACCAGAAGCAGGAAGAGCAGGATGGGCAGGAGCATGAAGGAGGAGGATGAGAACGAGGATGAGGAAGAGGATGAGGACGAGGATGACGGTGATGATGATCTTGCTGATGATGATGATGATGATGCTGATGCTGATGCTGATGTTGCTGTTGCTGCTGATGCTGATCATGATCATGATCATGCTCCTGAGCATGGTCATGATGATGATCATGATGATGTTGATGATGATGATGACGATGATGATGATGGTGGTGGTGATTGTGATGGTGATGGTCGTGGTGGTGGTGGTGGTGGTGGTGAGGAGGATGAGCAAGGAATACTTTAATCATGATGATGATGACGATGAAGATGACGATGATGCTGATTATGTTGATGATGATGATGACGATGGTGATGATGATGATGATGATGATGCCGATGCCGATGCCGATGACGATGATGTTGATAATAATGATGATGCTGATGATGATGATGACGATGACGATGACGATGATGATGATGATGCTGATGATGATGCTGATGATGATGATGCTGCTGCATGATGATGATATGGTGGTGGTGGTGGTGATGGTGGTGATGATGATGATGATGATGATTGTGGTAGTATGGTGGTGGTGATGATGATGCTGATGACGCTGATGATGATGATGATTATGATGATGATGATGCTGATGATGCTGATGATGATGATGAGGATGATGATGATGCTGAAGATGCTGATGATGCTGATGAATATGAATATGAAGATGAAGATGCTGAAGATGATGAAGATGATGATGATGATGATGATGCTAATGCTGATGCTGATGCTGATGCTGATGCTGATGCTGATGCTGATGCTGATGCTGCTGCTGCTGCTGCTGCTGCTGCTGCTGCTGCTGCTGCTGATGATGAGATGATGCTGATGATATGATGATGATAGTGAGGTGATGATGATTGATGATATGATGAGATGATGGATAATAATTATGAGAGGAGAGGTAGAGGAGGGAGGAAGGGGGGGGGGGGGGGGGGGGGGGGGGGGGGGAGGAGGAGGAGGGAGGAGGGAGGAGGAGGAAGGAGAGGAGGAGGAGGAGGAAGGAGGAGGGGGGGGAGGAGGAGGAGGAGGAGAGGAGGAGAAGAGGAGTAGAGAGGAGGAGGAGGAGGAGGAGGAGGAGGAGGAGAAGAGGAGGACCGGGAGGCCGGAGCCGGAGTCGGGAGCGGGACCGGAGCCGAAGCCGGAACACGGGCCGGGGCTGAAATTTGGGCCGAGGTTGGGGCCAGGCCGGGAGCCCGGACAGGAGCCGAGGCCGGGGCCGGGGCCGGGAGCCGGGACAGGGGCCAGGGCCTGGGCCAGGACCAGAGAATTTGGCCCAGGGCCGGGAGCCGGGACCGAGGCCAGGGCTAGGACCGGCTGTGGCCGGGGCTGGGGCCAGAACGTTGCCAGGGCTGGGGCTGGGGCTGGGGCTGGATGCCGGGACCAGGAGCCAGCTGGGGCCAGAACAGGGACCAGGGCTGGATCGGCGGGGCCGGGGCCCAGGCGGGGGAGCGGAGACCGGGCCTCGGGAGTTGCCCGGGGTCGGGATCGGAGCCGGGACCGGAGCTGGGGCCGGGACAGGAGCCAGGACCGGGCGCCAGGTAGGGCTGAGATTGGGGCGGGGCCGGGCCTGCCAGGGCTGGGGCAAAGGCCTGGACCAGGACGGCGGCCGGGGCTTGGGCCAGGCGGCCGCGGGCCGGAGCCGGGGCCGGAGCTGCAGCTGGAGCCGGGACTGGGGCCGCTTTGATCGTCGGGTGGGTGTAAGTGCGGTAAGAGCGTTGTATATCCGATGAAATCGTTTCAACGAAGATGTATGTAGGTTCATGCTAGTTGACCTCACATATTCAACATATATAAAATATCGAACTTCGCATTCATCTACTTAACGTTTTGTTAGATAAGTATATTCAACAACATACCATACATACTACTCACAGAACCATCCATCTTATCAACTGAGCTACCGGGTACCACTGCCAAGATATATCGATACATACACCTCAACATACCCAACTTAGTAGCTAAATCAGCTAAGTCGATGTGGGCTGTCCGATTCGGTTAACCCGAAATTTGCATAACTTTCTATGTTTTGCATGTTTGTTCTTGATATTGCTATGTTTCGGGGAAAAACCACAAAAAAACGTTTTATCAACTACAACACAACAGTTTTTCAGGACAGGGCGCCGCAGGTCGACGCGCCGAGCCGCCCTCAGGACGCCTGCGGGGCGCGGAGGGGAAGGGGGGAGAGGGAGAGGGGGGGGATCAACTATTCTTCAAACTGCCTCCCCTCGGCGGCCATCACCGCCTCCCCTCTCCTCTCCTCGTTGTCGGCGGCCAGCCCGCCCCCGCTCCCTCCTGCCGCCTTCCTTCCCCGAGCCCGCCTTCCTTCTTCGGCGGCATATCCGCCCCTCCCTCCTGCACCTCTCTATCGAAGGGCGGCGCATCCGCCAGCGGCATATCCGCTCTCGCATGCGCTCGTTTTTTCCTTTTTCACGTGATGGCGAGCACATAGCCATCGTCCTGTAGTCGCAGATAAGCCGCCCAGGCTGGCGGGATCAGCTCGGCGGGCATCACGGCGACGTCGCCGCGCGGCCGCCACAGGGACGCGCCTGGGCATGGCGCGCGCACCCATTCCAGGGTATCCACCAGCAGGTAGCTGGCGGCGCCAGCCTGCGCGCAGCAATGCACGATGTACGCCTCGCCGTCGCCCAGGAGAAAATCCTGAGGGCAGCAACGCCTCGATTTTTGGGGGGGCACACGCAAGTGCACCCCTAAATACCAAGGTTGGTTGCGCCGTCTGTCCTGGCTGCCGTACATCTGGCCGTCGATGGACGCCTCTCTGCTGGTCCACGTTTCAGCCCTGCGGAGGGGTTCCTCCTCCTCCTCCTCCTCCTCCTCCTCCTCCTCCTCCTGGCGGCGAGCCGCCTCGGCGGCAAACCGCCTTCCCCACTCCCAGCCCATCTTCCTCCACAAAGGGCATGCAAGGTTGCGCCCCGAGTGCCCGAACGTACTGTCCAGCTCTGGCGTGCGCCACGCTTTGGCGCGGGAGCGCGGCGCCTCCTTCGCTTCCTCCAGGAAGCAGGCGAGCATCGCCGTCCAGGCCGACCGCTCGAAATTCTCAGGGTTGTCGATCTCCTGCGACCTGGACCGAAGCAGGTTGTGCTTCCGCTCGAGTACGAAGGCGTCAAACCAGATGCCGTCCTCCGCAGGCTGGTCGGGGACGTGCCACAAATAATGATGCTTCGGCTTGATCAGGGCTGGCCCGTGCGCGGCTTTGTGCAGCGCCAAGGAAATCGAAACGGCCTTGGTCCAGACAGCTATCAAATTCGGCACGGCGCCGATCCACAGGACGTAGCCGAACCGCCTGCCACCTAAGCGCTCGAGGATGCGCGCGGGCCGACGCGGTGCATCCTCGAACGCGCAGGCCAGCGTTTGCGTTTCAGCTGCGGCCGCATGTCCTTTTGCCCTGCATGTACAATTCGAGCATCCTCGCCATCGCCTCGAACGACCGCGCCGCAGCGTTCGCCATGCCGCTGGGACGCAGCTCTGTGTGCACCCAATGACGAATCAAAGGGAACACGGCCAAGCAATCCGACGCCTTGCCCACGAAGTGCGACGCCTTGCAGGTCGCTTTCTTCCGAGCGACGCTGAACAGAAACGCTGGCGGTTTCCTGCCGCGTCTGCCAGTCCGCCACGCCGAGCAGCGATCCCGCCACGTTCCCCACGCGTCGGGGATGACATCCCTCACCGCCTTGAGGAGCGCAAAGATTTCGACCTGCAAGGTCCCGCCGCTGGCCAGCATGGTATGCATGGGGTCCCACACGTATGTGCTCGGCGGCGCCACCGTCCGCAACGCCTGGCACGCCACCAGAGAACGGTCATCCAGAGTGATGCCCATTGCCGTCTCCTTCGGGGGCCGGAACATCAGAAGGGAAGGAAGGGGGGGACATCAGAAGGGGATCGATGGAAATGTTTTCCTCCCTGGCTCCAGTCTCTCGATGTTCGCTCTGGTTGCCGTGTCCCGCAGCGACGCCAAATCATCATATTGCTGCAAAAACTCGTCTGACGACAGCGGGTCAAAGCGCGACGAGTCAGCGCACCAGAGAGGCACGAGGTAATCATCGTCGTCGTAGTCTGCAAGACATTCCGCCTGATCCAGCACTACGTTCTTGCATTGCAAGCACGGTCTCAGACCTGCAGCGCCCTTGGTGCAGAATGTCTCTTTTCCAGCCGCCTCGTCTGCAATCAAGCGGTGGAACTTGGCGAAAAAGTGCACGCCGCCGATTGGCGCACCGTGCTCCGACAGACTCTCTGGGCCCAGGAACAGCGCGCGAAGCAATGCCCGCGCCACGGCCGAGCCGCCGATGCTCATCTTCACGACGACGCGCAAGGTGCCGATCGGCAGCCACGCAACCTCCTTCTGCAAGAAGGATCCGAACTCGAGGAAACTCGCATACACCGCGAGCTGATTCCGACGATTATCTATCTTCAAGGCGTTGCCCACGCCAATGTCGTCGTAGTACAGCAAAAGCCTCCACGGCCGATCGCGCGACACAGGGAAACGGCGCATCGCTTCACAAAACATTGAACTCCAGAGAGGGCAGTCCGACAGGAGCCTCGGCATCAGCCGATGCGGCAGCGACACGCTCCATCGGAAAGGCGTGCCGATCTTGGGCTGCAGCCGCACTGCGCTGATGAGATCGGCCACGGATGCCGTCTGCGATCGCTGCATGGCCCGAGCGCTCACGTCTATAGCATCGCCCGCGTCGTCGCCATGGCCAAGCGCAGTCACGATTCGCTCGAGCAAAGCCGCGGACACGCCGCGCAGGGCCAGACACTGTTGCAGTCGAGCCCGCAGCTCCACCTGCTTGTCCACCTGCAGGGCGCGTTTCCCCATTGCGCCGACGCCCGCGCGCGGGAGGGGCGGGGGCGGGGGGCAGCGCGAGGCCCAGCGCGGTTGAGAAAAAAGAATTGCAGCCAGAGAGAC
>CAUYUJ010018904.1:634275-814065 GCA_963575745.1 Prorocentrum cordatum | reverse complement strand
TGCTCTGAAACGATCCGCCCGCTACCCGCCAGAGTTTACACTGGCGCCGTCTGCTCTTGTGCGCCGCGGCCTGTCGAGCCATGCTGCTGAAGCAGCCCGCGCAGTTTGACGAGGCGCGCCTTTAGTGCATGCGTTTCTGTTCGAGACTTCTCTTGTAATTATCTGGCTGCAATGGCAGCGCGTTTCATGCGCAAGTAATCGGCATTCAACTCACTAGAGGGAGATACATGTTTTTTTTTTTGCTTCCGAACTGCGTTCCGCGCCCCTGGGGCGCACGACCCGCGCAACCAAGCGAAAACATAAACACGAACAGAAATACGAAACGCAAAACGTAAGCAGGAGGCCACACTCCGCCCCCCACCACAAACATATCAGCAGCCAGTGCAGCGATTGTTCGAGACGTCATGGCAATATAGGCCATTACCCTAAAACGCACAATCCACACGCGTGACAGGGCGTGCATGTGCAATACACGCACAGAAACGAGACATCAGCGTCACACCAAATAACGAAATAACTCGCAGAAAACAACGTCGCATTTGCAGAATAGATACATCTATATACATATGTATACATCCATGACACGACACCAGACCGCAAATGCAAAACGAGCCAAACGATGTACAAATACCAAGCCACGTCGACGAAACAGAAACGGCCCAGCCAACGGCTACATAGTTGTTCACATGGCTCGGTGAAACAGATGTGTTATGGGCGTTCTTTGCACCCACTCAGTCGGCGCTCGTACGAAGCTGATTTGGCTCGAGGGTTTTCGCTTCTGGCGTGCTTTCCTGTGAACCGCCCCTCGCAGTGCAAAGCTCGTTGCCCGACACTGCAGTGGAACATGGCATACTTTTGCGCCAACGACGTGGCCAAACTCCTGAAGTTGGAGCGTTTCTTCCAGGACCTCGGGACCTGGGCGCCAGTTCTCGCGCAGTCAGGGACCAACCCGAGCTACGAGCAGGGGGTCGAGGTGAAGATGCTGAAGAAAGCAATCAACACAGACTTCTCGCTCTACAAGGGCAGGACCGTCTACGTGCACGCCATGAAGGCAGCGGACGACGCCAATAGCATTCCCAGCGAAGAGGACGTGAAATGGCAATTGTATGATGAATACGTCGTCCACTCATCCACGCCTCTGTTCATCTCGTTCCAACCTTTGCCGTCAGGCCAAGCAGAAGTGGAGTCGCCAGGATCGGCCAGCGAGTACAGTGTAGGTGTAAGCAGTTGCCCATATTTGATCTACGAGGTCAAGGTGCAGGATTCCAATAAGTGGTTGGCGGTTGCAGTACCACGCCCAAGTGAGGGACACAGCCAGCTGCCCGTGAAGGCAATCCAATTGAAGAAGTGCATCCTCTCGACAATGGCGCTGCCAGCTGGGAAAAGCGACGTCGCAAGCATGCAGCTCTATCGGAACTCAGAGGGGCACGCGAAGGGGCACGCTCTCAAGGGCAACGACCCGACGTACAACCACCTGTGGTACCTGGTGGTGATCAACCCGGCAACGAAGCCGATCTACGCATGTGACGTGGCTGCAGGGACCGACAGCCCGAACACAAGCGACTGGCACAGAGTGCGCTCTATGGATTCAAGCGACGACGAAGACGGCCCCCAGTAATTTTTATCGTGACCCCGGCATTTTTTTGTTCTGTCAGCCAGCCGCGGCGGCTTCCCCCAGGCTCATTATTTTGCGAGCCTTTTGCGCGTTCGCACGCCCCGTCTAAGGGAGCTGCGCCCTCGGCGCCGCTGCCCCTGCAGCAACTTTGAAGCCGCCGCCACTGGGAGGGGAGGGAGATGGAAAGGAGAAGGAGAGGAGAGAGGATCGAGAGAGGAGAGGGAATTCAGAAAGACATGATAGAACACCCGCATGCCGTGCCGACATCACAACGGGCAACAGGCCCGAGATGCGCAACCTGCGTTCCGACAGATATGCTCCTCCACCCTTTTCTTTATCCGAACTCATCCCCTTCTTACCCTCTCTCGGTCACATTCACTGCTCCCCTCAGTATGTTACCGTCTCACATGTCCTTGTAGATTCGCCTCCTCCACCCTCTCCCCACAGTCCTGGTGCCTGTTACTAGCGCTGCTACTAGCGTAGATTGCTCGAAAATTATAGAAAATGTATCTCTCTGGTCCGGATGATGAGATGGGCAACAAAGGGGTATCCGAGACAGAACATGATGTTTCGTGCGGATGCATGACCCGAGGGTACAAGTTCGACCGCCATGTCAAATCCAATCCATTATCCAATTCCCCCCCCCTACTGCTAAATCGTTCTGGTGTTGTTTCCGTGTTCGCCTCCGTGGGGAATGGAAGTGTTGGCGTTCTATTTTCTGGAAGTCTCGAGGGCTACCGAGCGACAACTCCTGCGGGGAGCGCACAGGTGAGATTCGGTGTTCAAGAAGTTGTCACTCCCCCCCTCCACTCCTGCATGTGGTGTTTCTGGGAATCCAAAGACAATATATAATGCGAAACGGTGGCGTTCCGTAGCATGGCCAACGTAATCAGAAAGTGGGCCGATTCAGGGATCGACCAAATCGTGTTCCAAGCATTTCGCCAGGCGTGAGGTCGACTACGCTCCGAGCCCAAAACGGTTGCAACAATGGGGGAACATTGAAACATCTGATTTCGGGGGGAGAGTTGAATAGGAAGGAGAGGAAGGAACGAGCAAAGGAAGAACAACGGACTCTGGAGCGAGGACAACCTGCAAACATATACAACATTTCGTCGACAAACTCCCGTCCAAGGGTGTAACAACAACAACAAGCCTTGCTGGCCTAAGCGCCTTTGGGGGATTTCCATCCACGGGGCAGGTTCACACTTGGCTGGTTGCACTACGTTGGATATGACATTTTCCCACATATCGATACAAACTACTGGACCTGGACTCCTGTCGTGTTTGGTGCAGACCATGGTCTACACCAAACACGACACATACGCCTTGTTTTTGTGGAGACCGCCGAGTGGGACATATCTGAACACAGCGTCCTTCCAACCGATGAGGAGCTTGAGGACATGATCGGGTAGCGAGCCCTGGCCCTTCGATCGCGACCCAAAACGATGTCTGACAGCTGCTGCTGCTGCTGCTGGTGCCTCTCCTCCTCCACCTCCTCCTCCTCCTCTTCCTCCTCCTCTTCCTCCTCCTCCTCCTCCTCCTCTTCCTCCTCCTCCTGCTCCCCCTCCTCCCCCACCCCCTCCTCCTCCTCCTCCTTTTCCTCCTTCCTCCTCCTTCCTCCTCCTCCTCCTCCTCCTCCTCCTCCTCCTCCTCCCCCCCCACGGCTTTCCACCCGTTCCGACAGCAGGCGCCCCCGTGGCAGACCCAAGCATTGCGTTAAGTCCAAGCTCAGTTTCTCTGCGGTTTGCCTCCCAGGGCCTCGCTGCTACGAGGGGGAAGAGGAGGAGGAGGAGGAGGAGGAGGAGGAGGAGGAGGAGGAGGAGGAGGAGGAGGAGGAGGAGGAGGAGGAGGAGGAGCAGGAAGAGGAGGAGGAGAAGGAGGAGGAGGAGAAGGCGGATGAGAGTGAGGAGGGAGAGGAAAGATGACGAGGGGGAGGAAAAGTAGGAGCAGGAGCAGGCGCAGGAGCGAGAGCAGGACCAGGAGGAGGAGGAGAAGGAGGAGGGAGGAGGAGGAGGAGGAGGAGGAGGAGGAGGAGGGAGGTCCTTCCAGAGGAGCGCGTGCGCACAAAATGACCGATTGACGACGGCTCACAGCGTCAGTGCGCCACGTTCCCCCCAGGGCCACGCGGGAAGGAGGGTGGAGGGAACGACAAGAAAAAGGAAGGATGGACGGAAGGAGGAGGACAAGGATGAGGAGGAAGAGGAGGAGAAGGAGGATGAGGAAGAGGATACCGAGGACCATGATGAGGAGGAGGTCGGAAGAGGAGGGGAGGAGGGCGGAGGGGAAGAGGAAAGATGCGGAGGATGAAGACAAGCAGGAAGAGATGAATTTTCAAGGCTGAGGCCATGTCGTCCTTGCAAATCTAAGAATGCGCTAACATCAACATCAACATCATCTAACATAAATAGTCCCTGAAGCACACGTACATACTAGGACTAAAAACAAGTCGCGCATTTTGATGCGCGGCACCGCGCGTGTCCACTTGTGTCCACTTGTGTCCACTTGTGTCCACTTTGGCGACCCGCGCGTGTCCACGTTTGTCCACTTTTGTCAACGTTTGTCTACTTTTGTCTATTTTTGTCCACTTTTGTCCACTTTTGTCCACTTTTGTCCACTTTTGTCCACGTTTGTCCACTTTTGTCAACTTTTGTCTACTTTTGTCCACTGTTGTCAACTTTTGTGCACTTTTGTCCACTTTTGTCCACTTTTGTCCACTTTTGTCCACTTTTGCCAACTTTTGTCCACGTTTGTCCACTTTTGTCAACTTTTGTCTACTTTTGTCCACTTTTGTCCACTTTTGTCCACTTTTGTTTGTCTTGTCAACTTTTGTCAACGTCTGCGGTTGTTGGCCACCTGTGTCCACTTTTTGAATATTTTTGACCGTTGCCTTCTGGTGGCCTGCTCTGGTGCCCAACCGTGAAATCTGAAAAGCTAGACTTTGAATTGCGAGGTTCTGGTCATCCTGGCCCTGGCTTTTTTGCGATGTGTTGTTGCCATATCCTCACAACGTTGGTTGGGTTTCGTCAGCCACGTGCGATGTGGTTTCAATGCGTAAGCGGTGTGTATCGCCAGCGGCTGCACCGCCGCAACGTACTGGCGAACGAATCAATTCCCAGTGGTGATGGTGGTGGTGGTGGTGGCGGTGGTGGTGGCGGTGGTGGTGGTGGTGGCGGTGGTGGTGGTGGTGGTGATGGTGGTGGTGACGGTGGTGGTGGTGGTGGCTGTGGTGGTGGTGGTGGTGGTGACGGTGACGGTGGTGGTGGTGGTAGTAGTAGTAGTAGTAGTAGTAGCAGCAGCAGCAGCAACAGTAGTGGTAGTAGTATCAGCAGCAGGAGTAGTCGTACTTAGCGACATAGCTACCTTAGCATACCCATCGCAAGTGTCGTACTCAACGATATAGTTACATCGTTCAGCGTGCTCATATGATCATGTATGTGTATCGGCGTTGGTCTGTGCATGTCTTTTAGACGACGACGCACATGAGCAAACTTTGTAAACCAAAACACATCGCATCGATACGCATATGGGCATGCAAATCTAACAGAACTTACTGACGCGCACACCATATAACACAAATACGGAAAGAGACAAAAAGAGACAGAAGGAGACAACAAGAGACACAAAGAGACAAAAAGAGACAAAAAGAGACATACAGAGACACAAAGAGACATAAAGAGACAAAAAGAGACATAAAGAGACAAACAGAGACATAAAGAGACAAACGGAGACATACAGAGACATAAAGAGACACAAAGAGACCTAAAGAGACACAAAGAGACACAAGGGGATATAAAGAGACATAAAGAGACAAAAAGCGACACAAAGAGATATACGAAGACACAAAGAGACATACAGAGACATAAAGAGACATAAAGAGACATAAAGAGACACAACGAGACACAAAGAGACACAACGAGACATAAAGAGACATACATAGACATAAAGAGACACAAAGAGACACAAAGAGACATAAAGAGACATAGAGAGACACATAGAGACATACAGAGACACAAGAAGACACAAAGAGACATAAGGGGACACAATGGGACACAAGGGGACATAAGTGGACGCAGACACACACCAGGAGACGTCGAGATACGTAACAGGAATCATACGATAGCGGGCCACGTGGCTCACCAAGTAGCTTTACCCTCCTGGCTTAAAATAGCACCCCGAATGTCCGCACCCACCCAGGCTGAGAACAGCCCCCGAAACCTCCCCTCATGGTTTGCTCGGCAACCCGTAGATTAAAACAGCCACCGAAACATCCCCCCCCTGGCTGTCTCAACACCGCCACCGAAATATCCGCACTCCGCCGGGCTGGTGCAAATCTGTCACCGAAATCTCCTGACCCCCTGGCTTGAAGTTCCCACCGAAATGTCCGTGCCCCCCTGGCTGAACACAGCCACCGAAATATAGTGGTCCAGTCAGTCATTCAGTCCACCTCCCGAACATCAGATTTCGGACTGCACCCTTAAACAAAAATGGAGTGCTATGACGTACCTGTAGTAGTCGTAATAGCAGTAGTAGTAGAAGTAGTGGTAGTAGTAGTAGTTGTAGTAGTAGTAGTAATAGTAGTAGTAGTAGTAGTAGTAGTAGTAGTAGTAGTAGTAGTAGTTGTAGTAGTAGTAGTAGTAGTAGTAGTAGTAATAGTAGTAGTAGCAATAGTCGTAGCAGTAGTAGTGGCAGCAGCAGCCGTAGCAGTAGCAGCAGTAGTCGTAGCCGTAGTAGAAAAAAAAAGTGGTGGTAGTAGTCCTCGGTGGCGGTAGCAATAGTAGTAGTAGTAGTAGTAGTAGTAGTAGTAGTAGTAGTAGTAGTAGTTGCCACACGCTGTTTAGGAATTTCAGTGGTGCATTCGTCTTGCCTTCGTCGTGGTTGCCCCCTGCCGTCTAGGAATTCCAGTGGTGCATTCGTCTTGCCTTCGTCGTGGTTGCCCCATGCTGTTTATGAATTCCAGTGGTGCATTCGTCTTGCCTTTGTCGTGGTTGCCCCCTGCCGTATAGGAAGTCCAGTGGTGCATTCGTCTTGCCTTCGTCGTGGTTGCCCCATGCCGTTTAGGAACCCGTGTTTGCACGCTCGGGGGAGGCTGTGTTTATACGCTCGGGGGGGCTGTGTTTGTAGGCTCTGGGGGGCTGTGTTTGTGCGCTCAGAGCGGGTGGATGTGTGCGCTCGGGAGGCTGTGTTTGTACGCTCGGGGGGCTGCGTTTGTACGCGGGGGGGCTGTGTGTTGTAAGCTCAGAGCGGGTGGGTTTGTACGCTCGGGGGGGGGGGGGGCTGTGTTTATACGCTCGGGGGGGCTGTGTTTGTAGGCTCTGGGGGGCTGTGTTTGTACGTTCAGAGCGGGTGGGTTTGTGCGCTCGGGAGGCTGTGTTTGTATGCTCGGGGGTAGTGTTTGTTCGCCAGGGGGGCTGTGTTGTTGTTGTTGTTGTTGTTGTTGTTGTTGTTGTTGTTGTTGTTGTTGTTCTTGTTAGTAGTAGTAGTAGTAGTTGTAGTAGTAGTAGTAGTTGTAGTAGTAGTAGTAGTAGTAGTAGTAGTAGTAGTAGTAGTAGTAGTAGTAGTAGTAGTAGTAGTAGTAGTAATAGTAGTAGTAGTAGTAGTACTAGTAATAATAATAGTAGTACCAGTAGCAACAGCAGTAGCAGTCGCAGTCGCAGTAGGTAGTGGTAGGAGGAGGGGGACGAGGAGGGCGGTGGATGAGGAGGTGGAGGAGGTGGAGGAGGGTGGTGGTGAGCATAATGATGATGAGGAGGAGGACGAGGAGCAGCAGCAATGATCTATGTGCCAGTAGGGGTGGAGAATATGCGGAAATGGAAATGGAAGAGAAGGAGGTGAGGCATGTGCGAGGAGGAGGAGGAGGAGGAGGAGGAGGAGGAAGAGGTGTTGGAGGTTGCAGAACAGTCCGCCTCCCGGCCCGCCCGAGGCGACCTCGGAGGAGAAAAACAAGGCCGCTTCCCGTGCGCTGCGACCGCCGGCACCCTCTGGTCCTCCTCCTCCTTCCCCTGGCCCCCCTCCTCGTCCTCCCCCTCCTCATCCTCCCCCTCCTCCTCTTCCTCCTCCTCCTCATCCTCTCCCTGCTCCCTTTCTCCTCCCGTTTCTCCTCCCCCTCCTCCTCCTCCTGCTCCTCCTCCTCCTCTTGCCACTCCCTGGGCACACTGGGACTGAGGGGGTAACGAGGGGGGGCAAACCCAGAAAATCCAAAACGACAACGTCGACGTCGTGAAGTCGTGTTTCCGCATCCCTGGACCATCCTAGGCCCCTCCCAGGGTCCATCCTGGTCAGTCTCTCGAGTTCCGTCCAGCCGCTGCGGCGAGGACCACCAGAAGCACCCAAAAACGAAGTTGTCGTGTTGGCATCTTCTTGACCCTCCGTCCCCAGACTTCTCCCCCCTCCAGCCCTCCGAAGCGACGACATTGCGTTCGTCGTCGTGCGGGAATTGCTTTGCTTCCCAATCTCTGGACCCTTCCTGTCAAGTTTAATGAGCTGTGTCCAGCCGCGGCGACGCGGACCTCCAGAAGCGCCAAGATACCTCCGAAACGCCGACATCGACGTCGTCGTGCACATATGTTTGCTGGGACTTGTCGAGCTGCGCCCAGCCGTGGCGACGAGGACCTCCCGAAAGCGCCCAGAGACATCCGAAGCGACGACGACTTTGTCGTCAACGTCGTGTGTTTGTTTCTCTCTCTCTCTCTCTCCCTCTCTCTCTCTCTCTCTCTTTCTCCCTCTCCCTCCCTTCCTCTCTGCCGCCTTGTGCCTGTTGTGTCCCAGAGCACCGCTGCGTGTCCCGAAGGGTGGGGCATGTTGCTGGGTGTCCAGGCCTTCTCCTCCACCTCCTCCTCCTCCACCTCCTCCTCCTCCTCATCATCATCATCATCAGCATCGTCATCATCGTCAGCATCATCATCATCGTCCGCCCCCTCTTCCCCCGCCCCACCCTCCTCCTCCTCCGCCTCCTCTCTCCCCCTCCCACAGAAATAAGGATGTCTCTCTCTCTCTCTATATATATATATATGGAGAGAGAGAGGCTGACGGAGAGATACAGGGAAATACAGGAGGAGAGAGAGAGAGATAAAAGAGAAAACGAGAGAGAGAGAGAGAGAGAGAGAGAGAGAGAGAGAGAGAAAAAAAAAAAAAAAAAGAGCAGAGAGGGCGAGGGAACGACATGCACACAGGTAAATACATAGAACAAAGTGACACCAAGAGGCATAAAGGGACACAACGATACACATGGAAACACAACATACGGATGTATACAGTGACCTAACGAGACAACAGGTTACATGAGGATAATAATACATGACAACACCAAACGAGACGAACGAAAACACAGAGGGACATGCATAGCAGCAAGGAATCACACGCGCACATAAAAAAAAAAGACATAAAGGGACATATGGAGACATATAGAGACATAAGGAGACATAAAGGGACATAAAGAGACACAAAGAGACACACATAGACATAAGAAGACGCAAGGAGGCATAAAGAGACACAACGAGACATAAAGAGACATACAGAGACATAACGAGACATACAGAGACATAAAGAGACATAAAGAGACATAAAGAGACATACATAGACATAAAAAGACATAAAGAGACACAAGGAGACATACTTGGACATAAGAAGACACAAGGAGACATAGAGAGACACAACGGGACATACAGAGACATAAAGAGACATACAGAGACACAAGGAGACATAATTGGACATACGAAGACACAAGGAGACATAGAGAGACAAACAGAGACACACGGAGACACAACGAGACACACGGAGACATAAACAGACATACGGAGGCACAAAGAGACGCACGGACACATGCGGTGGCATAAAGAGACAAAAGGAAACATAAGAAGATACACTTATTCATACATAGAAAACATATAAACAACAAGAAACACAACGATACACGAGGATACATACGGACACGCACATAGACAGACGGAAACACAACACGACATGCGGAGACATGTCGAGACAGATGTGGACGACGGGATACATGCAGAAACCTGAAGAGACACATTGAGACGAAAGGGACAACAATGGACGAGACTGGTTTGGCTGCGGTCAAAGCCCGCGGCAGGACCTTCTGTGCAGATTACTCGGAGGAACGATTATCGAGTCGGGGTGAGCTCAAGGAGTTCAGTGGAGGGCCGCTCGGCCGGGCCCGCTTCGGCAGCGATGGCGGGGGTGGATCTCGAGCTCGATCAGCTGGTGGAGCAGACCCCGAAGAAGTGCATGCGGCCCAAAACACACCCCTGACACCCGTTGACCTACGAGGAGGGGGGAGGGTGGGGGAGGGGGGATAGGGGTGGCAAGGGAGAGGAGGGACGGGGGATGAGGGGTTGGATGAGGAGTATGTCGAGGAGGAGGCCGAGAGAGGAGAATCATGAGGATCGAGGGGAGTAGCCTGAGGATTGGCAGGGGGAGACGGAGGAGAACGGAGGAGGCGGCGAAGGAAGATGACGAGGAGAAGGAGGAGGCGATGAGGAGGAGGAGGAGGAGGAGGAGGAGATGGATGCGTAGATAGCGGAGGAGGAGGAGGATGAGAGAAGAGGAGGATGGAGCAGAGAGGGGAACATGAGGAGGAGGAGGAGGAGAAAGAGGAGGAAGGGCTCTAGGAGAAGTCGTAGGAGGGTGAATAGGAGAGGATGATGGTGAGCTGTGAGGGGCCCCCTTGGACAGGCGCGGCCCGAAGTCCAAATCCATCAGACTGAAGAGGATGGCCAGGGACAAAATGTTCAAGCGTCACCTCGACGCGGCCACGGACTTGGACGATGAGGGCCAGACATTCGTGGACAAATACATGGGCCTGAAAGGGCGGAAGGCACTCCACGTCCAAACCAAATGGAGGTTTCAGGGAAAGGAGCGGAGTCGATGAGGGCTGTCCTGGTCCTCGGTGGCCCTCCTCGGTGGCCCTCCTCGTCGCCACGACTGGACGAAGCGCGGAAAATTGTGCGGTTGGACCCCGAGAGGGGTCTGGGAACCCGTTTCGATCGGACTTCCCCATCGCCCTTGCTTCTCCCTCTCTACGTACTTCCTCCTCCTCCTCCTCCTCCTCCTCCTCTCCCTCCACTCCCTCGCCATCCCCCTCCTCGGATTCATCTTCCTGCTCCGCCACCCTCCGCTTCATCTCTTCGCAGTCTCCCCCCCTTCCCCCGCCCGCCCTCTTCCTACCACCCTCGCCCTCTGTAACCATATTTACACAAATGCAAACTCATAGTCGTAACCGTGCTTGATGTGCCTCAGGTGAAGGCGGCCTTGCGCGAGGTATGGGGCAAAGCTGGCTCATGCTTCAACACCGCCGGGCTGGTGATGAAAGCCCGGCGAACTATGTGGTCTGCAGGGCGCCAGAACGTGTTCTTTCGATTCGGGGGCCATTTAATCACCTGAAGGGGAGGGGTGGGAGGGGAACGGGGAGGGGGTGCAGAAGAGGAAGAGGAAGATGCCTCGATGAATGCGCAGGGGTCCGAGGGAGGAGGAGGGAGGAGGAGGGGGGGGACGAAGAGGAGGAGGAGGAGGAGGAGGAGGAGGAGGAGAGCACGGGGGAGGAGGACAAGGAGGAGAGGAGGGTGAGAGGGGGGAGAAGGAGGAGGAGGAGGAGGAGAAGGAGGAGGAGGAGGAAGAGGAGAAGGAGGAGGAGGAGGAGGAGGAAGAAGAAGAGGAGGAGGAGGAGGAGGAGGAGGGGGAGGAGGAGGAGAGGGAAGGTGGGGGGACTATAAGGGGGATACGGAGGCTCTAGATGTAGAGGAGGAGGCAGCATCAACGAAGCATCAGTGGCGGCCCGCAGGTCTGAGGCGGAGACGAACGCGCACTGGTATTCCAAGGAGCAGCTGGTCAGCGAGTTCAAGTCGGAGGAGCATGGTGATAACTTCATCACCTGGGCAGAGCGCAACGGATTGGTCAAGAGATGCCCGAAACGAGGATGCAAGGTCTACTACTACACGGTCAAGCTGCAACGCTGGGGCGAGAGGACACGATTTAAACACTGCGCAGCCCGCCCGCACCGATCTCGACGCGTCGTCGAGGTCGACTGGGGAGGGCTACGCAAGGTTTATAATCTCAGGAAAGAGGCTTCGGTGGAGACCGAAGTGGCCAATGACGACGCGGAGAATGGCGAGCAGGATGATGTCCAGAGTGAGGTCGAGGAGCCGTCGCAGAGCAACGCTGACAGCACATCGGAGTCAACGCCTGCGAAGAAGAGAAAGATGACCAGCAAGAAATCCAACAGCAGCTCGGAGGACGGCGAGAAGCAGAACAAGAAGAAGAAGAATCACAAGAAGGATAAGTACTCCGACAAGAAGGGAAGCAGTAAGAACAATGGCAAAGACAAGAAGGCCAAGAAGGAGAAGGTCAAGAACGACAAGGACAAGGACGACCAGGGCGCCAAGAAGGACAAGAAGACGAAACACGACAAGAACAAGGACAAGGACAACAATAAGGACGCGAAGAAGCCTAAGAAAGAGAAGGCATCCAGCTCGGAGTCGGAGTCAGAGCCGAAGAAGAAGCCGCAGGTGAAGAAGCTGCAAGTGAAGAAGCCGCAAGTGAAGGCGGGGGCGAAGACGAAGGCAGCTGCGAAGAAAAAGCCAGCGAAGGGCGCCAAGGCCAAGGACGCGATGCAGGGCTTCAAGGCTGCGGAGGCTTCGGATTCCAGCTCCAATTCTACCAGCTCGAACTCCGACTGATCCTGTCAGTCGGCTGGGGTCCACACGCGGCGCTGAGCTACGTGGCGGCGGTGGGGTCCCGCCCGGGGGCGAGGTGAGCTGAGGCCGCTAAGTTCCGAGGTCCAGTGGCGACGGAGTCCTGGACTAGCGGAGCGCCTGCCGCACGCAGACGTTTGCGACGTGCGCGCTCTTCCAGGGCGGATCTACAGGAGGGAAGAGGAAGAGGAGAGGGTGAGAGGGGCGAGGAGGAGATGAGTGGAAGAGGAGGCGGTGAGAGGGATCAAGAGGAGGCGGAGGAGGAGGAGGAGGAAGAGGAGGAGGAGAAGGAGGAGGAGGAAGGCAGATGGGGCATGATCGGAGCGCGAGGAGGCAGGATGAGGGCCCTGAAGGGCCCTGAATAGCATGGGGAGGGTCAGCGAAAGTACAGGCAAGATCAAGATCAATCGCAAAAGTACGAGTTAGGAGGAGTACGACAAGAACAAGAGCAAATGCAACAGTAACAGGAGTTAGGTGGAGCAGGCAAGAGCAAGTGCAAACGTAACACACGCAAGAGTGAGAGTTAGGAGGAGTAGACAGGAGCAACACCAGAGTACAAGACAAGTAACATTATGACTAGGAGTACGACCACGAGCAATAACAAGAGCAATCATTAAAATTCCGACGATGAGCAAAAGGACGAGCCATAGCAAGTTCCGCTCGGGACGACCCCAGCGCCCACCGAAGACTCTCGGCGATGCCCAGCTGTTAAGGCGTACCTGGGGCCGATCGGGAGTCACCTCCTGCGCGCCTGGATCCCAACCCGCATCTTTGCCAGCTTCCCTGGTGTCCGCCTGTCCTCCCGATCTTCCTCCGTCCATCCCGGATCCTCGATGCCAAGAGGGTCCGCGCGCGCGGCCCCGAACCCGTAGGAATGGCCCGAGTTCGCGGACTTCGACGCTGGGGAGGCCGCTCTCGCAAGCGCGGGCGCTCTCTGCTGCCCGGCGGCTGACGAGGTGTACGAGGGATCGAGGAGGCCAGGAGAAGAAGGTGAGGACGGGCCTCAGAGGGCGGAGGGAGGAGGAACTCCAGAGGAGAGTGAGGAGAGCGAGGAGGGAGGAGAGAGTGGAGGATAAGGATGAGAAGGGTGAGGGATCAGGAGGAGGAGGAGGAGGAGGAGGAGAGGGAGAGGGAGGAGGAAGAGGAGGAGGAGGAGGACGAGGAAGATAAGGAGGAGGACGAGGAGGAGGATGATGATGATGATGAGGAGGAGCAGGAGGACGTCGTGGCCTCTGGCTCGTCTGTTTGGCACCAGCAGGGGCCCTGCCACGGGTGAAGGGGGCGCTCGAGCAGGGGATTGATGTGAAGTGAGGGATCTGCCGCGGACCAGCGGCATCCACATGATCTGCAGGGTGCTCTACAAAGAAATCCCGATAACATTAATATTGGGGTACATCCCCAACGGATTCTTGAATTCTTGACGCTTCGCGTATCCCCGCCAGCCTATCCCAAAACAGCAGTGTTGCGAAGCATACCGACTGTCGTGGTTTTCGTGCATACCTCCTCCTGCCCTCGCCTATATCTGCTCCTGTTCCTGCTTAGTCCTTTTTGCGTCCTCTTACTTCCTCCTCGTGGGGGGAGTGGGGGGGGGGACGGGGCCGAGGAGGAGAAGGAAGAGAAGGCGGTGGGATGAGAGAGAAAGAGAGCGACGAGGACGACGACGACGACGACGGCGATGACCATGACAATGACGACGCACCCAACGACGACGACCACGACGAAGACGACGACCATGGAGACGACGCCGACGACGACGACGAAGGAGAAGGAGGAAGAGGAAGAGAAGGAGGAGGAGGAGGAGGAGGAGGAGGAGGAGAAGGAGGAGGAGGAGGGGGGGGGAAAGATGGCGAACAGAAGAGCCATAAGCCTTTGAGTGACTCTCGGAGACTGCTCTGGTTTCTTTTGGAAGTGCGAAAAGAAGACGAGGAGGAGGAGGAGGAGGAGGAGGACACGAAGGAGGCGGCGGGGGAGAGTGAGGAGGGAGGAGGGAGGAGGAGAAGGAAGAGGAGGAGGAACAAATGACAATCAGAAGAACATCCTCGGATGTCTCTTGTTTTGTTTGTTGTTGAGGCTTGGAGCATCTGGGTGGCATCTTGGGTGCCTGGGGATGTTATTGAAGCCTCTTGGGGGCATCTTGGGGGCCTCTTGGAGGCCTCTTGGGCGCCTCTTTGGGCCGACTGGGCACCTCTTGGGACCCTTTTGGGGCGCTCTTGGGAGCCTTTGGGCTGCTCTTGGAGCCGTCTTGGGCCATCTAGACCGCTCCAACTACCTGCGAAACCCTGCGCCCAGGGCCAGGGGAGGGGGGAGGGGTAAACCCCATTAAGGGGAAGAAGGGGGTTGGAAGAGGAGCCTCCCTGGACCACCTACGCCCAAAAGGCTGGTGGGATTCCCATTGGTATCCAGGTAGTTTCGAATTGAGATCCGGCGATGAGAAGGAGGGGGGGGGGGGGGGCACCCCTCCTCATCGCCCTCTCTCGGGCCCGCCCCTGCCCCCACCCCCGGCGGGCACTTGGCCAGTTTGCGCGGCGCGTTTTTCGGGGCTCCCCTGATCCAAACTCCCGGCCATTCCAGAACGGCCCCCCCCTACCTGCGGCGCCGCGCCACATGTCACCAACCCCGATATTTGTCGACGCCTGTCTGTTTACTCGGGGCCGCTCGGGCCCTTGGGGCGAGCAAAAAACATGCGCGCAGGCAGAAAAGACAGAAAAGGCAGAAAAGGCAATCCGAAAACACGCACGCAGGCAACGACACAGAAGCAGAAAAAGCGATCCCCACATCGAAGCGTGCTGGATGTATTTCCGTAGCCGTTTTGGCTCCAGTTGGCTTCAGCAGACGTCTCGATGGCCAGCAGCATCTCGGACGCTGAGCTCGCGGCAGCGCGTCGAGAGATCCGCCGCGAGAGGACGCGGGACCCCTTCCAGCTCGGCGCGCAGCGCGCCCGAACACAGGCAGAGGCGAGAGAGCGCGACCATGTCCAAGAAGAGCATGGCAAGAGGCTTCGGAACATGTTGATATCTCTTTTCGTCGCGGGCAACCTGACTGCGTGCATGCTCGTTTCATTATCTGTGGCCATCACGAAAGCAGGAGGTTGTGGAGTGGAGGACTTGGCAAAGGAGCTCAAGCACAAGAAAAACGCACACAAAGTGGCTGGCAAAGCAATTGGGGCCAAAGAGATCCAGCGAGAGTGCTTGCAATATTTCAGAGTGCCACAGAGGATGGCTAGAGGGCAACGTGCACAATTGAGGGTGATGCCGATGCTTCCGTTCCAAGAGGTGTTCGCTCGGGAATTCAGGTGCCGCTCGAACGAATTCATGCAACACATTTCCAATCCTGACCTGTTGATGCCAAACTTTTACGCTCATACGACAGTCGTGCAGTATGGATCGCAATCGTGCTTCCCAGTTCGACTGTTCGTGGATTACGCTGTCCTCGACAAGCAGGTGAGCACTTTAAATATACATATGAAGCTGCCGCTTGCATCCAGTCGCGTGCCCCCTTCGCGCGGCCTCGGCTGCTAGACCTAACGCGCCCTGATAGACAACTCCCCTAGAGGCCACATTTGCTAGGCGCAACCTTTAGAAAGCGCCCTCTGGAAACCAACGTTGGGTCGGGCCTGTCTCCCCCATAGGGATTTCAAACCGAAAATCCAGAAAATCACATAGATGTCCCCCCGCATGCACAACCATAGTCAAACTAGCCAGGCGAAGGACCCAACCATACGTAGTTGTGAGTGCCGCAAGTATGGGTATCGTAGTCGGTGGAGTTCCCTATGGAACCACGAAGCGCTGCACTGGCTGGGGGGGGCGAATGCGAAGTTTGCCACAGGGGCCTTCGGTGGAGCTCCCCATGGGGCACGAAACGCTGCACTGGGTGGGGGGAGACGCATGCGGACTTTGCCACTGGGGCCTTCGGTGGAGCTCCCTATGGGGCCACGAAGCGTTGTGCTGAGTTGGGGGGACGCATGCGGACTTTGCCAATGGAGCTTCGGTGGAGCTCCCCATGGGCCACGAAACGTTGTGTTGGGTGGGGGGACGCATGCGGACTTTGCCAATGGGGTCTTCGGTGGAGCTCCCTATGGGCCACGAAGCGTTGTGCTGGGTGGGGGAGACGCATGCGGACTTTGCCACTGCGGCCTTCGGTGGAGCCATGTATGCGCCGCGAAACCTTGTGCTGGGTGGGGGAAACGCATGTGGACTTTGCCACTGGTGCCTTCGGTGGAGCCATGTATGGGACCACGAATCGGCGGGGCTCCCCATGGGGACACGCAGCGCTGCACTGGGTGTGCGGGACGCATGCGTGCGGTCCCACTGGGGCCGTCGGTGGAGCCCCCTATGGGGCCACGAAACGTGTGAGGGGTGTGCGGGACGCATGCGGGCGGTCTCATCGGTGGGGCTCCCTTTGGGGCCACGAAGCGCTGTGCTGGGTGGGGGCGACGCAAACTGACGGTCCCAATGGAACCTTCGGTGGGGCTCCCTAAGGGGCCACGAAACGCTGTACTGGGTGTGCGGGGCGCACGCGGGCGGTCCCACTGGGACCTTCGGTGGGGCTCATAGTGGGGCCACGCAGCGCTGTACTGGGTGTGCGGGACGCATTCTTGCGGTCCCAGTAAAGCCGTCGGTGGAACTCCCCATGGGGCCACGAAGCGCTGTACTGGGTGGTGCGTGGCGCATGCGGGTGGTCCCACTGGGGCCGTCGGTGGGGCTCTCTTTGGGTCCACGAAGCGTTGTGCTGGGTGGTGCGTGACGCATGCGGGCGGTGCCACTAGGGCCGTCTGTGGAGCTCACTATGGGCTACGAAGCGCTGTACTGGGTGGTGCGTGACGTATGCGGGCGGTCCCACTGGGACCTTCGGTGGGGCTCCCCTTGGGGCCACGAAGCGCTGTACTGGGTGGTGCGTGACGCACACGGGCGCTCTCACTCGGGCCATCGGTGGAGCTCCCCATGGGGCAACGAAGCGCTGTGCTGGGTGGTGCGTGACGCATGCGGGCGGTCCCAGTGGGACCTTCGGTGGGGTTTCCTATGGGGCCACGAAACGCTCTACTGGGTGGTGCGTGACGCATGCGGGTGGTGCCACGAGAACTTTCGGTGAAGCTCCCTATCGGGTCACGAAGCGCTGTATTGGGTGGTGGGTGACGCATCGGGCGGTCTCACTGGGACCTTCGGTGGGGCTCCCCTTGGGGCCACGAAACGCTGTACTGGGCGGTGTGACGCATGCGGGCGGTGCCGCTGGGGCTTTCGGTGGAGCTCCCTACGGGGCCACGAAGCGCTGTACTTGGTGGTGCGTGACGCATGTGGGCGGTCCCACTGGAACCTTCGGTGGGGCTCCCTGTGGCCCCGGTGCCACGAAACGCTGTACTGGGTGGTGGGTGACGCATGCGGGCGGTCCTATTGGAGCCTTGGATGGAGCTCACTATATGAGGCCACGAAACGTGTGAGGTGTGTGTGCTGCAACGGGTGATGATGATGATGATGGTGGTGATGATGATGATGATGATGGCGATGATGATGGTGATGATGATGATGGCGATGGAGGAGGGATGAGGGGGAGGAGGAGGGAGGAAGGAAGGAAGGAAGAGACGCGGGGACCGTCTCTTCAAAACGAGGACCCAACGCCACAGAATGGTTGGGAAAACTCGTCCCCTGATTATTTTTTCACTATGTTGGAGCATTCCCCCTGTAGAAGAACACGCCCGACTTAAAAATTAACGGCTTGTTGCGATCCAGGGAAAGCGCGTGCGGGGCCCATCTGGCCTCTCGCTCTCCGGCCACGTACTCGTTCGGTTGATTCCGGTCAGGGGGGCCCTGGCTGCCTTAACTAAGTTTCGCACATGCTGGGCGAATGACCCTTGAGGCATTCGGCGGTTCTTTGTGGCTTGCGTGCATTTGCGGGAGAGGGTGCCGATTTTCTGCGCCCACGCCAGGCAATTCTGTCGCTGCGGATGCCGAGGGGCGCATACGTTTCAAGCAATGTGGGACGTGATATCATGGTTCTTCCGAATAGCTGCGTTAGGGGTCTGGCCAGACAGGGACTATTACGGCGTTCCGTGGCCTCAAGACTCCATGCGAGCGCAATTAGCCCGGAGGGTTCCAAACGGGTTTTTTGGAGGTGGTTGTCCAGGAGGGGCCCCCCAGGGGTTTCGCATCCCCTGCTTTGACGAGGTTCCGAGGCCCCTGGGGTGCTGTCTGGGAAACCCCCTCCCCAAAAAACCTGTTTGGAACCCTCCGGTTAGCTGGCCAAGATATGTTCTCCTATGAGGGCCGCCGGTGCCATGCAGTTCTGTGCGAGGTGGCCGCCGACTTAGACGAAGTAGCCAAAACCTTAGGGTTGGTGGACTATCGGGTGGTGCACGGATGCGTGAGGTGCTTCAAGGCCAAATCAGACTTTGACGAGTTCGACGTGCGATCACGCAAACGCAAGCATTCGTGGTTCATGACGGTTGCCTCCACAAGCTTGTCACACCACGCTATTCAGGACAACGAAGTTGACGTTCTGTTGCGTAATATTGAATCAAAGAGAAAGAAGGGTGGACTCACGGTTATCAGAAGAATGGCCGAATTTCCAAACCTGAAGGTCGGTGACCGCATCGAACCGTGTGTTCGGTGCTACCCGGACGTTGTGCACGGCCAGCGCCCCTCCGAGTTTCCAGCCGACAAGCGAGTGATCTTGTCGTACAGAAGGCCCAAAAGTAGCCCTCTTTTTTTTGGAGATGCTTTCACATAGACGGAGTTCAAGAAGGCATCGATGGGCTCACAGCTGAGCACATATTGTTCGACAGCATGCACGTGGTGGAGCTAGGTTGCCTACTCTATTGGATGGCCGCTGTCCTGATCCAACTGTTGCATTTGAATTTTTTCGGAGTGTACAATGCAGATGACCAGGATCACCTTGACGGGGCTCTGACCGACTCGCTCAAGCGCTACTATGCTGAGAACGGTGTGGTACAGAACGACAGGATTTCCAGTCTGACGGTGGCGATGCTGGGGCACTTGAGCTCGCCTTACATGAAGATGAAGGCGGGGAAAGCAAAAGTTGCGTATTTGTGGGTGTTGGATATCCTTGAACACAAGGGAGGCGCCGCAATGCTGAATCACCTACCGCTCGGCCATGAAGGCGATGCTTTCCTAGAGTGCGGCCGCGGTTTCAGAACATATTATTCAATATTGGCTGGGCAGCCGCGGAAAATGAGTGAGGAGTCGTTGAGACAGCTGGAAGCTGCAATATCTCAGATAGTGGAGGCGCGGGCTCGATCTGGACAGAGCGTGGCCATGAAGTGGCACGTGCTCGGGGCCCACTTGGCAGACCAATGCAGATATTCGGGGAACTGCGCGTGGTCGCACAATTACATGGACGAGTCGGAAAATTTCAGCAGCAGAAAACGTGGTGCCTTCCTGTACCGACCAACATTCACACTAAATCACTTGACGAAATGGTACGCTGACTGGATCAGCAGGGAGTCGCAGCGGATGCGTTGAGGTGATTGGATCAAGGTAGAATCAGAGGCGATGACAGGGGCGAATAGCCCAGGGGAGAGCAATCCATGTATTTAGGTGCGCCGATGATCTATGTCATCGAAAAGTCTCCCAGGCGAATGCGTGGAATGCCCGCCCCAGGGCTATTCGCCCCTATCGTCGCCGCCTCTAGGAGCAGTCAAGCACCATCAGCTCTCATGCCTTCCTTGCACATATCCTGATCCATCGTCGGCCCCCCCCCCTGCCGGCCTCCTCCGCCAGAAGTTCTCCCCCGTTCATTCGCCTCCTCGCCAAGATCCCACTTCTCAGCCGCGCGTCGGGGCCAGGGGGGCGGTAGGGGAGGAGGAATGGGAAGGAAGGCGCGGCAGTAGAGGGAGGAGCGTGCAAAGGAGGAGGAGGAGGAGGAGGAGGAGGAGGAGGAGGAGGAAGAGGACGAGGAGGAGGAGGGGGAGGAGAGTGGCGATAAGGCGCTTCCCCTCGCTCTTCCCACCCCTCCCCTCCTTGGAGACCCGCGGGGGGTCGGCTGGGGCTGCGCGCGAACCGTCGGTCCCCGGGGGGTCGGCTGGGACTGCGCGTGGGACCGTCGGCTCCCATGGGGGTCCGCGCGGACCGTCGGTCTTTGGGGGGTCGGCTCGGACTGCGCGCGGAACCGTCGGCTCACATGGGGGTCGGCTGGGACAGCGCGCGGGCCGTCGGTCCCCGGGGGGTCGGCTTACTCTCCTCCTCCCTCCTCATCCCTTGCTCCGCGCCCTGCTCTTCCCACTCCTCCGCCTCCTCCTCGTCCTCCTCCTCCTCCTCCTCCTCCTCCTCTTCCTCTTCCTCATCAATCTCCTCCTCCTCCTCCGCCTCCTCCTCCTCGCAGCATCATCATCACCATTATGTTCATCATCATCATATCATCATCACCATCAGCAGCAACAGCATCAACATCATCATCACCACCATCACCATCATACTCGTCAGCATCGGCAGCATCAGCATCAGCATCGCCATCATCATCATCAGCATTACCATCAGCAGCATCATCATCACCATCATCCGCATCATCATCATCATCATCAGCAGCATCATCATAATCAGCATCACCATCATCACACGCATCATCAGCAGCATCATCAGCATCCGAATCATCACCATAATCAGCAGCAGCATCATCATAATCAGCATCATCATCATCGTAACCAACAGCAGCAACAACATCACCAATATCATCAGCAGCATCAGCAGCACCAACATCAACATCAGCATCAGCATCATCATCAGCTTCAGCATCATCATCATCAGCATCATCATATCGTCGTCGTCGTCATCGGCATCATAGTCATCGCCGTCATCATCAGAATCATCGCCATCACCACCATAATCATCTTTATACTCCTGCCTCCCATCCTTCTTCTCCAATCCCCCCACCTCTTGCTTGATCCCCCACCCGCCCGCGCCCGAAGGCCAACTGATGCGGCCGAACCGTGGAGGCCGTGCTGCTGCTGACCTGGTCAGCGGATGTGGATCCGCACTGCGCTGGCACTGCCAGCCCCGGCTTTCGGGCCGCGAGTCGTCTCCGTCGTCGTCGACGACGACGCCGGCGACGTCGCGGCAGAGACCGCTGTGTCCCAGAGACTCAACAGGGGTGCTGATGGGTGCTGGCACGGTTTATTCTTGCCCACACCAATAATTATCCCAGTGCGACCCTACCTGGGAGTTGGAACCCCTAGGAAAGCAGCATTAGTAGTAACAGTAACGCTAAGCTAAAGCTAAGCTAAAGCTAAGCTAAAGCTCATCCTCGTGTCCTCTCCTGCTCCTCCTCTTGCTCCCTCCCCTCGTCCTTTCCTCTCCCCCTTCTCCTTCTCCTCCTCCTCCTCCTCCTCCTCCTCCCTCCTCCTCCTCCTTGCACAGTGGAGCGGTGGCTGGTGTGATATAGGACTGCAGGCGGGGGGATTCCAGCGGTCCCCCGACGCGGGGTCTCCTCCTCCTCCTCCTCCTCCTCCTCTTCCTCCTCCTCCTCCTCCTCCTCCTCCTCTCCTCCTCCTTCTCCTCCTCCTCCTCCTCGATAATCCTCCTCGATCATCCTTCTCCACCTCCTCCTCCTTCTCCTCTTCCTCCTCCTCCTCCTCCTCCTCCTCCTCTTGCTTCAGAATGGCCCTCGGAATGGCCTTAGGATGAGCCTCGGGATCGAGGCTCGGCCATCCTGAGGCTCATCCAGAGGCTCAGGATGAGCCGAGCCTAAGGATGAGCCTCGGATGAGCCTCGGGATGAGCCTCAGGATGAGCCGAGCCTCGAGTGAGCCTCGGGATAAGCCTCAGGATGGCCGAGCCTCGGGGTAGCCAATCCTCGGGATGATCCTCGATCGTCCGTAGCCGTGTTGGCATCAGGGCCCGTCGGCGCGCGCCATGGAGGGCGACGGCTCTGGCGCGGCGCGGCGGGCGGCACGAGTCGTCCCGCCCGCGGAGGCAGAAGCGGCGGCTCGGGCGCGGCGCGCCCACGGAGGCAGCAGCAGCGCGGCCGCCCGCGGAGGCGGCAGCAGCGGAGGCAGCAGCGGCTCGGCTGGGGCCGTGACGGCCCGCCCAGCGCCCTGGCTGACGCGGCGGGCGGCGGCGGAGGCAGTGACGGCCCGCCCAGCGCTGTGGCTCGCGGAGCCTGCGGCTAGCCCAGCGCAGCACCTGCGGTTGGGGCTCGGCGCGCCTGCGGCGAAGAAGCGGCCGATCGGGGCCGCGGAGGCGGCCGACGAGCCGCGCCCGCGGGCGATCCGGAGCGCGGGCGAGCCGCGCCAGCCGAGCCACCCGCCGTGGGAGCGCGCAGGCGGGCCGCCGCTGGCGATCACGTGCGCGGGCGAGCCGCGGCCGCCGAGCACCCCGCCCACCGATGAGCAGAGGTGGGCCGCGTGGCTGCAGCAGATGACGGCGGAGCAGATCGACTCCGACGAGTCCGACACCGTGGTCGAGCAGGACGACTACGAGCAGCTGGAGCCCGACTACGAGCAGCTGGAGCCCGGTGAGGCGCCCGACGCGCCCCCGCAGGGTAGCGTGCACGACGACTACGAGCAGCTGGAGCCTGAGGCGCCCGACGCGCCCCCGCAGGGTAGCGGCTTCTGGGTGTAGAGCGCCCGAGGGAGTAGGAGGAGGAGGAGGAGGAGGAGGAGAAGGAGGAGGAGGAGGAGGAGGAAGAGGAGGAAGAGGAGGAGGAGGAGGAGGAAGAGGAGGAGAAGGAGGAGGAGGAGGAGGGGGAGGAAGAGGAGGAGAAGGAGGAGGAGGAGGAAGCGACTTCGAAATTTTGTTCAGTTCCTTGGAGGCCCACGCCTTAGGCTGAACGACACTAGTGTGTTTCAGGCCCCTGCTCCGCGCGCGGCAGGCCCCTGCATTATCCGCGGGCGGCAGAAGGGATGAGGAGGGTTAGGAGGGAGATCACAATGAGGGATAGGAGGGATGTTTGTCAAGCCGAATTGAAAACTATCAGGAGGAGGAGGAGGAGGAGGAGGCAAGGGAAGATTCCCCCCCACATCGAGGTTTCAACCTCGAACCACGAGGATTCAAGTTCACGGCTGTTTGGCCTTCGGGGGCCCTCGCTGTCTCCGCGCTGTGGCGAAATGGGGGGATCCGACGAGGACGGCCTCTCTCACCCTGCCCCCTCGCTCTCCCCCTCCTAACCCTCCCTCTCTCCTTCCCCTCCTCCCTCTCCCCTCCCCTCCCCCTCTCGTCCTCCCTATTTCCCGTCCTCCATCCCCCCTCCTCCACTCCCGCGGCCCCTGGTTTCTCGCTGTCGCCCCTGGAGCCGTGGGCCGTCGCCGCGCCTGCAGTGCATGACGTGCTTCTTCTATTTCATGGATTTTATCGGCAAGGGCGGTTGTATAGAGCACTGTCCGCCATGAAGGAAGCGGGTCATGGTGGAACGGACGTTGGACGATGTTTTTCGCCGTCGAGGCCCCCTCGGCGGGCTCGGATACCGCCCGAAAGAACAAAGAACTGCTCCAGGGGCGTCGAGGTCCAACTTGGGACCCAAGGTGGTGTCAAGGATCCAAAGCCCGTTCCCTCAAGACACGCTTCCTTCATGCTTAATTGAGAACCGTTTTCCTGCCGAGCGCGGCGTGCGAAGGACTGACGCCTGTGTTGCTTGTCGAAGGGCGCTGGACCGTGCCGTAATTGCGCCATGCGTTGATCGCCACAAACTGCGCCGTGACCATAGGTTGCGCCATAGAGCATAGGTTGCGCCATAGAGGGGCCGACTAACCAATTGCACCGCAGGTTTCGCCATCATATGCCACAGCTCGGCCGAATCCCTTACGTGCAAGCTCTGTTCGCGTGAAATCAAAGCCCGAAATATACATATACGACCACCCTTCGGGCGATGAGGAGGCTCGGGGGAGGGGAGCAATGTCCCACTCGATCGAGTACATCACCAACCTATACATCGATCTCCGTATCGATTTCAAGATCGATTTCAATATCGTTCTCACTATCGCTCTCCGTCGGCCAAACTATCGATCTCGATCGATCCCACTGTCGATGCCACTATCGATGCCACTCGATCGATCTATCACTCGAAGGCAATCGATCTCGCAATCGATGTCACCATCTATCTCCCGATGACCCCACTATCGCTATCGCTGTCGATATTACGATCGATCTCACTATCGACATCAATATCGATGGCACGATCGATCTCATGATCGATCCTGCTATGGATCTCACTGTCGATCTCGATATCGATCCCATTATCGTTCTCACGAAAAACAGCGGGACACCACGGGGCACCATCACGAGACGCGATGACGAGACACCATCGCGAGACACCAGCACGAGACACCATCACGAAACACCATCACGAAGACACCAGCACGAAACACCCTCACGAGACACCGCCATGAAACACCAGAACGAGAACCCACGAAACACCACGAGACACCACGAGACACCGCGAGACACCACGAGACACCACGAGACACCATGAATCATCACGGACCGCCGCGAAACACAACAGAACACCACGAGCCACCACGAAAAACACCACGAAATAACACGAGGCACCACGAGACACCACGAGGCACAAGGAGACACCACGATACATCACGAGACACCACGGAACACCACGAGACACCATCGGAACACCGCGGCGGGACACCCCTGACTCCCCCCTGCCGCGTGGGGGGGGGGACGGGGGGCTGTCTTTTCGTCTGGCCGCGCGCTGGGCGCCAGAAGAAGCGCTCCGCATCGCACGCGCGACGCGAACGCGAAACCGAACCGACTTCCGATCTCACTCCCTGATCTCCGACCACATTGAAGGACTATGAGAAAACATACAATAACTCATAATAACTTTACCTTATGATATAAAACTCAAAGAAATTTACTAAAACCCATGCAAACTTTACGAAACTCTTGTGAAAAAGCCGTAAAAAAACAGCCCGACCCGGAAGGTCCGGAAGGTTGGAGGGCCAGGGTAAGCCACGCCCAACGTCTGCTATAGGGGGGCATGGGCGCAGGGTTAAGTCGGGCCCGTCCCTCTGCAGGGCGGGAAGATTCAGAAATAGTTGAAAAAATAGTCTGGGGACGATTTCCTGAGCATGTTTTCACCTCTTTGGGATATGTTGCGGGTATTTGTATGTTTTCGTCCAAAATCCGCCTGAAGGGGGGCCCGACCTAAGCTCAGGGGCGGGGGATCGAGATTCGAGGCTCGAGGTGCTCGGACGTTCCGCCAGTTCCTGGCGGTTTTCCAGCCTCGGAAGGCTCTCCTGCAGTTGCCGCTCGCCGAGGGCGTTCCGGGCGTGCCCAGACCGTCCCGAACGGCCGCCAGAGAGCCGAGCGGTGGCACGAACAAGCCAGGGGCAACGCTCGGAGGGGGGGGGGCCCGATGGCTCAGGGGCGGATTGTGCATCGCAGGCCCTGGGCCTTCGCTGGGCCCGGGGAATGTCGAAAGCTCAGTCGGGGGGGTGCGACGCCGGTTCTGAGGAATTGGGTCGAGCGAGACCCATCCGGAGGAGGATCACCCAGACCTCCAACGGATCGGGAAAAGTAGACGGAGTTTTCTGGTAGTGGTCTGCCTCTGGGGGCCCTCGCCAGGCCCCAGGACTGTCTACGCGGTCCGGAGTAGGAGGGGGATCGATCAGAGGAGGGCGAGGTACCAAAACCGTTATCTTTGCCTCGTGTTCGCCTTTTTGGGCCTCCTGTGGGAGGCCCTGGTCGCCACCGCTGGACTCTCGCCGAAAATCTTTCCAGAACGCACCCCGGGAGAGGTCCAGGCTAGTAGCGGTGTCGATACGTTTTGGTATCCCCAATTCGAGGAAGACTTCTCGGAGGTGTTCGGGCCCGGACTTCTATCTGATCTGGTGTCCGCCGCCTCTGACGTTCGCTTTACTCCCGCCCAGTCATATCGCCTCTTGTGGGGGATGCCATTGTCGCCAGCACCCGGTTGGTCTGGCGCCGTTCACATGGGCGCCGCGTAGACAATTTCCCGACGGATGCGGCTCCATTCCGCTTTGAACGCGGGCAAGTTTGATATCCATATCCACTGCGTCTTTGATTTCTGGGAAGGGGTACCCAAAGGCCAAGTTGCAGTGGATATTGATAACAATTTGGTTCCCATGCGCCAGATTTCTATCGATATACATTGCGCCTCTGGTTTCTTGGGGAGAGAACCTGAAACTCCAAGACGCAGTGGACATGGATACAAATCCTGCCTGCATTGAGGGGGCCATCGCGGAAAGTGTTTGAATCGGCGGTGCCTGAGGAAAGTCTGGAGGGTCGAGTCTCGAGGGGAAGCTTTGGATTTCCATCGAGCCAGCGGCCCCGTCCGCGCACCTGGCGTCCGCTGTGGCCTGGACCCGCGCCGCCCCGCTGGTCCACACCTCCCCGGGCATCCTTCGATATAGGTGTTTCAATGCGCAGCCCCAGAACTTCCGACCCCTCTCCCCGGACCCGTTTGTCATCCCAGGCTGTTTTCTGACGGTCTCGGGCCGGGGGCGGACAAGAGGGGGGGTGATGTCTCGGGGGGCCACGACAGCATGGCCGCGGCCATGAGATCTTCTCAGAGTTCATGGTGCCGTCTCTTTTCAGTGCGTCCCCTGGCACCCCCTGGGCCGCGCACGTGCCTCGAGCCATGATTTGCGGCCCTCTCTCTTTGAACGCTCCCGAGGAGGGTCCCCAGAGACCGAACACGTCAACAACAACAAAAATGTTAAAACAAACAGCGTTGCGATGTCTCCCACCTCAGGCTCTGCCCGCTTCGGGCGGGGCTATGACAGGGATGAGTCGTTCGAGAGTGTTCTACAACGCTCTCAGGGAGTTCCGGAACGCTCTGAACGCTCTGGGCTTTGAGAAGGCTGCGGCGCCGATACATCCTCCAGAACCGCCAGATCCCAGAGATCTCCGATTTTCTCTGTCCGAATCTATCTCTGTCCTGGCTTCGTCTTGCCCCTCACCGTCCAGATCTCTGCGCCTTGCGGCCCCCCCTTTGACGCTGGATCCGCCGTAATGTTTGGGCGATCTCGTAAGCACAGTCAACACGCTGACAGAAGGAACTGCTCGGCTTCGGAAGGGGCTCGCTGTTCCTTAGGCCTTCCTTTGGTTTAGGAGCGAAAGGAGGACGTACATGTACATGAATACACGTACACGTACAGAGTACGCATTGCGATAACGTTCGTGTCACGAGGCCAGTCTCGCGGATTGGGGGGGGGGCGTACTCTTGTACGTGGTTTTCAGCGTACGTGTTTTGTGGGCTCCCTAACAGTTGTTCATTTACAATTCTTCGCGCGCGCGGGCGGTTTGGGGGGCCAAGAAATGGACTTCATTCCTCTTTTAGCGTTCGGCGTGGACGCGCGATGACTGCTGGGCGGACAGTTCCGCCCTACTCTTCAAGCTCCGTTCATGCCGATTTCCGGCCCACTACCCAGTTGCTTTTTCTGCCATACCTCTGCGGCGATATCCGCCCTGCTTGTCTGAGGCGCCATCGTTTGGGGCATTCCCGACACTTTCCCCAGTCAGCGCTTGCACTTGGGATGTTTTTCTTGTGGGGTCGCGCGTCAGCGCCCTCGTTTCCAGTGTGGCGTACCGTGCCCGCGGCCCGCGTGTGCCACCGCGTAAGGTTTCGCGTCATCTCGCGTGAGACCCGTTTCTTTTCGCCGCGCCCTTGGTCTCGGGCCCCCCCGCGGACCCCTAAAAGCAGCGCGCCAAGGTCGGCGGCGAAGTCCGAACCGTACCCTCGCCAAAAAACGATCCAGGCAACTCGAGGGGCGGGTGGGGGAGGGTAGGGTTCGGAGTTCGTCGAGCACGTGACGACATCCGAACCCTACCCCCGCCGCCCGTCGATGCAGGAGAATCGACGGTTGGTGGGCGTACACCTCTCCTCGAAGTCAAATGCAAGTTTTTTATCCAACTCCCTCGCCCCCGGGTTTCAATGTTGATGGGCGAGCGCAACGCGGCCCGCGGGGTCAAACAAAAAATGCAGTCGCTCCTTGCGGTGTGAACATTGGAATTCGGGGTCCAGCGGCGCCGCCACATCGTGGGAAATAGTTGCGACTGATTTCGAGTTCGATTGGGTCTATCTGGCAAACGCGACCGAGGCCCTCTGGATGAAACATCTCTGGGAATTCGCGGGAAAATGCCTTGGAGATTTCAGGCGGTCGTGTTTGCCAGAATCGGCCCAGTCTAAGCTTCGAGGAGGGGTGTGGGGTCCGGGGGTCGCCACCTACAAAGGCCGCCCCTGCGTGCTATCGCGCGGGGAGGCCCCGCGGCGTCGTCCTGCCCCCCGGATGCCCCGGATGTGCTCCGCGCCACGCGGTCCCCGCCCACCTCGGGGCTTGCTCAAGGTGCACCTGCAGGGCTCCCAGGGCTCATTCCGATTCCTTGGATTCGACTTCATTTGATCTCGAGGGTTTCCGGTTCCGATCCGAGTCGACTTCGGATTCTAATCTGAATTCATACTTCTCTCTACGAAGGCCTTGTAGCCCGCCGATTTTCGCCGATTCGACTTCTCCCGACTCGGGTGCCGATCTCCACCGATCCGAGTCATTTCGATCGCCGATCCGACTTATCGATTTGAGTCTGGGCTCGCCTGAGGGTGCCCCCAGCTTGTCGCTCAATCGTGGAGCCCTGGGGCCCTCTTGGGCCTCGCGAGGAATGCTCTGGAGGCCGTGGGGGGCCTCCCTGAAAATGCTGGGGGGTGGGGTCGGAGGATCGCACCGCATCGCCGATGCATCGCCGATGCGGCTCGTTGTGGAATCCGTGCTTCTCCTCGCCGAGGTCGCCAATGCAACGCTGAGACATCGGCGATGCATTGGCGATGCGGCGCGAGGAGGAGGAGGAGGAGGAGGAGGAGGAGGAGGAGGAGGAGGAGGAGGAGGAGGAGGAGGAGGGGGAGGAGGACCCCATCTTGGAGGCCTCTGAAACTGCTGGGGCGAACCCTAGGCCGTGTGGCCCTTCTCGCGCACCCGCCCGACGGGCCCCCCCCGCCCGCGGCGAGAGAGGCCGGCGGCGCCGCATGGCCGAGGCCGCCGCGGCACCGTGGCGGCCGCTGGACTGCGCGGCGGCCGGGGCCAGAGGCGGGCGCCGCGGCGGCGGGGAGGGCGGCCTCAGGGTGTCCCTCTTGCTGTGCGCGTGCGAATGGCCACTCTGCTTCCTCCCCGCGGCCGCCCGCTCTTCCCTCCCCCCCCCTCTTGCACGGTGGTCAATTCGCTACACAACAGTGCCCCCGTTTAGTCAGCTTCTTCCGCCAGCGCAGACGACCCCTGCCCAGCCGCCGACGCAAAAAGTGTGCGAATGGCCACTCTGTTGGGCCCGTCTGTTTCCGCTCCCAGCGCCTCGGCTCAGGACTCCGGTGTGGAGGGGCTGCGTTGGGCTGGGCGAGGGCCCCGGGGGGGGACGGCGTCCCGAGCCGAGGTGCTGAGGGCGCTTTGGGCCTGGAGGAGCGCGACCCGCCTGCCATTCGAGCAGAAGGCGCGCGCCTCTTGCGAGAGCCCGAAGAAAGGCCAGACGAGCCCCTCGATGACTTTGGGCAATTAGGCCGCATCGCAGGCCTCCAACGAGGGGCCAGCGTAGCCCGACCGAACCTGGCTTCAGGCCGCTTCCTCATCTCATCTCATCTCACCGGGAACGAAAGAACCACAATCCCCCGAAGCACAACGAAGACGTAGCCCAACATCGGTCTCCGTCTTTGCACTGGGGGTGACACATCTGGGCGGTTTGGTCTGATACAGCTGCAGAGAAGACCCCCATCCCTGGTGCGTTGGGCCTCTTAGCTGAAGTCCGCTCTCAAAGGGTCGGGTTGTCTTAATTGCTCACCACTTCGGGCCATGAGAAGCCACGACCTGTGGGTCGTCTGACAACGTCTCGGGATGAAAAGCTGGCCCCTGGGAATGGTCGAGACCTCTGGGGTCGACGTCATTGATAAATCATGGTGTTGGGGGTCTGGGTCCTTTGTTCCTCCTCCTCCTCCTTCTGGCCTCCCTCCTCCTCCTCCTCCTCCTCCTCCTGTTCCTCCTCTCTCTTCCTCTTTTTAGCGTGGGGTCGGGCGGGTCAGGCGGTCGGACAGATCCCCACGGGCGGGTCGGCGGGCGGGCGGACCCTGACGGGCGGTCCCCGCCGTTGCCGTCGCCGCCACCGGAATTCAGGGCTACCCTGGCCTCGGTTTCGCCGCTATGGGCCTACAGGAAGGCTTTCGTCTCCATGGCCTGACTTGCTTCGAAATGCAAGTCAAGACGCACCCAAGGAGAAGTCTGGCCGACGCCGTCACCGCCGCTGCCGCCGTCGCCGCCGTCCCTTGAGACTCGGGCGGGACATTTTGTCATACAGGGCGTTTTCGCAGAGCTTCTAGCCCTGGGGCCATCACAGCTCGATCTGGCTCGCAAAATACCAAAGATGGGGTCCAGGGCTCCCTTCGTGAGTTTTCACGGTGCTGCATTTTCCCAACGTCGGATCCCAGGGTTCCGCGTCAGACGAACGGATGGAGCGTCGAAGAAAGAATCGGCACAAACATCAATTGACATCAGTACGGTATTAACATCAATTGTCGAAGGTCAGCGCGGATTTTTTGGATCGGCATTGGCCCCACCTGGCAGCGTCTCGGGCGCCGCCCTTGGCGCGCCTCAAGTGCCAGGGCGAGTCACCGCCGATCCAAGACATCTGGGCGGACCTCCGACAGTTTGCGTTCATGTGGTCGTTGCTCCCCTAGATTGGGAACGTGAGGTGGGCTGCGAAACCTGTTGCGTGCAGCTGGTTTGGCCACGCCGGCGGGTGCTTATCTTCGGCCTATAGATGTATGCCCAGTAGCTTTGCTTCCCTTTTTCCTTGTGCGAGTCGAAGGGATCTGCAATTCATGTTGATCCGTAGTTCTGGTGTTGTGGCTCGAGCATGGATCGCGCGGCACAGGCAATACCACCTGTGTTTAACGCGATCCTGCATCTCGGTCACTACTTCGAGTGGGGTCGCCAAAGAGGCCGTCTGCCCCAACCTGGAGTGCCCGGCAACGCTGGTCATTCCGCCGTGCCCGGCCTGTCCGTCGTTGCAGTGCCCCGCGGTGGTCCCGTGTGAGACGGGCGGAGCGTCGCCCGTCTGGCTGCGGCAGTTGGAGGGGATCGTCGCCCGATTCGGTCAGATTCCAGCTCCTGCGACGACACCTACCCCTTGCCCGCTCCCCGCCGGGGAGCCCGAGCCGTGCGATCGGTGGACCCTCGCCTTCCAGCTGTTCTGGTGCGGATTGTTCGTCGGCGTGCTGCTGACCCTGTCGGTCTGGTGTACCTGCGGTCAGTGTCGACGATCCTCTCGGCGCCCTTCGCCCTCGGCCGGCTTCGCGCTGGCGGACGTGGAGACGCCGGAGAGCCGCAAGCTACGTGCTGAGCTGCCACGATGAGTTTGGATATCCCAGAGAGACAGATTTTGGTTCACTATCCTGACGATGGAATTCCACGCCATCACAGAGTACTGTTGGTCAAATTGGAGGGCGCGAAGTGGATCTGGTCTACCCTGGACTTTTCGGTGCGGCAGGTTGACTTGGCAGATCGGGCGGCTGTGGTTTCGATGGTCCAACTGCAGCGCAATGCCCCGTACCCTCCCAACCTGCACGTGTACGGATTCGACAACCCGATCGACGCTCAGGACCTGGCAAGGATCAGAGCGGAGGGCCGGGCTCTCGCGGAGATCCTGGGAGGAGCTCCTGCCGCAGCGGCGGGGGCGGCTGCGCCTGACGGTGCTGTGTTCATGTATTCGGACCCGTCGTGCCAGTTCTTCGCGGAAGAGGTCGACGACAACCTGCTGGGCTCGGAAACGACGACCGTGGCGAGGGGCCCGGTCGCGCTCGTGAAGCGCGGCGACAAGTGGACGACGGCGGAGCGGGTTCCACCAAGAGACAAATTACGCTGGATGCAGGAGAAGCTGTGCGGCGAGAGCCGTGACTCGAGGTTGTTGCCGTTGCAGCTGGACCCGAACATTCAGACGCGGTCGACGACCTTGCGGGAGGCCGTCAAGTTGCTGAAGCAGTCGATGCAGGCCGACGGGTTCCCTTTTCCAGAAGAGCCGCTCGATCCTGGAGTTAGCCAAGGGAGTGGCGGCGTCGGGGCAAGAGTTTGGCACGTATCATACCTTCTGGGTGAGGAGCAGCATAGTCGGCGAGCGCACGGCGGTCGCGATCGAGCACTTCCACCTGCTGATGCTGCTGCACATGATGGTGTGTTATGATCAGCTGAACTTGCCCAATATGGCCGCCGCGGAGTTCGCGTCGCGCCGTGTGCTGATGATCCAGCGGGCAGTGCGGCGTAACCCTCGGGACCCCGATTTCGAAGGTCTCCACTCGCTCATGGCCCACGCTTTCGATGCCAGCGGAGGAGTGGTCACCACGCAGTTCGATCAGGAGATGGCCGAGATGCGCAAGACTCAGGCCATCATCATGAAGGGCGATCGTTTGTTGTAGGAGGAGTCCGAGGCCGATTCGAAGTGCCAGAAGGACAGCAACCACAAGGACAAGAACAAGAACAAGGACGGCGACCCGAAGAGCGGGTCGCAGGGCGGATGATGGCTCTACGGTCCCGGGGTGGCGTTGTTCGCCGTGGCGACACCCCGTGTCATGATCCCTGTGTGGGAACGGCCGGCCACCTGGACGCTCTACCCGCCTCAGCGACTTCTCTGGCTGGTGGCCGGGCGGGCAGTAGGTTGCGCCTGGACGCTGACGACGGCGCTCTCATGCTGGACTCGGTGAGCCGGGACGTCTTTCCCTTTCCCTGTGTTGGAGATTGGCGTGATGCGCCCTGGGTGGGCATCTTGCCGCGTCATGCTGCCGCTTGTGATCGGAGGTTTGCAGAAGTTGCTGGCTCTCTGGACGCCTTGGCGGTCGCTCGCGCGGGGCGTCGTCTTCGGCGGTGCGCATCGGCTTCGGCACCCACTGGACTTCGACGTGCTGTGGGTGTTCGGCTGAGGGGGGCGCTCCTGGATTTGGGGCGCCCGCTCTCCGGGCCTGACAGGAGGGGCGTCTTCCAAAGCGCCCTTCGAGCTCTGAACGTCTACGACTTTTCCACGGACGGTGCCACTCGCAGACCGTTTGAGGCTTCTCGCGTTCGGGTCGTTCGTGACGGAGGCGTTCACCCCAAGCCAGTCGGCGCAGTGGTCGGGCCTGACGCTCGGCCGACGGCGGCCGACCCCTGGAGATGGATCTTCAGGACACCTACTGACGAGAACAGGATCGCAGCCGAGGCAACGGCGAAGCCTTGCCTCGACCCCGTGCTGCGCGACCCGCGTCACATGAACGCTCTCGTGAATAAGCTGAACGACGCGGGCATGTTGTCTTTCCGTCGCCGGGCTCGCTGCTTCGCGGGGGCCTTCAGCGTGATCAAGAAGGACGGGCACCACTTGAGGCTCGTGCTGGACTGCAGGCCCGCGAACGCTCTGCATCGCGCCCCCCCGGTCAGTCAGCTGGCGACGGCATCGGCCTTGGCGGGGCTCGTGCTACGCGATGGCGAGACCCTAGCGGCGGAGCACGACCTCGCGGGCCGGCCGCTGGACATGCACTTCTCGGGCGCGGACCTGACCGACGGCTACTTCCAGTTCGAGTGTGAGGAGGTGGCCAGCTATTTTTGCCTGGCTCACAAAGTGCGGGCGAGCGACTTCGGTGTCACGAGAGTCTTCGACGACGACCGTCGGTGCTGGGACTCAGTTGGCCCCGATGAGATGCTGTGGACTTGTGTGAAGGTTATCCCGATGGGATGGACGTGGTCGCTCTTCTTTTGACACTCTGCGCTGACCGACATTCAGGTTTGCTCGGAGATGAGTCGGCTTGGCACCGAGGATAGGGAGGCAGTGGACTCGCGGGTCCTTCGCGATCGTCGGCCGCCTCCCGTTCTCCAGCCGGGCCCCTCCATCCTCGCGCCTTACGTCGACAGCGCCTTTCTGATCTGCTGGAACCGCGAGGACGCCGCGGAGTGCTTCAGTTACTTACTGGAGGAGTTGAAGCGGCGAGGGTTCGCGTGGCGGGACGAGATCTGCGCCGAGCGAGACGTCGTGCAAGTGGGGCTTCGGCTGTTGGGCGGATCCCAGCCCTTCATCCTGCGCAAGACGGAGCGCACGTGGAGACTGTACTACGCTCTCCACTCGGCCATTCGGTGTCGTCGCTTTTCGGACCGACGAGTTCGGCGCCTGGTCGGGCATCTGGTCAATCACTTCATGATGTTCCCGCCCTTCATGTCTGTCTTGCACGAGGTCTGGCGCTGGCTCACCGAGCGCGAGGATCGGGTCGGTGAGTTGACCCCGGCGGCGATTGGTGAGTTGCAGACTGCGGCGGGACTCGTCCTCATCACCCGGCATCGCGTGCGCCTGAAGACGGCGTCCACGGTGTTTTGCTCTGACTCCAGTGGCTCGGGCTACGCGCTGCACGTCGGCTGGTTCTCGGAGCGGGAGGCGCTGGACGCGATCAAGTGGCGGGGGCGCTGGCGGTTCAAGACCATCGAGGAGTGCGCGCCAGACGTCGCCGACGACGCCTGCCTGGTTTCCAGCTCCATCGCGGCGGACTCGACGTCGCTCGCACCGGCCTTCGAGGAGGAGCTGGGCTTCGGCGAGGCGGGCCCGGCAGACCTGCCGACCTCTACGTGGAGCTCGGGCTCGTCTGCTGTGGCCTCTCAGCGGGCTGCGCTTGGCGCCGACACTCATGCCCTGCCTGAGCTCGCAGCGGTCTACTCCGACCGTCTTCAATGGCGGCGCGCGGTGGTGGGAGCCTGGTGTCGGGCCGAGGCATTTCACAACAAAGAGGCTCGGGCTGCCTTGCTGGGGCTTCGCCGCTATACGAGGTCCTCTCGCAACTGGGGCGCCGAGGTTCTCTCGGTCGGGGACAACCTGTCCGAGATCCTGGCGACCGAGCGCGGGCGCGCCAAGGATCGCGAGCTCAACGCACTGCGCCGCCGCGCCGGGGCTCTCCAGGGCGCCGCTGGACTTCGCTGGCGCCGCCGCCACGGCGTGAGCGAGAGGAGCTGCTCGGACGAGGACTCGAGACTGGCCGACCGCGGACTTCTTGCTGCGGGTGAAGCTCCGGGCGGAGGCGCGCTGTTGGCACGTCTCCGAGGCCGGGGCCAACGCGAGCTGGCGGACAGAGATCGAGTTCGAGCTGACACTGCGGGGGGGGGGCGATACCTCCGCCGCCGGCCGCTACAGCTGTGAATGACAATCTGGCTGAGCGGCTGTCTTCCTGTTCCTCATCAGACACTACGATCACATTTTCCACAAGTGGGCCGGCTCCAATGAGAGCCACGTCGAAGGGGGGGCATTGCCTCCGCCTCGGCCTTGCACTGCTGAGCGCCGAGGAGGGGGCTCGCTCGCCAAGCCGATTGCCCCCGCGCGGCGCGAGCTGGCCATTTTGGAGCTGTTCGCGGGATGCGCTCGTTTCTCAGGATCGTGTCAACAAAAATGACTACGCATCGCTCCGCCCTTCGACGTAGCCACGTCTCGGGACTAAGACATTACCGATCTTCGGGTACTTCGGAAGATTCTGAACTGGATTAAGTCGGGGAAGATTTGGTTACTCTGGCTAGGTACTCCGTGTACTCACTGGACAAGCGCCCGAAGTTCTCCAGAGGCCCCCGACGACGTCCAGGACCCTACCGCTATGGCCACGCTTCGTATTGTCCGAGCGGCTCATCAGTATGGGGCGAAGTGGATTTTGGAGAACCCGATTGGATCTAAACTCTTCAAGTGGACGCCCCTCAAGGACCTCTTGGAGACCCAGGAGGCCCAAGAGGTTATCGTTGACTACTGCAGATACGGTACCCCTTATCGTAAGCGAACTCGCTTCATGGGAACACTTGAAGGCCTCCAAGAAGTAGGAAGACTCTGTCGTTGCCAGGTGCCCCACGAGATCCCCCAGGAAAAGGTTAAGGTAGAAATAGCTCCCAACAAGTACGCCATGAAATGGAGAACGTCTCTTGCTGCTGCCTATCCCCCAGCTCTGCGTCGCGGGTTGGCTCGAGTGGTCGAACGCAATGCTCCGCTCACTGCTTTTCGTAATCCTCGTGAGCGGGTACTACATATCCGATGGCGTCGTGATCTGGCGGCCTCGCTCGAGGGGCGCGGAGTGGAACCGCCGCGAATCCCAACTTGTCCAAGAAGATTCATACTGCCATGGGGAGATCTTTCAGAGAGCTGGGGCTGTGGAGACTCGCGGGCACGACGACCTCAGGCGTTGGCATCTCGCTCTGGGGCCTCAGCTGCTCCATCAGCCGACTCACTGACATCGTTTGCGCGGCCGCCAGCCGCCTCCCGGGAGACGGGGCCATCGCGATCCACCTCGCGGGGACCTCTCTCAGCTGCTGTCTCCTGCGGGGGGCCTCGCGCTCTCCCTCAGCGAGAGCCAGAACTCCGACGAGGACAACTCCGACAGATTCGGCTCCGTCGACCCCGTCGGCGACCTCGGGCCCTGCGACGTGATGCTGGTCAGCTGGCCGGAACGGTCGGCAGCGGAGGCGGGCCGCCTCTCGCCGAGCCCTGTCGTCTCTCTTGCCGTGGAGTTCAGGTGCATGTTGCTCGGCGCAAGCATTGCGATCAGCCAGGTGGAATTCAGAAAACTCTTCGAGGTCAGGTTCTCAGAAATTGAAACGCTCCGCTACAGCAAGCACGGAAGATACCCAAGTTGTCTAAATCAAGTCCCTTACGAAGTTCGGAATTCAGAAGCCGCCATGTTGTTCTCTAAAAATCAACTTGTCGGGCAAGCTACAAGTTGCACGATCATGGGCCCTCCCGCCCTGGCCCTCATGATCCATAGCCAGAAGTATTGTGGATGAGACTCTACTTCGGTATGTTGGCCATGTCTATTTCCTTGTGGAGTCAGCCGCGGCTGGGCCGACAGCAGCATCAGGCGAGCTGATTTCGCGAATTGCATCGCTCGGGGCGGGTCGAGCGCACGCGCCAAAAATGATGGATTATCCCAGGCTCGGTCTACCATCCCATCGTCGGCCAGGTCTCTGTGAGTGAGGGCGTTGCTAATCGCTGAGCCTGTCGGCTTCCCCGCCTCCTCTTGGGCTCTCTCCTGGGCTCCCGGCCGCGGCTGGGCCGACAGCAGTATCAGGCGAGCTGATTTCGTGAGTCTCAGCCGCGGCTGGGCCGACAGCAGTATCAGGCGAGCTGATTTCGTGAACTGCATCGCTCGGGGTGGGTCGAGCGCACGTGCCAAAAATTATGGATTCTCCCAGGCTCGGTCTACCATCCCATCGTCGGTCAGGTCTCTGTGAGTGAGGGCGTTGCTAATCGCTGAGCCTGTCGGCTTCCCCGCCTCCTCTTGGGCTCTCTCCTGGGCTCCCGGCCTTTTTGGCCCGAGACGCCTGAGAGGAGGATATATCTATATCTATATATATATATATATATATATATGCATGTATGTATGTATGTATGTATGTATGTATGTGCATATGAATGTATATGTACACATACATTGGCGCCTCCAGCGCCCCCCCCCCCCCTCCTCGCGCCACCCTCTTGCGTGCGCCGCCCGCCCCCAGGGGCTTGCGCAAATCGCGACGATCTGTTTTCGGCGATGTAAATGTCGGCCTCCGTGGCCTTGCTCTGCCCCAGGGCCGCCCAAGAACGACTCGGGGTGGAAATCTCGTCCCCGGGGGCCCGTGGAAGATGACAAGGCCTCAGGGGGGGCACGTTGCATCAGCAAAAATATGACGCTGGATGTCTGAGGAGCTTGAGCCGAATATTCTGCAAACAGCGTTTGGACTTAATGTTTCTACTTTCTCCTCTACGGAGCTGTCGGTCTGGCGGCTATGTTGTCGCCGTTGTCGCCCCGTCTCCGCCTCGTCGCCAGCGTGCCTGGGACTGTCGTTCGGTCTGGCGGCCACGTCGTTGCCGTCGCCGCCCCGACATTGAATTGCTCCAGAAATGGTGCACCACATCGATTGGGCCACGCAGATTGCACCACATACTTCTGCACCACATGCGCCGCACCACACATATTGCATCCACATTGATTCTCCCTTCTAGAAAGATAAGAGATTCCACGCGCCCTGGGATTATCGGTACCCCTTTTCGTATCGCACTTCACATACGATTATGCTCCACTGTCCCTCCGGAATATGAATTCTACCATCCCAGCCCAACCAGTATCGACCCCCCCGTCATCCTTTTGCACAAAACACCATGCGCGCGCACTCGTTTATCAACAATCATATGGTTTCAGAATCCCGTTGCAAAGCATGTGACGAAGTGCACACGCGCGCGTCGTCGCGCGCGCATGCCGATGTTCGTTTTCGGACGTATTCAAACATCGAGTGTCCCAAGGAACGCATTTCAAACAACGCATGGCATTCGCAACAAGGTTTTTTCATCACATCGGACAGACTGCGCTCGCGCTCTTGCGTATCCTTATCAACACCTTCCCGTTTTTGTTCTTCAACCTGTTCATGCACAAAATTCAACCAAATGGGGCTTCGCGCGCGCATGTCGAAATCGTTCGCGCGCCCTTGCGCGCGTGCTGTCGCAAGAATCCTCTTGCAACACGTGGGGCGAAGAGCACGCGCGCGCGTCGTCGCGCGCGCGTGCCGAAACCCGTCAAAAACCGCTGTCGCCGTAAGGATTTCAAAACCGAGCGTCGCGAAGCCATATGCAAACACATGGTTTCGCAACATCCGCCTTCAACGTGCTCATGGAAATCTGCCGAACGGGCCTCTCGCGCCGCATGCCGAAATCATTCGAACGCCCTTGCGCGCGCGTGCTGAGGGGGGCCACTCTCGCGCGTCGGCCGCGCGTGCATGTCCCACTCCTTCCAACACCTGCATCGCCGACGCGAGGACGCCGTGATCGTCGCCGGCGTGATCAGCATCGGCGCCGTCACTGGCCGTGCCGTCGTCGTTGTCAGCATCGTCACCAACATCGCTGATATCATCATCGTGTCTACCGTGATCGATGTTACCGTGATGCCGCTGTCGCGTTGGCCGCGCCAAACTAGCTGGCCGCCGCGCGCGCGCGTGCATGCCCGGGCTAGCGCGGCCGCAGAGATGCACCAGCCAACACCAAGCGCTCATCGCAATCGCCTCCGCAAAAGTTTTGCAAATCAAGCTGCCGGTGGGTGGGTGGGATGATTGCGCGAGCAGTGGAGTCGACAATTTCATGTCCGGCAGGGCGAAATGCACAACATAGGTTGCACAACCTGGATTGCACGTCGTTGGTTGCACCAGACAGATTCTCTTTTCTTAAAAGAGACTAGGTCCTACCACCCACCCACCTCCCCAGGGGTTAAAGATCCCCGGGGGACCGATGCAAAACACATAGGATTTGGCCCCATCGTCCATCCGAGATATGAATTTGCACGATCTCACGGGGGCCGGCATCGCACCCCCCCTCGCCATCTTTTGCACAAAACATTATGCGCGCACACTCGTTTATCAAAAACCAGAAGTTGTCGAACATCCCTTGCAAAAAAGGGGGCGAAGTACACACTGGCGCGTCGTCGCGCGCGCATACCGAAATCCTTCAAACTTCTTCGTTTTCGGAAGCATTTCAAAAACGAGTTCCCAACAAAAAATGCAAAAACACAGGGTTTCGCAACACTGATGTTCGGAAAACGCTTACACGCGGATTCTCGCGAAATCTTAAGGAAACCATAGGTTGCCCAATCTTTTCTGGAACCAATACTAACAAACGGCTTCGCGCGCGCATCTATCGAAATCGTTCGAACGCCCTTGCGCGCGCGCCGTCGCGACAATCCTCTGCAACAAATTCGACGAAGTGCACGCGCGCGCGTCGTTGCGCGCGCATGCCGGAATTCTTCAGAAACCTTGGGTTTCGGCTGGGTGTGGAAACCGAGTGTTCAAAAACATACAAAACACAGGGTTTCGCAACACGGGTTTTCAACAAAAGCGTGTGCGTGCGGTCTTGCGTCGTGGCACGCAGCTTATCCTCATTTGCAGGGAATTGGCTTGGTGCCGAGCCGCTGGGTTGGCGTGAGCCCAGCGGTGCACCCAACGTGGGCACATCATTAGGTCCTATAAAAGAAAAGGTAAGACCCTGAAACCTTGGCGGCGTGTACTTGTTTTATCGACATATATGTTGTATTCGTTTGGTTTCTGGGCTAAGGGTCCCTCGCATATCCATCCAGCTCGAGAATTGCAGCATTGAGAATTGTTCTAGGTTTCCAATCCTGATCTTCACGATCTTATTCTTTTGTTCGACATGTCGGATATCAGGGGGCCCGAGCTCGCTGGACCCCGCGTCTGCCGTTGCTTCTTGGCAGTCTTAGCGTGAAAGTTGACGTTCCAACTTTCGTGAGATGTTTGCAGTGGGAGTTCGCGCCAGATTTCAGACCAGGTCCGGCCGTTTATTTGTTGGCTCCATCAGGCCACTTCGAGTCCCCAACTCGAGTCTTACGTACCCCCGACTCCCAAGTCCCGAATGGGACTTTGGATCTTGCCGCATCCCTTCTGCATCGGCGGTGCGGCGCGAGATGGAGCCCGCTCTTCACGGTCGTGCTGTCACCGATGCGTCGCCGATGCCTTGGCGATGCGGCGCGGTCCTCCGATCCTGGTTGTTTCGGCCCCATTTGGGAGGTCTTCCACGGCAGGTGGAGGAGGGATCGATGATCGGCGGGAGACCGCGGGCGAGGGACGGTTTAATCTCAGCTCATCCGCCTTGGAGGGCGCCAAAGGCAGATTGAGAGTGTACGCCCTTGCGCGCCGCCGCTCCAGCGCTGGATATGCGTCCACAGAATGGGGTGTGGCGCGATGGGAGTGGACTTCTCTGAGAAGGCGTGGGGCTCCTTAGAAGACAGGGCTTTAGGAGTTACAGGGGGCTTCCGAGAAGGCTTCCTTCGAAGGCGGTCGGGCTTCTAGGGAGACCCCTTTTTCACCAGCCTGTCGCATATCCCCATCGGTGACGAACTCAAGGATTCCGTCAGTTGCTCAGGGCGGCACATCCGTAAGATTGTCATCGCCTTGGGCTTGTCGATCGTAGGGAAAGGGACAAGTTCGAGGCTGGTTGTCGACATTACTAGTATCCCAGACCCCCAACGTTGTGATCTTTCAGAACGTCGACCCCCAGAGGTCTGGGTTTTTGACGGTCCTGGGGGCCGGCAAGGGCCCCCAGAGGCTGAAAATAATGAAAGACCTCCCGTCGTGATCTTTTCACAACGCGAGGGGGTCTGCGATCAACCCTGCTTTCCTCAGAGGCCTCGCCGCCTTCTCAGAAGCCCCTGCACCCCCGCGCCAGCCCCGGCGCCGGTATGAAGGAGCCCCCCAGCTTCCTGAGGGTGCATCCCTGATATTGTCATCGTTTCGGGCTTGCCGATCTCAGGGATCGGGATGAGTTCGAGGCTGATCACCCCTGCTTTCCCTGAGATCCGACGTGGCAATAACTTGCAACATCGTTAAAAAAACGCCTTGTACCCCAGACCCCATCCTTCTGCGTCCTTTTTGGAGCGGGATCGATCTGCGAGGTTCCCTGGGCCCGGAAGAAGGCGGACACACCCAGCTCGAAAGAATTGCAACGCCAGGACCTCAGGGCTCCCAGGAGCCCCCACGCCCCCCTGCCAGCCCCTCGTGGGGTGGTTGGGTGGTCTCAGTTTTCGCACGGATGCTGCCTCTTTGCTTTAGAACTGACGATGTGTGCAGCGTCTTTATTGGGAACCGACGGGTTGTGCAACCTTTGTCATTTCGTCGGTCTGGTTTCGGTTTCGAAGTAGTAGAACTGCTTTGATTTATGTTTGACGATTCGCGTAGCCCTTTCCATTGGGAACCGACGGATTGATGCAACGTTTTTCGTTTCGACGCATGGGGCTCGGTTCGCGAACGTGTGCAATGTTTAAATTTAGAACTGACGTGTTGCGAAGTTGTTCTGAGTGGGATCCGACGAGTTTTGCAACCTCTGTCGTTTCGTCAGGTTGAGTCCGGTTCACGATATTGTGGAAGTATTTTTGATTTCGCATTGGCGATGTGTGCAGTTTCTTGGATTGAGAACCGACGGATTGTGCAAAATGTTTTGGTTCGTAACATTGGGCTCGGTTTGCGAACGTGTGCCATTTTTTGATATAGAATTGACGGCTGGTGCAGCTCGCTTGATCGGGAACTCGAGGAATTGTGCGGCATTTTTCATTTCGTCGAGTTGGGCTCGGTTTTCGAATTGGTGCAACCGTTTTGATTTAGATTTGACGACTCGTGCAGGTTTTTTTGGATCAGGAAGCGAAGAACGTTGCACATTCCGTCGCTTACAAATCAAAAGTTGCACACATCGTCAGCTTTCAATAAAATGGTTGTACACTGAAACAAGGCACGGCCCGACAAATCGAGAAAGGCTGCACATTTGTTCGGTTCCAACGTTGCACAAGTCGGGTGTTCTCAATCAAAGAGGTTGCAAAAGGTCGGAAGAGCCCGTTTCGACACAACGAAGAAAGTTGCACAATTCGTCGATTCCCAATGCAAAAGTTGCGCCATTCGTCCATGCTCAATCAAAAAGGCTGCCCAAATTCAAAACCGAGCCCAACCCGACAACACGAAAAAGGTTGCACAATACGTCGGTTCTCCATCAAAGACGCTTCACAAGTCCGTCTGTTCTCCATCAGGAAGTTTGCACAAGTTCCAGAATCGAGTCCGTCCCGACAAAACGAAACATGTTTCACGACAGGTGTTAACATCCCAGCTTGCAGTATATGCATCGTGGCGGGCGCTTCATGGTCACACCGCTCGGGAAACGATATGTAACGAGATGAGTATACTCAATGTTCGGGTCGGGCGCGCGCCTCCAATGAGGACACATCGTACTGGTATGTCGTTGTGCGTCCCAAAGCGGGGGGGGCGGCGGCGGTGGGTGGAGGAGGGTCGATCCCAAAGATCCGACGCTCCAAAACAGATGCAGCCGGGCGGGTCGTGGCCGTCCTCGGCCTCCGGGGGCCCTCGCCGGGCCCCGGGAGCGTCAAAACACGATTCTGGACCAAAAGCCGGTCCCAGGAAAGTGGTCCGCACCTCCAGGGCCCACCCATCGAGATTGGACCAGCCGGATGTCTGGGAGGGTCGAGGGTGACCTGCGAGGGGTCGGGGAGGGTCGGTGGGTCGGGGATGGTCGGGGCGGATCGAGAGTCGAGGGTGATCGACGAGGGTCGAAGGGGGCCGAGCGTCGAGGGGAGGCGGGAAGGATCAATGGCAGAGGATGGTCGGCGGGGATCGAGGGCCGAGGAGCGTCGGAGAGCATCGAGGATCGAGGAGCTGGGTTGTGGGCTAGAGGCCTCTTGGATGTTCGTTGGGATGTCGTGGGAGGCCTCTCGGGGGTCTCTTGGAGGCAGTTTCTGAGGCCTCCTGAGAGCCGTTTGGGGGTCTCTTAGGGTTTCTTTTGTGGCCTCTTGTGGGCCACGTGGGCCTCTTGGGGGCCTCTTGGTTGCATGTTGGGGCCTCTTGGAGGCTTCTTGGGGCCTCCTCGGGGCTTCTTGGGGCGTAAGGCTCGAATTGTCGGTTCGTGTTCCCCTTCTTGGGCCCTTTTTGGGCAGTCTTGGGCTACCTTGGGCGCCTCTTGGGCCGTTTTGGTGCCGTTTTGGTGCCGTCTGGGGGCTCTCTCGCTTAGGGGCCTCTTGGGCCGTCTTGGGGGCCTGTGGGGCCATCTTGGAGCGTCGGAAGCCCGAAAATGCGAGAACGCGAAAACCAGCGATAAAACACAGATGAGTGACTTTTGCATCTTGTGGCCCTCTTGGAGGTCCTCTTGGAGGTCCTCTTGGAGCGGTCTTGGAGCTTTTGTGGGGCCTATTGGGCCGTCTCGGGTGGAGCGCCCTTTGGCCGTCTTGGAGGCCTCTCGGACCCTCTTGGTCGCTTCTTGGGGCCCTCTTGGCTTGTTTTGGGACCCTTGGGCGAATAGAGCACGAGCCGCGAGTGCGCATGCTCTGGGTCAAAGTAGCAGAGCGAATCTCTGCTAATGAGAGGAAGAGCAGCGAACGCGCACATGCTCTGAGGCAAGTTAGCAGAGCGGCGCTCTGCTAATCAGAGCCCGAGCAGGATGGGGAACCTTGCTTTGTGGCCAATGAGCAGGGCAGCGCTTTGCTAATGAGGGGGAGAGCACTACGTGCGCATGCTTTGAGGCAGATTAGCAGAGCGCCGCCCTGCCAATTGGACCCCGAACAGTCTGGAACTGCATGGTCGGGGCCCCTTATTATAATCGAGGGTTCAGAGCAGAGTACAAATCAGAGCCTGGGGGTAACTCCACTTCGTGCCTCGAGGCACGGTGGCGGATCCAGGACTGAGGGTGATCCAGAATCGAGGAGATACCAGTGCCGAGGAGGATCCAGGATCGATCAGGTTTCAGAAGAGGAGGATCTGGGCGGTGGCGCGACGCGACGGTGAAGCGAGTGGTGCGAAACCTGCTGCACGCAGCTGCTCTGGGCCCCGCGGATGGACACGCTCTGGAACACACGGTCGCTTGGCGCCTGCCGTCGTGGCAGCACGAAGGCCGCTTGGCGCGAGGCAGGGGTCATAGAGGTTACAACAAACCCCGAACACGAGTAACACGATGAAGACGTAGCCTCATTGAGGTCCCCGTCTTCGCATTCGGGATAATCATTATGGGTGGCTTGGCTCGATACACCTGCACAAAAGACCCTCTATCCCTCATGTTCCTGGCCCTGCTAACTCAGGTTCCCTCCCAAAGGGTTAGGAGTCCTTTTCTGGTTAATCAAGAAGGGGCGCAGATCGCCCAGGTGTTGTCGAACCAGCTGCGCGAGCCGAGTTGCCAGCACTTCCTTTCCTGCCCTCCCTCCCCCCTCTCGCCCGACTCGATCCTTGTCGGCCACGTGCAGAGGGGGGCAGGGGGGAGGGCGGGGGGCTTCTCAGGAGCACCCCTGTTTCTCAGAAGGTGCGGGACTCAGCCATAGATGTAGTGCCGGCCCCTTCCAAGAAGCAGCCTCCTTCTAAAAAGCCGTCCCCCCTCCCCACCACCCCCCTTGTGCGCGCCGCCAGCCTGGGGCCAGGTGCCAGTCATTCCAGAGGCTCGTGCTGCGAACGGCCCCGAGAAGCGGGCGCGACACGCGCAGAGATCGGTCAAACCCACCCAACAGACGCCTCCAGGGGCCCTTGGAGGGGGGTGACATCACACCAAACGCCCCGCTCCCCACATCTCGTCTTCGGCGATCCCGAGGTCCGATGTCGCGGGCAAGAAGGGAGCATCGTCAGAAATCAAGAGCGGAGCCCCAGACCCAATCAGTCTGCGGCATTTCTCGAACCGGATCTATCTGTGAGGGCCGCTGGGGCCCGAACGATACCAGCCGATGACGCCTAGTGCTAATCAGATGCTACGCCCGGGTTTCAGTGGACAGTGGCAGCGGCAGTGGTGTCTGCAGCTACGGCGACGACGACGACGACGACGACGACGACGACGACGCGCGGGCGGCCACGGTGGCTCTGGCGCACGCCCGGAGCTCGGTGCTGGCCGTCCCTGGTTCGAGACTTGGACTTATCCAGAACCACCGACTGGTAACTCAATATTGACGGGCCTCGGCAAGCGGTGGATCTGGGTATATGTTTTCGGGCCTTGGGGGTGGGCAAGTGTAACCATGTCCATCGACAACTGAGGCCCCCAAACATCGGTTCCCCAGGCGGTGGTCATGGATACGTCCCAGCCTCGTACCCAGCACATCCTCCCCATGGCAGGCGCCCGCGCGGGCTGCGGCGGGGTGAGCAAGTCGGCTCGCCTGCTGCCCCAGTGGTTTTCTTCTGCTCTTGGCATGGAATGACCAAGTTCGCAAGGGACCCACACGCCCCAAAAGACCTACATTTGGGATCCTCCCTCGCCCCTCCGTGCTTACACGTGATAAGAGCTACTCTCTTCTCTCCCCTGGCACTGTCCTTTTGGCGCGGCGCGGCCTCTCCTGCGCATTGTTTCTCCAAGCGCCCAATACTCGGGGGCGGCAAAGAGGGGGGTGATGACTAGGGGGGGGATATCATGGCGTGGGCCGTGATATTTCCCAGATTTCATGGCGCCTCTTCATATTTCATTAGGTCCCTGGCCCCCCCGCTGGGCCGCGCACATGCCGCCGGTCATGATTTGCCCCCCCCCCTCTCGGACATCCCCCTCTTGGCCGCTCCCGAAATACTCGAGAGGCTTACGCCAGTCCGCCGACCCCAGACGAAGTGAGGGGCTGATAGGAGTTGCTGGGGCGAGGAATAGGCTAGAAGGCCGCACATGACGACATGGATATCAGCCATGTTGTGGTGATGTATGTTACGGTGGGGGCGTTGGTTAACGAATGTGCCCAGGGCCTTCAGACCCAGGAGGGTTCCTTATCTGATGAGGGCGGTCGTGAGATCCATTGCCAATCCACGATTGTAATTCCACAGGCTTCCAGACCCTGGATTCCTTATCGGAGGTTTCCTTGTCCAGTGCCCCCGCCGTACAGAGAAGGACCACCAAACATCTCACACACGCCTTTGCAGCCCCAGCAAGCGGAGGTCGGCGGATTCAGACAACGATACGGGCGCCTCGCTCTTCACTGCAGAGCCCTCCTCCTTGGAGGAGCGAGCAGGAGGATGTGTGGGGGGGGGGAGCCGGAGGGAGACGGCTCGCGACCTGAAGACACTGCAGGGGGTGGTGAATGTTTGCAAGTATGCATGCTCACGGCGTCCTCTTGGAGACGGATTTGGGGTGTCTTGAGGCCTCTCGGGAGCATCTTTGGAGCCTCTTGGGGCCTATTGTGGGCCTCTCGGAGGCCCCTAGGGGCCTCGTGGGGGCCTGCTGGCGGTCTCTGGGGTCATCGTGGAGTGGCGGTCTCGAAATGTAGCTTCGTGTTACCCTTGTGGTTTTCTTGCGGCCCTCTTGAGGCCGTCTTGGCCCGTCTTTGAGGGCCTCTTGAGCCGTCTTGGGTCATCTGGGGCCGTCTTGGGACGATCTTGCGGCGCTCCTGTGCCATCTTGGAGCGTCGGAAACGCGAACAGGCGAGAACGCGAACAAGGGAATTCTCTCTCTCTCTCTCTCTCTCTATTGGGACATCTCGGGATTCTCTTGGGGGCCTCCTTGTAGCGCTCCTGGGGAGTCTTGGGGGGGAGGGGGGGGGGCGTTTTGGCCGCCCTCCAATGGCAGGAGAGGAGCACCGGGGACTGCCAGGGGCCACCATCCCCCCCCTCCCCCCTTCCACCGTGGAGCGCGTGCGCCCCTCCGGCGTAGACCATGGAAGTTGGCCCGGGCTTGTTATTTGAGGAGCTTCCTGGGAAGTTGGCCCGGACTTCTTCAATGATTGGCTTCTTGATCAGATTTTCGGCTGTAGTCTCACACGCCTTGCCATCCCCGGCAAGCAGGGGTGGGCGGATTTCAGGAAGGTCCTCTCGCTGCAGCATTGGCTCAATTTCGGAATCGCTATGGGGCTTCGGAGCGTCTTTGGTCATTCAAAACCGTGCTCTCGCTGCAGCGGTGGCCCCATTTCAGGATCGGCGCCTTGCTCCCGCCGTTCAGACTAGACTGGCGCTGTCGCCCCAGCGCGTGCCAGAGTGCTGGATCCGAGTGTTTTCTCGACGTGACCGTCCCCCCCCCCTTACCCTCATCTGCGTTCCCCCGTCCTCCTGCTCCTCCTACTCCGCCCGCTCCTGCTGCAACGGATTCTCCTTCCTCGTCATCCTCATCCTTCGCCTTCTCATCCGACTGCTCATGTGGCACCTCCTCCTCCCCCTCCGAGGTGCAGAGCCCCCTTCCTCCCTGCGCATTAGACGACGGTAGGGTCACTCGGGGGGACCAGGGGCCGCTAGGGTTACCCCAAGTGACGGGCAAGACGCAAACTCAACGCAATGGGAACGGACGGGTGAGCTGAGTACGCATCGGTCGATGAAAGTAGATATGTTAGGATTCCCCCAGTGCCAAATCTACTTTTGTCGCCATCCTACTTCAAGAGTCGAGTGGTTTTCCCTCCTCCCTCCCCAACAGGAGGCGGGAGGAAACCCAATCTACTCCCAACGCCTTCCTACTTCATGGTTCTAGCGCACCTGGCCTGTCCCCTCCCCCCTCGCCTCTCCTCCCTCGCCCCCGCCCCTCCGCCCTCCCCATCGCCTTTCCTCCACCAGCGCTCTCCTCGCCCCTCCTCCCTCCCTCCCCCCTCGCTCCTCCTCGCCTTAGCTGCCTTGATACACCCGTTTAGATGCTCAACACGTGCCGTGTTCAAAACGTCCGTCTTAACACGCTGCATCTTGACTCAACGTGATGGTCCACGTTTATGTGAACGTATCGCGCCAGATCTACGTTTCCAGGCTGCGTGCTGAGTTCCGTGTCAACACGCTACGGTTTGCGTGCTGCACATCGGGGCTGCGAAGCTCTTCGCCCGTCATCCCCTTCCCCCTCGCCCCCTCCGTCCCTGACCCGACTTTCGAGGCGACTCCAGCGGTGGCGACGAGGGACTCAGAGGAGGCCCAAACAGGCGAAAGCGAATGAGGGGTAACGGTATTGGTACCTTTTTTTTCTCCGATTCCCGCTCCGCCCCGGCTCTCCCTCAATGAAGGAGAAGCACCCCGACCCACATAATGTGCGTTTGTTGAACAATCTGTGCGTTTACTACATAGCCCTCAACTGTTCGATACCTTCCTGGGGTGCGTTTACGAAACGGCTTCGTTTGTCGGGGTGCTTCTTCTCAGGGTGTTTTCTTCTGCTCTCCGCTCCCTTTTGTCCGCCGGCTCGCCCCGTGGATGTGTTCAGGGGCAACGATAGTGGGGGGGAAAGACATAAGGAGGGACGCGTGAACTCCAATCGCCCATGACTCGCCGATATGCGTCTGATAGCCCCAACTTGCCCGAGAACGTGCGGATTCACTATCGGGGGCCTATCGCCGATCCATCGGCGAGCTATCGCCGATTCCAGATCGATGTCTCCCCCCTACACCTATCCCCTCGCCTACCGTTGCCCCTCCGTGTGTGTGTGTGTGTGTGTGTCTGTGGGGCGGGATGGGAGGGGGGGGGAGGGGGGAGCGGCGCGCGCAGTGCCCGCTCCCCCCCCCCTCAAGGGGGGCCACGCGGCCGACCTGCTGCGCCGCCGTGAGGCGAAGGGGGCGGGGTGGCGAGGAGTGAGGGGCAGGGAGGGGGGGGCAGGGGGGTGGGAGGGGAGGAGGGGGAGGGGAGGGAGGCAAGGCAGGTGCACTCGCGCAACATCTGAAGTCATACCCCTCCCTCCCATCCCATACCGTTGCGCAGAGATCCTCTCTATTCGCTCAGCCGAATGCCGAGCAAGGCAATGATCCCGAGAGGGTACGCGATGAATTGTAGAGCACGGCGTGGCATGGCGTAGAAGCGCACGGCGGAGCATAGTATGTCACAGCATGGCGTGGCATTGCGTAGTGAAGCAGTGCACCACACAGCATTGCATCCTAAAGCATGGCATCGCACAGTGGCACAGAACGCAACACCGCGCTGCATGTGATGGCATGGCACCGGGTTCCTGGGAGTTGATTATCTCAGAGGGGTCTGGGCCTGTCTGAAGTCGCGGCTCCCTGTTCAGCTCCCGGGGCTCCCCGGACAGCTCCCCATGAGGCGGGGCTGATAGAGAGCACCCGCTGGCTCTGTTTTCGACATCGCCTTCTCAAAGCAGAAACTGGGCTCCCGCCGAATACTTCTTCAACACGATGCAGCGGTAGCACGATTTGGAAAGACCAGAGGCGCAGCAATGGGGCAAGCGCTGCAGCGGGAGCAACACTTTGAAGGGCCGAAAAGAATCTGACTTCCCAAAACACATATACAAACAACCGGGGAGGGGAGATCGCCATGGGGGGGAATGCGGGTCCCGAGAGAAACGGTTCCTGAAGTTCTTTGCCGTTTTAGGGCTCTCGGGGCCCTCCACGGTCCCCGGGACGGTCAAAAAACGACCCTGGATGAGGAGCTTGTCCTGGGGTCCAGGACCCGTTTCCCTCAGGACCCGTTCCGCCCATGCGATTGGGGACTCTTCGGCGAGGGGAGAGGGGGAGGAACGTGTTCCTTTCTTGGTTGGGGCATGACGTGCGTCATGGCCCCCGCCGCCCCCCGCCCCCCCCCCCATGACGTAACGCTCCCCCCCCCCAGTGCGCTCTGGGCAGGGCACTGCCGCCGTTCGCATCGGGATCCGCAAAGGTGTCCGCAGAGGAATCCGCATATAGGAGTCTGGTCCGCAGTCGTCGTCGTCGTCGTCGTCGTCGTCGTCGTCGTCGTCGTCGTCGTCGGCGTCGGCGTCGTCGTCGTCGTCGTCGTCCTCGTCGTCGTCGTCTTCGTCGTCGTCGTCGTCGCTCGTCGCTCGTCGCTCGTCGCTCATCGTCGTCGTGCGCGCGGACGCGGCTGGATCCTTTTTTTTATTCGGGCCGATGATGGCAATCATCTGGGGGGGGGAGGGGGCCGATGACGTCACGTTTCGTGCCGGCGGCGTCTGGGAATGCCTACATAGAAATATCCGCGGACGGGTAGCAGCAGCATGTAGGTGGCGATCTGCACCACAACGCCTGTGTACACCACAGTGCCTGCGTGCACCACACCGCATGTGTACACCACGCCGCCGATGTATACTACAGCAGCCGCCGGCAACACAGCGCCTGAGTGTGCCACAGTGTCTGCGGGAACCACAGTGCTTGTGTACATCACAGCGCCTGCGTACATCACATCAGCCGTGTGCAACACAGCACCAGCGTACATCACGATGCCTGCGCGCACTACAGCGCCTGTGTACACCACGACGCTTGTGCGCACCAGAGCAACCGTGCGCAACAGAGCACCAGTGTTGTATGTAGAATGTTAGAAGGAACCCTTATGACACAATAGAGCCTCTGTGGCTTCCACAAAAAAACAGTTGTTTTATGCAGGAGTTGGAATATTTATGGAAAAAGGAGCGCCGCTGGAATCGATGAGTCTTCCCGAGTCCGCCCGCATCATCCTAACTCGCCCCATCTGCGTCCAGGAGGCTCCCGCAAAGTTGGCCGTCCGAAAACCAAGTGGACTGATTCAATCGACCATTCTGCAGTGCACGCTGAGATGCGCACGTGCGTTGTAGCTCCGACCCGCACGACGGGGGGAAGGGTGAGGGAGGAGGAGGAGAAGGAGGAGGAGGAGGAGGAGGAGGGGGAGGGGGAGGGGGAGGAGGAGGGAGGAGGGAAGAACGCTGAATTGTATTATCAGTACTTCCCTGGCGTGACGTTTAGCTGTCCGCAGCAGATCATCACTTACACGTTCCTCCTACATGTCCTGTGTACGCAGGCGCTGTGGTGTACACCAGCGTTGCGCTGCACGCGGATGCTGTGGTGTAGACAGGCGGTGTGGTGTGCACAGGCGTTGCGGTGCACGCAAGCATTGGGGTGTACACAGGCGCTGTGTTGCACATGGTTGCTGCGGTGTACACATTCGCTGTGGTGTACACCGGCGCTGTAGTGCACGCAAGCATTGTGGTGTACACAGGCGCTGCGTTGCACGCGGATGTTACGGTGTACGCAGGCGTTTTGGTGTACACGCGCGCTGTGGTGCATGCGAGCATTGTGGTGTACACAGGCGCTGCGGGGCAGATCGCCACCTACATGATGCTCGCGTCGTCGTCGTCGTCTTCGTCGTCGTCGTCGTCATCGTCGGCGTCGCTCGTCGCTCGTCGCTCATTGTCGTCGTACGCGCGGGCGCGGCTGTGGTGCCCGAGCCACACGGCGGGGGGGGCGTTACGTCATACCCCCCCCGCTTCCCCCCCCCAATGACGCCCGTCATCGCCGAAGATGCAGAAACGCGCTCGAGATGGAGGAGAAGGATGAGGAGGAGGAGGAGGAGGACGAGGAGGAGGAGGAGGAGGAGGGAGGGGGGAGGAGGAGAGGATGCGGCGGAGAAGGAGGGTGATGAAGGAGGGAGGGAGGGGAACGAGAAGGGCGAGGTGGGAGCTGGAGGATGAGGAAGTGAGGGCAGGGGGGAGGTGGGAGGAGGAGCAGGAGGACGAGGAGGAGAAGGAGGAGGAGGAGGAGGAGGAGGGGGTGTGCGGATGAGGAAGAATTTCTAGACGCTTCGGTGCGGATGATCCCCACCAGCCCATCCAGAAACGATGTCCGGGCGAGTTGAGGCGATCAGGGAAGTGCGGGAGCAAAGAGGTGGACGGCCGAATTGTGCGAACGACGGAGGAGGAGAAGGAGGAGGCTGGATGGATGGATGAGGGAGTGGGGAGAAGGAATCTGTAATAGGATGATGAGGAGGAGGAGGAGGAAGAGAGGAGGAGTTTGATGAAGAGGAGGAGTAGGACGAGGAAGGAGGAGCAGGAGGGGAAGGGCAAACAAAAGGGCAAGAGGTCTCTTGGATTCCTTTCGGGGCCTCTTGGGATCTCCCTTGGGCGCTTCTCGGATGTCTCTTGGGACGTCTTGGGGGTCTCTTGGCAGTCCTTGAGGGCTTTTGGGCATCCTGGGTGCCTCGAGGGGGCCTCTTGGGGCCGCTTGGGGTCATATTTGGGGCCTTCTGGGGGCCTCTTGGGGCCATCTTGGAGCCCATCTTGGGGCCATCTTGGGGCCCCTTAGGGCCTCCTGGGCGCCTCTCGGGGCCATCTTGGAGGGCACCGATCAAAGAAAGGGATGGTCGCAATTCGCCCTGCCCCTCGCGAGCCCCCAACATCGCCTCTTAGAGCGCTTTTGTAGCGCTCTTGGGCCCTCTCGGGCCATCTTGGAGCCATCTTGAGGCTTCGGAAGGCTATGGAGAGCGAACGGGCGACGATGCACAAATCATAAGTCTCCCTTAGGTGTTTGAAGGATTTTGGCCTCTTGGAGGCCTCCTTCGATGTCTCGGAGGCTTCTTGGGGCCGTCTTGGGGCGGACTGGGGGCCTTTTGGTGCATCTTCGGAGCCTTCTTGCGGCATCCTAGGCTATCCTGAGGCATCTTTGAGGTAATATTGGGCTCTCCGAGGCGCTCTTGGAGCCGTCTTGGGCGAACAAGTACCGTCTGGCACCTCGCCGCCCCCCCCCCCCGTCCGGGTCCGGCGAAGGAGTATAGGGGGGAGGGGTAACCCCTCCCCGAAAGGGAAGAAGGGGGATGGAAGAGGAAACTCCCTAAACCACCTACGTCCAGAGGGCTCGTGGGAGTCGCGCTCCTCGAGCCGAAGCGCGGGGCTTTAGCGCTGCGCACGCGGGAGAGAGAAAGAGAGAGAGAGAGAGAAAGAGGGAGGGATACGGAAAGAAATAAAGAACGATTGATAGACAGACAGAAAGACAGACATTCATAAAGCCAGAGAAAGGATGATAGGAAGAGGCGGGAGCATGGAGGTGGATTGGGGAGGGTGTTGGTGCTTGTTTGGCAGGTTCTGAAGGGCATCCTACACCCTACCCCTCCCACCCATCCCTTCCCACCGCGTTGTTGTTTCTCTATCCGCGGACGCGTGCCATAGCGCACCTGGAACTCAAAATAGGACCACATCATGTTATGCGCAGTAGGAAAAATCAGGAGCCGTTTTTTTTGGACGAGGATGTGGCGGATGAGTAGAGGGATGGGTAGGAGACAAGGAGGGGGGAGAAAGAAGGATGACTTGGATGAGTAGCAGCAGCAGGAGCTGGAGTGGAAGGAGCTGTAGGAGCAGGAGGACCCAGGAAAAGAGGAGGAGGAGGGGAAATGAGGCAACGACAACGGTGAACAAGGATTCAGATCCACACGGAACGCCCACGCTGGGGCGAGAGCCCAATTCCGAATGATGGGAGCATAGCGCCGATCCGAAGATGCGGCCCACGCGGCAGTGGGAATACCATCTTGAAGCACTGAAAACAGTTGGATGTTGCAGCGCACATAAGAAACACAATGCTACAGCTCCTGTGGGTTAGAGACAGTACGCGGAGAGGGCCAGCCACTATCGGGACAGAGTCAGAGAAGAGAGGAGGAGAGTGCGAGGCAAGAAAGGAGTACTGGGAGGATGATGGCAGGGGCAGCGCCGTATGAAGTTTCTTGGAGGCGAAACGTATTCAGCTGTTGATTAAGTCTCCCGCAGGCTTCCTCAGGAACATCGCACGTGAATGGCTGTGATCAGCCAACTGCAGTTTCTTATGTTTTGGCGTTGTGGAGCCCTCTAGGGCAGCAGCAGGCAGGCAGATATCCCCGGCGAGCGTGTTAGCGGTTGGTGGGTACAGGTGCCCTCTCACGCTCCAGTCCGTCAGGACTGAATTCAGTACGCTGTGATTCCCCAGGAACTTCTTTGTTGGAGGTGGACGCGAATCTCCCTCCCTGTATGGATTGGAGTGCATCCAATACATCGACCAGATTCCCAAACCATTGCTTGCACTGAAGGGGTCCGAGCGGATCTTGAAGGATTTGGCGAAAGTGGGCGGCCGATTTCAGTGGGCCGCCGCAAGGTTCCTGGGTTCCCGGGTCCGGGTTGCCGGGTTCCCAGTTGTTGGTTCGGGGTCAATTTCGCTGGGAGGCGGGGTTCCCGGGTTTCCGGGCTCCCGGGTTTCTGGGTTTCCGGGTTCCCAGGTTCCTGGTCGATCTCCCGATCGATCGATCGCACCATCGATCTCACTACCTATTTCTCGATCGATTTCACGATCGATCCCCTTATCGATTTCATTATAGATCTCACTGTATTTCGAACGAGCGATCTCACGATCGATCTCATTATCGATCTCACTGGATCGACTTCACTATCGGTTTCACGATCGACCTTGCTATCGTCCTCGCCATCGATCCCACCATCGATCTCACTATAGCTCTCACAATCGATTTCAATATCCATGCCATTAATTCCCAAAGCCATCCGCTGATTGGGTTCTCTCTAGTATAAAGAATGCATAATTTCGGCGACCTTCATTCAGCCCCTGACCCCTGAGGCCCGGGATGTGCCGTGGCTTCCACACCCGGCGGGCACAGACAGGAACTTGTATGGGGGCGCCTGGCGCCATCTCAGGGATGACCCCGCGGTGTGTGGATTGGCGGAGGCTGGAGTGTTTGGCCTTCTCGGCGAGATCGTGTGTTCCTTGCCGCTGGCGGGGCCTCTGGGTCTCCGTGCACCTGCTCCCGCTGCTGCTGATGGTGGCTTGGGATCCACCACATAAACATATACACAGGCACCCTCAGATGGAATGCTCCCAGGCCTCGTGGGAGGGTGGCGGTGTATAGATCACCACTGGGAGCCAGCGGCTTTATACACCGCCACCCTCCCTGAAGGTACATGCAAAGTTCGCCGGAGGAAGGGAGAGGGGGAGGGTGGGTGGGAGCGAGGCCGTGGAGGAGAAGGAGGAGAGGAGGAGGAGGAGGAGGAGGAGGAGGAGGAGGAGGAGGAGGAGGAGGAGGAGGAGGAGGAGGAGGAGGCGTGGGCTGGGCCTGCTGCCGATCAGCCGCCCGGCTCGAGGGGCGATGGCTGGGCGGTCCTTGCCTGCGGTCAGCCGCAGGCGGGCGGCTGGCATGAGAAGGCTGAGGAGAGGGACGAACGGGGTGGCGACGCTCCGGGCCCCAGGATCTGCGATCTGCGCCCCAAGCGGCGAGTCCAAAATGGTACGAGCTCGCATACCGTCGTGTCTCCCGAGAGGAGCTCAGAACGGCGCAGGGCGCGGGCCACTAGATACCGTCATGCCTGGCACTGGAGGGCCCCCACAGCAGTTGTTCGCGCGAGTCCTGTCGAGGACGCGTGCAAGTGGTTCACTGCTGACCACACCACACCAACCCAACCCGAAGGTCCCAGACCCCTGCAAATTTCGTGCTGGGAGATGTGCGGATTCCACTGCATATTCCCGATGTTCTCGAGCGTCCCCCCACTGGAAACTGGCAGGCCCAACGGCGACGCCGGTCTGGGTTGAGATGGCGTGGTGGGCAGTCAGTAGTGGATGCGAGAAAAGATGGCGGCCATGTATTTTCTGATCAGTCGATAGTCTGTACTCTCTCGATACCTTCAGCTCTGTGTCATGTGCTCTCTACTTTCACGTGCCTCCGCAGACACGTTTGGTCTCTATCATCGCCCCTCTACGGCTTGCGCTATGCTGTTTGGTACTATTGCCCTCTCCTTGCAGTTCTCCCTGCTCAACACTATTCTGTATTCTGTCCACATGCTACCGTGTACGCTTTCGAAGCCCAAGGTGCGTGACTGAAGATCAGGAACCCGGGCCCCCATGGATCTTGGTCGCATACCGAGCGTTGTGGAGATGTTGTTTTGCGACAGTCGCGCAGCATCCGCGAGAAACCAGGAGCCCAGAATCGAGAATGTCGGGCGCGAGAACCCAGGAACTTGACCCTCACAGCAATTGGCGGCGCACTGTTGCCCACATCCGCGCGGACACCTTCAGCGCAAGCGCACGTTTTCGAGGGAAGTCAGCTATCAGTCTCGGCTCCCGTCTCCAGCCGTGTCCTTCTTCTTCGTCTTCTCAGTATTATTCATATTTGTGCTTTCTTCTTCGTTGTCGCCTCTCCCCTTTCTCTTTTCCCCGCTTTCCCATATCCTCCACTTCTACACCATCCCCCCTCGCCTGCATTTCCTGGGTCCCTTCCCTGGGGGGAGGCGGAAGAAGGAGAGGGGGGCGGAGGAGGGGCACGAGGAGGAATAATAAGAAAGCTCCTAACCCTCTCCTCCCTTCGCTCGCCCTAGTTTCCTTTTCCACCTCCACGTCCTCCATCTGTACCTCCCCATCCTGGTCCTCCTCCTCCTCCTCCTCCTCCTCCTCCTCCTCCTCCTCCTCCTTACTTCTCTCTGGTCCTCATGCTCCCTCTTCCGCACTCCTTCCCTGCCTTCCCCCCCCCCCCTCTCTGGGAGGCTCGCTCGGCTGCCTGGTCTGGGAGCCTCGTTCCCGACGCTGCATCCCCCCATCCTCGGTGCTCCAGCCCATCATGGCAGCATGCTCATGCTCCAGCTCGTGCCCCTCTTCATTCATCCCGTCACCGTGCCTGGGTTGCGGGTCAGAGTTCTCAGGGATGCTTCTTCGGGGCATTCTCCGGGGTCTCTTGGAAACAGTTTTGGGACCTCTTGGGAGCCTCCTCTTGGGGCCTCTTGGGAGCCGCCTCTTGGGCGCATCTTGGGGCCTTCTGAGGGGGCCCTCGTTGCTGAGGGCTCGAAATGTCCGTTCGGGTTCCCCATCTGGGCCCCCTCTTGGGGCCCTCTTTGGGTCTTTTTGGCCGTCTTGGGCGCCGCTTGGGCTGTCTTGGAGCCCTCGGGCCTCTGAGACCGTCTTGGAGCGATCTTGGGGGCCTCGTGGGCCGTCTTGGAGAGTCGGAAGGCCGAAAAGGCGAAAAACCAAAAACTAAAACCAAAAACATAAGGAGCATCACTGATGTCTGCCTCTTGGGGCACGCCTCTTTGAACACTCTTGGGACGTCTTCGGGGCTTCTTGGGCCGTGTTGGGGACGCCTTGGGCGTATCGGGGCACTCTTGGGCCTTCTCGGATGCATCTTGGGCCCTCCAGCGCGCTGTTGGGCCCATGTTCGGCCGGCTGCGCTGCCAGAGGACGCGCGCGACACGGTGGAGGAATCCTGGGGAATCCTTGGAAATCCCAGGGGGATCCCCGGAAACTCCTGGGAATCCTGGGGAATCCCCGGAAATCCGCGGAAATCTTTGTGAAACCGGTGGCCTGGTCTTTCAACAAATTTTCAAGGGCTGCATGAGCCTTGGGGCACTCCACTACGTGATGCAAACACTGGCGGATGCTTCTCATGTGGTCGTTTCCAGTCGGGACGCTTTCGGTGTCTCACAAGGTTTCTCCCGCTGCAGCGTCGGCCTCATTTGTGGATCGACGCTTTGCTTCTTCAGTCGTTCAGAGTAGCACGCTCGCCTCAGCGCGGGCAACATTGTGGATCCGAGTGCTTCCTCGTCGTTGTCGCCTCTGCCTTTCACCTCCCCCGTCTTCCCCTGGTCCTCCTACTCCTCCTGCTCCTCCTGCTCCTGCTGCCGGTGCTCCTCACCGCCTTCCTCCTTCCTTATCCTTCTCTTCCTCTAGCTCATTCTCCTTCTCATCCGCTAGTCCTGCTCCAATATACACGGCTCCCCCTTTTCATTACGCGCACGACATGATGGGATCGTCTTTGGAGTTCCAGGTTCTCGGTGACACACATCCGCGGATAGAGAAACAAACAGCGCAATTGGAAGGGATGGGTGGGAGAGGTAGGATGCCCAATATGGCGTAATTGCACCTAGCTTGCCCCATACCTGCCCCCTCTTCCTACTCCATTCTCCCCCCTCTCCTTCTACTCCCTCCCTCCCTGTCCTCCTCCTCCCTCCCCCTCCTTACCCCTTCTCATCTTGACCTTCTTCCTTCCCCTCTCTTTTCGCCTCCCGCCCCCACTTCTCCCCTCCCCGTCCCCCTCCCTCCATCTGCCCCCTAGCTGCCCTGCCAAGGACGAGGAGGTGGTGGGGCGAGGGGGGTAAACGCGAGAGATCCCCCCGTCATCCGACTCCCCTCTGCTCCCCTCCCGCCCCCCTCCCTTCTTCCCACCCTCACAGGGTCGAGCAGTATGCCCGGCACACCGCCACGCCCGTGACCCTGAGGGAGCTCTACAGGTGCCCAGCGTGAGCAGGAGGAGGAGGAGGAGGAGGAAGATGAGGAGGAGGATGAGGAGGAGGATGAAGGCAATCGAGGGTACGGGGGGAGGTCTGGGGGAGGAGATGAAGTGGCCGAGGGGCTCTACGGAGCAGATGTGCGACACGCCCTGTTGTCAATACTGGCTGCGACCCCATGCCGGCGGGCGATGATTGTGTTCTTGTTGTTATTATTACGATTTGTGCCTTCTTTATCACCGAGTACCATCGAAGGATGAGGGTCCTATGGGACCTTCTTTTCGGATGTTCAAGGTGGTCCGTAAACCAGTCGCCTGTGGATGTTGCAAGCCTTTCCTCCGAGCCCAGGGTCCCCGCTCTCTCCCGCAGGGCCGTATTCGCTCGTGTCCCACACGCCATTCCCGCATGTGGAACGCACGTGTCAAGCAGTTGGGCATTCGAGTCGTAGTACGGGTAGATGTCCCACATTTCAGTCCCGCATGGGGATTGCTCGTGCAGTGCTGTGCAGAAGCAGAGTCGCGTTGCAGCAAAATGGGGGACCTCAAAGTATCAGACATGAGATGTCCCGTTTACCTGTTTCGCATGTGGAATACGCGTGTGGAGTATTCTTGGATAGTAGAGTGTCGAGGGAGGGCACTCGCAGTGTAAGCACAAGATGGAGAAGTCGAGTAGTATGGTCGCAGCGTAGTAGGATACCAGTGCATACGTGGACAGGAGTAGTATTATATTGGAGTAGCTTTCCTGGGCTGAGTTCGAGTAGGGAAAAGCGCCAATGGATCCCCTTTAATTGAAGAGGGCGGGTGTGCTTAAGCACTCTGAATGCAGTGGTGTTTTGTTTTCGGGCCCCTATTCTCCCTTCGAAATGGGGAGGTGGGGGTTTCGACCCTCCCCCCTTCCCCCCCCTTTGCGACGGAGGGAGGGGTAGGTTGCGGTTTCGACTCCCCCCCCCTCTCTTGGCAGGTTAGGGGGTTAGGGCTAGCGCCTTTAGATTGTTTCGGGATTATGATTCGGGTGTTAGGGTTCGGGTATTAGGCTTTCGGGTGTTAGGATTCGGGTGTTGGGGTTCTGGTGTCAGGGTTAGGGTTAGGGTGGTCGGGTTCGGATGCTAGGAGAAGGGTGCTCGGTTAGGGTTAGGATTAGGGTTAGGGTGTTAGTGTCAGGGTGTGATTGCTAGGATGTTAGGATTAGGGTGTCAGGGTGTTAGGTTCATGGTGAAGAGAGTTATGATGTCAGTATTTGGATGTTTGGGCTCGTGCGTCAGGACTTGGATTCGGGTATTAAGGTTTATGTGGTGGGTCGGGGGTGTTTGGGTGATTGTCAGCAGGTTCTGGTATTAAAGGTTTACGGTCAGGGGTTTGATTTAAGGTATTAGGATCCGGGTGTTAGAGTTATGATCATCGGTTTTTCGGGTGTTGTTGTGCCAGGTTTAGGGTGGCCGGGTACAGGTGGCATGGGTATGGTGATAGGTTCGGATTAGAATTAGCATTTTCGCATTATGCTTCCAGGGTGTTTCGGCCGGGGTGCCAGGCGTAAGATCAGGGTGTCAGCACGTTAGGTTTGGGGTGTTAGGATGTTACGGTTAGACTTAGGGTGCTAGGGATAGGGTGTTAGGGTTGGGATTGGGGTGCTAGGGTGTCAGGGTTTTGGTCAGGGTGAAAGCATTCGAGTGTTAGGGCCAGGGTGCCATGGTTTGCGTTAGGACGGTCGGATTGAAGTGTCAGGGTTAGGATTCGGCTGACCGTTTTAGGGTGATATGACTAGGGAGTTGGGGCCTGTTGAGGTTAGGGTGGTAGGGTTCAATCGCCAGGATTAGGATTAGGGGGCTAGGGTTAGGGTGCTATGTTTAGGGTGTTATGGTGTTAGTGTTAGGGTGCTGGTATTGGGGTGTGAGATTTAGGGTGTTATGCTAGGGTTTTAGGGTGTCAGGGTTAGGTCTAGGTTGGGATCGTTAGAGTGCTAGGGCCAGTTTGCCATGGTAGGGTTAGGGTTTAAGCGCCAGGGTTTAAGTGTAAGTGTTAGGGTTAGGGTGATCGTATTAGAATGATAGGGTTAGGGTGTTAGGTTCTGCTAGGGTTAGGCTGGTAGGGTTGTAAGCGTCAGGGCCAGGGTGTTGCTGCTATGGTTAGGGTGCTAGGGTTAGGGTGTTAGGCTTAGGATATTAGGGTGCCAGGGTCAGGGTGTCAGATCTAGTGTCAGGGTGGAAGCGTTATGGTGCTAGGGCCAGGATGTCATGGTTTGAGTGAGGGTAGTAGACTTTACATGTCAGGCTTAGGGTTCGGCTGCTAGGGTTAGTGTGCTAGGGGCAAGGTGTCAAGGTTTGGGTGTTAGTGTGTTAGCGTGTTAGTGCTCGGGATAGGGTGTTTTGGTTAGGGTATATGGTTAGGGTTTAGGGTGTCATGGTTAGGGTGTTCGGATCAGGGTTTCAGCGTTAGGGTTAGTTCTGTAGGTGTTAGGGTAGGGTGGTAGGGTTTGTGGATGTGTTTTTGGGTTGTAGGGTTCGGGTATTCAGGATCGGGTGGAAACGATGTGGTGTTTGGGTTCGGGTATTAGGGTTAGGGTGTTAGCGCTAATGTGTTTGGGCGTTAGGGTGTGAGGGTCTTAGGGCTAGTACTTCGTAGTAGGGTGGTAATGTCAGAAGGTGCCAGGGTTCAGGTGTGCGGGTTGAGGTGGGAGGGTGTTAGGGTTAGGGTTCCGGATCCAGGGGTGCGGCGTGGCCAAAGGAGGGGAGGGGGGCGCGGGTCAAGGGGGGGTCCGGGGACCACGGAGCATGATAAGGGGGGATGTCCCAGCCCCATTTTCCTTCAGTGGGATTCAGCCGCGTGCCCTTGCAGAGTAGTGCAGTAGTATATTTGTTCAGGAGGTAGTTGAGCAATCGAACAGTGGAGTGGCATAGTACAGCTGATGGACCGTAGACCGATTGTTGAGAGGTGGCTTCGCGTAACTAGAGCGTAGCACAGGGGAGCGGAGGCGCAGCGTAGAGTAGAGCTGGTTTGAGCACGAATGAAGGAGAGCATATGAGCGGGCATAGGCGTAGAGTGGACAGGCGACCACAAGAGCGAATCCGACTAAAGTAGTTCGCAAGTTGAAGTGTACAGCAGAGTTGAGTGGAGTGTGACCGAGGAGAGCATGGTTTATGACATGGCTCCGGGACGTGAGATTATTTCCCCGCCCACGCAAGCATAGAAGTGGACGTTTTTCGTGGATCCTTCGCACTATAATCCTCCCCTTGGTTATGATACGCCGTGGCTCAAGTGAGCGCGCGCGTGAATGCGCCAAGTGCTCGAGCCAGTCTTCGCAAGAGCGTTTGAGTAGATAAGCACATATTTTGACGTGCCGATCGTGATCGGCGAGTGAGCCTTTCGGGGCGAGGCCTCAGCCGACCTACACTTCTCGCCGAAAGCAGCCATATGCAGTCGACACTGGTTGATTTGAGGAAAGGATGGCCATGTGGGCATACAGTCAACCCGCATAGTAAGGATGAGCAATATCCCAAGGTTACCCCTTACATCCTTCCCTTTCGGCCCATCCTTGGCCGCTTTCGCTGGTCGCGCCCCGCCCGCAGAGTGTTGACATGGCTTTCCAAGGCCCTTGCTTCCTTCTCGTGCTTCCTTACTACGCGGGTGGACTGTACCAAGCAGGGCCCACTTCTACAAGCGCCGGCGATGAGGCACCACAGCCGCGGGAGATTGAATATCGTGCTGCCAGCCCGCGTGGCGCCCAGACCATGCGGGACACACGCGCGGTCGAGCGTAAAAATCGCAGGCGCGGGGGGGACAAGTTGAGGTATTCATTAAATTCTCATGGTTGATATGTTGATCCATTGCTCACAGCCTCTAGCATGAAGGAAACGGCCTATGATGCAAAGGAGTATAAAGCTACAATGTTCTATGATTGGATGTGATGTGTATGGGGGGGTCTGACCAGGGTTTCGCATTAGAGGAAACCTGATGAACACTCCACCCTGCCCTACTCTACCCTGCTCTCTCCTCTCTATGCTACACATTGGGATCCAGTGGAAGATGCATGTGCTTGTACTGGTATTACGCACCGGGGCCCAGTGGAGTATTCGTCGGAATCCTTCGAGGTACCTTACAGGTTCGAGGGAACCACATCTATTAATCAATCTGGGCGCCTAGGTCATGCTGGGGCAGATTGAACGCCTGGGAACTGGATCCATCATGATTTGGAAGTGTTGGCGTTTTGAGGATACGCTGACGTTTCCCTCTCCCCTCTTGTTCCGCCCAGAGGTGGGGATGTGGCGGCGCTGCAGAGCGGACGCACATGCGGGAGTACCTGCACACGGAGGTTCAGAGGGCTGCGCCCATGTCTGCCGTCTGTTCCCGCTCTCCCTCATCCTTCCTAAGTGTCTGCGTGTGCTCGTTTGAGTGGGTCGTCCGCGCGTGTTTCCCTCTGCCTGTTCTCCGACCTTGTACGCCTCGGTGCTGCGCGCGAGGCCGCGACGCCAAAGCGTGTTTGAGTGTGTGTGTGTGTGTGTGTGCGTGTGCGTGTGCGTGTGCGTGTGTGTGTGTGTGTGTGTGTGTGTGTGCGTGTGTGTGTGTGTGTGTGTGTGTGTGTGTGTGTGTGTGTGTGTGTGTGTGTGTGTGTGTGTGTGTGTGTGTGTGTGTGTGTGTGTGTGTGTGTGTGTGTGTGTGGGGGGGGGGGGGGGGGGGGGGCGCGTGTCTCTTCAAGATGCTGTCGGAAATTCGCAGCAGTTTTTGGGGTGTCGACGCGGGGATCTTGCAGGTTGTCGGGCCTTGGGAGGTGTTTCCATCAGTCGTTCCTCGTCGATTGTTCTGCTTCTGTCTCCTGGCGTTCGGCCAGTCGCCGTTCGAGAACCGCTCGTGAGAGCGCCGTGGACGCATGCTGCATCCTGACCTGCAGCCCAGAGAAGGGAAGTAAGAGCCTGTAGCTGCCTTCTCTTCTTGACTTTCCCACGCCATCTTGTGGCGTCGGTTCCTTCTTTCGAGCCAGTAGCGCCCCGCGTCCCTCCTTCCCTCCCGCCATCCCTCCTCTGTCTCTCTCTCTCTCTCTCTCTCTCTCCCCCCTCGTCCCTACCTCTGATATCACATGTCGTCGTCGTCATCATCCGCATACCTTGCCTCACCTCTCCGCATGCGCTCGTTTCGGTATACCATTTCGTGGCGAAGGCCCCAGTGACATGGTTCAGATTCGCTCGCCCCTTTCGTTTCGGCACACCTCTCTCACGCTCCGTGGCCCCAAAAAGATTTCCGCCGACGGCCCCAGTGGCAAGGTTCCCCATGCGCTCGCGCCTTTAATTTCGGCGCACGCCTCACAGGTTGCGTGGCCCCATAGGGTGCACCACCGAAGACCCCAGTGATATGATTGGAATTCGCTCCCGCACCTCATTTCGGCATGCCCATCACTTTCCGTATGAGCTCCACAGGCCCCAGTACCAGGGTTTGCATTTTTTGCAGCTTGCAATTTCGTCACACCGCTCACACGCTTCGTGGCCCCAGCGGAAGCTCCCCCGAAGGCCCCAGCGGCAGGGACCGCACGCGTTTCCTCTTGCAATTTCGGCAGACCGCTCGCACGTTTCGTGGACAAATCGGGAGCTCAACGGAGGCCCTATTGGCAGGATTCGCCTCCGCCCGCGCCTTTCATATCCCCCTCACACGCTTCGTGGCTCCAAAGAGAGCCTCACCGAATTCCCCAGAGGCAGGATTCGCATGCGCTCACGCCTTCGATTTCACCACGCCCCTCACACGCGTCGTGTCCCCGAAGGGAGCTCCACATGGGAGCCGCAGTGGCGGGATTCGGATGCGACCCCGCCTTTCATGTCGGCCTACCCCTCGCACGTTTCGTGACCCCATAGGGATGTTCACCGAAGTCCCCAGCGGTTGTCTTCGAATGCGCTTCCACCTGTTATTTCAGTGCACCACTCACACGTTTCGTGGCAGGGGGCTCCACCGAAGGCCCACGTGACGGTGTTTGACTGCGCCGGCGCCTTCAGTTTCAGCACATCCCTCACACGCTGCGTGGTCTTGTAGGGAGTTCCACCCGGGGTCCCAGTGGATGTGTCGCATTGGGGAGGCTCTTTTCAGCACGGCCCTAAGACGTTTCTTTGGGATCATGGGAGCTCCGCGAAGACCCGAGTGAGAGCGTTCGCATCAGGGCATCCCGGCTCCTGTCAACACACCATTCACACGCTTCGTAGCCTCACAGGGAGATTCCCCTCCTGCGTCCCACCAGCCTTGCAGTGCCTGCATTCGCACATGTTTGGGCCTTTCGTCTGGATCCCTCTTGACGAACGTCAGGAGCAGAAGGGGTCCGTCAGATAATCACGATTCAATGGTGTGAAAAGCAGTGGAGCAACGTTGGGCCGTCCGCGCCCTGCAGGCTCGGGCTCATCGAGCGAACCACCCCGGCACGACACAGCTCTCACGAGGGCTCTGTCTCTCTCTCTCTCTCTCGCTATCTCTCTCCCCCGCCTTTGGCTCTTGTGTGTGGTTCATTCTCTCTCGCTCCGTCTCCGCCTCGCTGTCTGGTCTCGTTACGGGCGTGCCCGGTCCGAGCAGCCGCCGCCCCGGTCCCAGATCTCCGGTGCCGTGTTCCTAACCCTCCTGCGTCGGGTTCTCGATTCTCGGTTTGACTGGAGCCACTGGGGCCGCGTCTCTTTCTCGTCCTCCTCCTCCTCCGCCTCCTTCCGCCTCCCTCCTCCTCTCTTCCCCTCTCACCTCTACTGTCTCTTACCTGGCTCTTTCCAGCCTGCCAGCCTGCCTCCTGCCTCGCTTTCCTGCGTGACCTCGCCGTCCCGTGGGACGAGATTGTCGCCACTATCGAGGGCTGATGGGGGGTCCAGCGGAGTGACGCCCCGCCCGTGATTCAGATTATACCTCGCCATCCCTGGGCAGCGGCTGCGACCTGCGAAACTGTCGCTGTCGCCGCTTTCGATGGCTGCTTGGGGATCCAGCGGAGTGACCCGTCTGCGGGGATTTGAATTAGACCTCGCCATCCCGGGTGGTTGCGCACTGCGAAGTTGTCGCCATTCTCAAGGGCTGTTGAGGGGTCCAGCGGAGTGACGCGCCGCTGGGGACTCTGATTAGACGGTCGTCGCCATCCCTGCGGGGCAGGCGAGCTGGGCCTCTCTCGCTTCCTGCACTAATTCCGAACAGCTCGTCATTCAGGGCGCCAGAGCGACATGGAGGTTGCACCGCTACCCATCAGCGAGCTACTTGAGAAGATCGTCACATTCCTCTTTCATCCCTCCTCCGTCGTCGTCCTCTTCCGCATTCGCTGTCTCCCCGCTGCTGCCGCGTGGAATGTCGGGTTCCCCTTCCTTCCTTCTCCTGCCCCTCCTTCCCGCCCCCTTCCGCTCCGAGCCTGGAGCCTCACTCCTCGTGTTTCTACGGTCGAGCATCTCATTAAGGCACCTCTTCCGTAGAAGCGGGGCCAGCGATTCGTAACCATTTTGCCATAATGTTCGCCAACTTTCTTGAGTACGTTTTCCCCTCCAGTATTGGTGCATATGCCTTCCTCGCCAAGTATTGGTGCATATGCCTTCGCCAAGCCAGGACGGCGTATACACCGATCCTGGGCCAAAGGTGGGCCAGGCCAGGATCGGTTTAGGGGTACCGCCGGCGCCCTCCGACAGAGATCTCGACCCCACCGCCTTGTGACGTCTCCGGAGCTCGACAGAGGGCACCCCGAGGCCGAAGATGGCAAAATGAAACTCAACCTTTTTGGCTTGTTCGGGGCGCTGGAGTCCTGGGGCCAGAAGGGGCGGCGTCGGATCGCCTACCAGGACGCAGGGTCCCTGGCCTTCCCGGCGGTGCCAAGACCCCTGTCGGCGTCACCCGGACATACTAATACGAAGTGTGCGTCACCCCCGAAAGCGAGACGCGCCCTCCGAGAAATCTTGTAGTATGCGCTCGGCAGTGGGCGCTTTCTGGCCCGACCGCTCGGGAGGCGACATACCACACGATGCCTGTGCTGTATGTTCGGGTCAGTCGCACGCCTCGGAAAAGGGCACAGCGTACTTCATTAAACATAATACAACCCTCAACCATAATAACACAATGAATACAGTCAACGCGCATAGTAAAGACGCGCGCCTGTTCTAAGGTACCCTTGCGTCCTTGCCAGTGCTGCCCGTCATTTGCCATTTTCACTGGTCGCCTGTCGTCCGCAAATCCCAACTTCGGCCTCCAAGGGTATTGCGTCCTTGCCACCTATCCTTAAGATACGTTTTCACTGTACGCGGCCTGAGTTCGGTCCTCGGTTTGCAGGGCAATCCCTAACGATCTGGGTGGTTTCGCTTGACACATCTGCAAGAAGGATCCTCTTATCCCTGATGTGTGTTGGCCCTCCTCACCGAGGTCCCCTCCCAAAGGGTCAGGGGCATTCTAGTTGCTTCTCAGTGCTGGTCTTTCCTGGTGCGTCCCTTCCTGCTTCCAGGGTGATCCCTAACATGTTGGTGGATCCGTCCTGGCACATCTGCAAGAAATACGCCCTATTCCTAACGTGTTTGCCCTCCCCCACCGAGGTCCCCTCCCAAAGGATTGAGGGGCACTCTTGTTGCTTATCAATGCTCGTCTTTCGTGGTGCGTCCCCTTCTGTTTCTAGGGCATTCCCTAATCACTTGGGTGGTTCCGTTCGGACACATCTGCAAGAAAGACCCTTTATTATTCCTCACGTGTTCCCCCCCCTCCCACACTGAGGTCCCCTCCCAAAGGATTGAGGGGCACTCTTGTTGCTTATCAGAGCTCGTCTTTCCTGGTGCGTCCCCTTCTGTTTCTCGGATCCGAGGCTCGCGCGGCTTCCTTTGGGGTCGGCGGTGTTTCCCCCGCCCGGCGGCGTCTCGCCCGCCAGGGGATGGGAGCCCGCCTCTCCGACCCGAGCAGTGCGCGGGGGCTTCCAGAAGCTGATGCTGAGGACGTCGTGTGTTCTACAATGTCGTGTCGATTTCTTCTCCTTCACTCTCTCTCTCTCTCTTCCTCTCTTGCGCTCTCACTTGCTCTCTCTCTCTCTCTCTCTCTCTCTCTCTCTTCCTCTCTGCATATTGACACGCATCCTGTACGTCGTCGCGCCGCTTGTCCTGAACGCGCCCGAGTAGACGATGTCGGCACCGCGGCAGGGCCCACGGCGAACCTTGCGTCCGAGGCGGAGTTCGCCTTGGTGGCCGAGGCGCCCTCCCCAAGACGTAAGGCCGCGCGGCGGAACAATCGGCGCGGCATGTATAAATGAATGTTCCTGCTTCTGTCTCTCTCTCTCTCTCTCTCCCTCTTTCTCTCTCTCTCTCTCTCTCCCTCTCTCAATCCGCGTCTCGCCTAAGCCCCGACGTTGCGAACAAACTACAGCACCACCAGAAGTCAGGACCTGCGCCCAGCACCCGTTGTCCCGCTGCTCTTCGCCGGCGGGATCGATCCGCGAAGGCCCCCGCGGGGCCCGAGGAGGGGCGAGAGCGCCCAGCGTGAGCAGAAATGCGACGCCCCGACCTCAGGGCCGCAGGCCGGCCTACGAGTACGCAGGATGAGCCGCGGCAACTCTGATTGGAGCGCTCAGGGCGTTCCAGCGCGCTCTGCAACGGCCGCGCCGCCCCTCGGAAAGTCGCAGCCCGCCCCCATCCTCAACCCGCCTTCGTCCCTGTGGTCTCTCCCGCCCCCCCGTCGCCTTCTCGCCCTCGATCTCCAGCCGTTCCCGCGGAGATGCGCCGCCGAGCAGGGGCCCTCCGACAGCCCAGGGAGGCGGGTTGGGGCGGCGGCGGATCGCAGTCCCCGGGTTATGGGGCCCGCCCCCCCGCCCCCCACGATGATTTGACCTTGTCGGTTGCGCAAATCCGCAGGGGGTTCACGCAGTACTGGTGTGCTTTGGGCATGCGTGGAGCTGGCCAAGTAAAACAAAAAAGTCAGGTTATCGGCCAGCACCCCCCCCCCCGCCCCCACCAGATAGTCCAGGTGACTGGATATGGACGAAAACGATGTTTTTCCCCGCGGAGATGCGCCGACGAGCCGGTGCCGCCCGACAGCCCAGACGGGCGGCGGCGGATCGCAGTCCGCAACGCCCAGCTCTGCAAGGAGCTGCAGCTGCTGCCCTTCGGCCTCGCGCAGGCTCGCAGCACGGCCCGCGTCAGCCAGCCAGGCAGGCGCCGATCCGCCGGGCCGTGGTTTCCCGCCAGGGAACCCGACCTCGCCCTCGGGTCCTGCAAACAATTCGCAAGGCGGGAGGGTTTTGGCAATGCTCGACCTTCGGGGGCCCTCTCCAGGCCCCGGATCGTGAAATTATTCCGGCGGGTCCCTGGGAATGGGTCGAGGCCTCCGGGGGTCCACGCCATGAGAAGTCACGACGTCGGGGGTCTGGATCCTTCGTCGTCCCTTCCGATCCTCCTCCGCCTCCGCCTCCTCCTCCTCTTCCTCCTACTCCTCCTCCTCCTCCTCCTCCTCCTCCTCCACCTCTCCTGCGCGTGTCGTGGACAAAAACAACGACGGAAGGTGTTTGGCAATTGGTAGCCCCAGCACCGCCAGAACGACCCAGCATGAAGAGCCAGTCCCCATGAAGAGGTCCACCTCGTGGAAAGGTCACGATGCTGGATGCCTGGGAACCATGAAGGACAGGGTCCTGAGGGAAACTTGTCTTGCAGGCTTTTCGCCGCTCTCGGCTGGCAGGGGCCCTCCCCGGGCCCTTGGACTTTCAGGGGACCACTCGGGACGAAGCGCCGGTCCCGGGACAAGGCCCCGGAGCCCAGGGCCCCGTTCTATCAGGACTTCGGGTTAAGTCGGGCCTGTCCCTCTACAGGAGGGATATCCAAACATAGCTAAAACATATGACGTTTTGACTACTATATTTCGCTATGTTTGACAATTGGTTGAATGTTGGTCACTCTTCGTCCAAAGTCCGCCTGTAGGAGGACATGCCCGACCTAAGTCTAAGGCGCTGCCGCTGCATGTTTACAACGTGTGTTGCATTCCAGACGGAGCCTTGCCTTCGGCGCAGCTCGTCTCCGGCGCTTCTCGCTCTCGACCAAAAAAGGCTGGCGGAGGCCGGCCGAAGTAAGACGAGGGCGGCTCCGCTGGCAGAAGGCGACGACCGTTTCAAGCGTGGTTCTTCATCAAGCAGTGGCGAAACGTCCTGGCTCGCCTATAGGCCCACCGAAGAATATTATAGGAACCTCGTGTGCGTGTGGTCTAGAACATTTCTGGCTGAGACTATCTTGTATGACGCTCCGACGATATGTTTTTCAATCCGCGCGTTCTACCTCGATGCCCAGAGGCCCCCAAACGGCCCCGGAGGTCACGCCAGCGCGCCACGGGGAATGGACGACCTCCTGGACTCCGATTCCCAAAGGAAGAAGTTTGCATGAACATGGAGAGTGATAGTGTGCCCTCTGGCCCATAGCGCGCGTCATGTCCCGCCCCTCCCCCCCATAACATAACGCTCCCCCCCACCCCCCAGTGAGTCCTTTGCTTTGCCGAATTACGTCCAGCATCACAGTCTGTGGTAGTGGACCCGCGCCCCCACCCCTCCCCCCATAACGCCCGATACCGCCGCGAATTAACACATTTTATGCCGCCGGGCAGCCTGCCCTCAGGCCACGATTTAGCCTTACCTCGCTGCGCCTACCTGCTGTCCTTGCCCCTCCCTGGCGGGGGCCAGCCGGATGTCTCTGTACAGCCAGTACGTGGACTGGCTAGACGAGTTCCCGAAGCCGGTCGACGAGGACAGTGGGAAGGGAGAAAGAGGAGCAGTTGGTGTGAAGAGCGATGAGCCCACCGTTCGAGCACTGGCGAAACGTTCTGGCTCGCCTATAAGCCCGCCAAAGAATGTTCTAAGATCTTTTTGCGGTCTGCACGAAATGTTCTTAGGACAGTTCTGGCTGGGACTGGCTTGCTTTATCACGTCGGATCCATGTTCTAAGAACATTGAACATTGATTTTGTTTTAGAACGTGTTTGGGTTCGAAGAACATGTCGTGGTAGGCCTACAGGAATGCCGGGACGGTCGGTCCCTGCTCAGGAGCAGGAGGTGGGAAGGGCGATGAGCCCACCACACCCGTTGTGTTTGCTGCAGACACGGGGTTCTCAGGTCCGAATCTAATCTTACGTCTCCCTACCTCAGTGATTGCCTGTCAAATTGGGGGGGGGCCCGACCCACTGTATGTTCGACGGCCCTGTACAGTCCCAGAGATAGGATTAGCCAGAAGAAACTGCGCGCACGCGGGCGTGCATCGGGGCGGTCCTAGTTCAATACTCCTGCCTCTGTCGTGGCTGCATCCGTGGCGCCCGTTTGGCATCAAGCGGCGCGCCTCACTGGCGCCTTCTGAAGACGCACGCGCACGCCCACTCACCGGCATGCACCTAGGCGCCCAGAACCGCCCACCCACCAACCTATGCCACGCAGTTTTGTCGTTGGCGGCGAGGCAGAGGTATCCCGCACCACCGGTCAAGCAATTCGGGGCGGCCGAAGGGCGAAGTGGCCAGCATGCAAGGCGAAAGATTGAGACAGACAGACAGAGCGGCCGCGGAGGCAGGGGAGGAGGAAGTGGGCACTCAGAGCTGGAAGACTTCCATCCCGAGAGCGCTGGCGCCCATGCCACACACACACACAAGCACACACGCACACACACACACACGCACACACACGCACACACACACACATACACACGCACACACACACACACCGTTCGAGAGCGAGGCCGCATGCACAATACTAACACCCCCGCCCCCTGGCCCTTCTCGGGCACGCCCAGGATCGGGGTAAGTCGCCTCGGAGCGTTCCGGAACGCTCTCAGAAAAGTCCAGAGCGCTCTGAGACAGTCGCGGCGCCGGGTGCATCCTCCAGAGCCGCTGGATCGCAGAGATCCCCGATTTGATTCATCCCGATCCGAGCTTAACCCGATCCTCGCTTCGTCCTACCCTCTCCTGGTTCCCCCTCCGACTTTGATATTTCTTCACGGGCCCGATTAGTGTGCCGCTCCAGCGCGTGGTCTTTACCGAGCGGTGGCGCTCCAGCAGCCCATGCCGAGTACAGCAGGAGGAGGAGGAGGAGGAGGAGGAGGAGGAGGAGGAGGAGGAGGAGGAGGAGGAGGAGGGGGAGGAGGAGAGGAGGAGGAGGAGGAGGAGGAGGAGGAGGAGGAGGAGGAGGAGGAGGAGGAGGAGGAGGAGGAGGAGGAGGAGCAGTTGGAGCTGGCTGGAGGTCCGAGGTGGCCCAGCATGGGTTCCGACGAGCAGGACGGGGGGGGGAAGGTCCCAGACTCGGGATTCGAGGAGGGGCTTTGCCTTTGCCGCCCCCAGGGGGTCCTCTTCGGGCCCCGGGACCGTCAGAAGCACATGTCGGGGGCGGAAAAGAGGGGGGTGATGACTAGGGGGGGGGGTGGATATCATGGCGGGGGCCATGATATTTCCCCAGATCTCATGGCGCCTCTTCTTGTTTCATTACGTCCCTGGCCCCCCCGCTGGGCCGCGCACATGCCGCCGGTCATGATTTGCACCCCCCCCTCTTGGACACCCCCCTCTTGGCCGCTCCCGAATATATGGGGTGAAAGATCTGCACCAGGTGGACGCCGGGAGGGGTCCAGGACCAGGTTTCGAGCCGACTTGTTCCTGTTGTCCCACCTTCTGGACAGATTTTCTTGACGCCCATCCAGTTCAGACCCCCCGACCGCCTCCAACCTCCAACACTTCAGCACCTGATCTGTGTGAGAACGCAAGCGTTAAAGGGCCCCACTGCCTACGCCCTAGCACCTGCTTTTTGGTCGAGCGTCGGCGCTACAGCAGCCCACGCCGAAAACAGGGGGGCGTTCCAGCATGCTCCTCCAAACCATCCTGTGGTGTTGTGTCCCCTTTTTGAGTCAGCAGCGCCCCGCGTCCTCCCATTCCTCAGTTCTCCCAGTTTTTCCTCTCCTGGTGTTGGGTCTCTGTTTTTTCCTCTCCTCCTCCCGGTCCTCCCTCCTCCCGCTCCTCCCTCCTCCCACCCGTGCCTCTGCCCTCTGCACGACAAGTTCGTCACACCGCTCACACGTTTCGTGGCCCCATAAGAAACTCCACCTGAGGCCGCAGTGGCAGGGCTCGGCCCTTGGAATTCTGACACTGAAGTGGATGACTTCGCACGAATGCTCCCCAGGCTCCGGGGAGAGCCGTCCGGCAAGACCGGATGCGCCCATGATTCCCAGAAGTAGGGGGTATCGGGGCCTGAAAACATGGGCAACATTGAACATTGAGGATCTGAAGGGATCTGAGTACACTCCACGACGTGCCTCGCTGCACGGGGTGGACGAGTAATGATTGTACCAACGTGGCCAACGACTAGTTCAGCTGTTGCTCCTGAGCTGACAGTCCACCACTTGATTTCCCCCTGCCCTGAAGCAAGGACGTCTGAAGAACCGTCGCTATTTCGAAGTCAATGTGCTCGCATATCGCGCTCTCGCCTCGGCGCTGGCTGCCCGGAGGAGTGTGATGGGTGCGCGCTCCAGGGCGCCATAGCCGAAGGGATTTCCCCTACCCTTCGCCCTGTGCCTCTGCCTTTCCTCCAGCAGAGAGGACGGGGAGCGCCGCTTCCTGGAGCTGCTGCGGCGGATCCTAGACGACTCGGTCCTCGTCATTCCGAGGCTCGGCGAGGCGGTCCGCGAGGCCCGTGGCGCTCGCGATCGTGGTCGCTGTGCTCGTGCGAGTCGATGTCGTCCTCCTTGCGGGTTTTGTTCCCCTCGGGTCGATGGGTGATGAACAAAATTTCCTCGTCGCTCTTCTTCCTCGCTCCTCCTCATCGCCCCTCCTCGCTTCTCATCCTCCCTCCTGCCTCCTTCCTCGCTCTTGGTGGGCAGCCCTCCTGTCTGAGCCTTTCAAGGGCAAGACCGAGGCTGTCGGGGCCTACGGGTCTTGCAGCTTCCTCTCTTTTTTTGTTGCATTGCGCACGTGCGTTGGGCGGTCCCGGGGGTCTCTGGAGCATGTGAGGCATGTCAGGAGGGGCCTTGCCTTCGAGGAATCGAGAGGTTGGCATCTATGTATCAGCGGACGGGCGGAAGAAAAACATGCGCCCCCCAAATGTGACAACATTTTTGCGCTCAGGGTTTTCAGAACCAGCCATGTCGAACGGCCTCCAGCGTGTGCGCAGAGCGTCATCATATGTAGACGGCAGGCAGGTGTGCAGTGTCAACTTCTGCGACTGGTGTTCACTCCACTTGGGTATACGCTCGGGTACACCGTCGTTGGACCGGAAATCTGCACTCCTCGCCTCCCCCAATCCTTCCCCCATGCAGTCGGACCGAGGTATGAGGTCGAGGTCGGTCCAGGGAAGGTACACTGCTGTTTTTTGGTGTCCGTTTGATGTCATTGTGCATCCTGGGGAGGGTACCCTTGCATGTTCTGTATTTTTTGGACGGCGGAGGGTGTCATGTTTATGAAGTGTGTTACCACCTATCCGTGGTCCGGCTGTATCTCATGAATCTTCCCTCTCCTGCTCCACGGTCCTCCAGCCTGCTGCCTCTTCGCCGGCTCCTCCGTCCCTCCCCGGACGCGCGCCGAAGATCTGGAGGTTTGAGATCGACTACACCCAAGAAGGACCCTTCGCCAGACTGACCTTTGACGCGGACCAAACAGGGGCCCCCCGATCGCTGAATGCGAGGCGACAGTTGCGTCTTGCGCGCTTGGGTTTTGCCCCCCCCCCCCCCCCCCCCCTCCCCCCCCCCCCCCCCCCCTCCCCACCCCCCCCACCCCGCGGCTCCTCGAAAGCCGCGCACCAAAGGACACTCTTGCACAGGATCACTCTGATACGTAGCAGATGAGAGCGGGGACAGTAACAACGGGGACGAGGGCGGGCAGCAGTATGCGCGGCGCTCGTCGTTCGTCTGGGGTGGGATGGTCGCCTCGGGTGGTCCCGTTCTCCACGTTTTCCCCCTCCTCTCCCTCCTTGTTTTCCTCCTGCTCCTCCTCCACCTCTTCCTTGTTCCCCTCCTCCTCCTCCTTCTCCTCCTCCCGCTCCCTGTCCTCTGGCAGCCGCCTCGAGGAGGAGGGGCAGCAGGATCTGCCCGACCCCTGCTTTGGCGGCGAGCGTTTTTCCCAGGGGGGGGGCCCTGTCGCTGGCCCACGGTGCGGTTGGCCTAAGGCCGAACTGTGGAGACAAAGAGGCCTTCTCCGGTGGGCCCCGCCTGGGAGGTGGCCACCGCCGGTGCCCCGGGCACGCGCGGGAGCGCCGGGCTCTCCGAGCAGGGATGGGTGGAGACCCCGGTGGTCGGCCGTCAGCCTGCTCGTGTGGGGCCGGTTCTGAGCCTCCGTGGTCTCGGCTCGCCGTGCTCCGAGGTGCTGCGGTTGGACCGTCGGACGTCTCCCTCCCCTCTCCCAGGGCTCATTTCGATTCCTCCGATTCGATTCCGATGGCTTCCGATTCCGATCCGATTCGACATCGGATTTCGACTCGGGCTACGATTTCTCGCTGGAGGCCTGTTAGCCTGCCGAGTTCTGCCGATTCGACTTTTCCCGACTCGGCTGCCGATCCCCGCCGATCCGATTCATATCGATCGCCGATCCGACTTGTCGATTCGATTCTGGGCTCTCCTGCTCTCCCCCCTCCGTGGCAGTGGCGTAGCTTTTGATTCCCTTTCGGTCTCGTGAGCTGCTGCTGCTGCTGCCTGGCAGAGAGTCACGGAGTGCGCACGAGCGAAGCCCCTCGGCTAACAAACAACCCCCCTTCGTGGCGTGCCGTGCTCCGTGCCGTCTTCACTGTCGTTGTCCTCAGCATCCTCGTTCGGAGGGTGCGCGGTGCCTGCTTCCGTGGAGGACCTGGGAGAAAGTCCTTGCCCAGGCGCTGGGCAGGATTCCTCGTCGGCATCGCCACGAGCGTTGCCCGGTTGTGACGAGGAATCCCCGACAGCGGCCTTTCGGTTGGGGAGAACAGGTAGGTCATTTTCCAAATCTGCCGTCCCATTGTCGGGCGTCCCAAGAAGAGGAACAGGTTCGAGGCTCGAGCTGGCATGTTCTTGTTGACGTTTTGAGTTCTGCTTGAACCCTCGAGATAGCGCCGAGCCCTTAAGGGACCTTTTTGACGACCTCCAGGCTGGCTTAGGATGAGCATAGATTGCCACAGAGAGCTCTGGTCAGAGCGCCCAGGGGCAGTCTGGAACGGCCGCATCACCCGATAAATCCTCCAACCGTTTCCTGACCACCATTCATTTCCCAACTCCAAAGGAGCAACGCTCCGAGCATTCTCCCGACACGCTAACAACTATCAGCTCCCAAGGCATAGTTTGTCGCCGGGGCCGCCGCCGCGACATGACAAGCAACAGTTCCTGACGGCATCCTCTTCCGAAAAGCGTATCTTCACCCTGCCTTCGTCTTTGACATTTGGGGGCCAAGCAGCCGAGACGGGGATTTGCACATACCCATCGCCAGGGGTATCGACGTCCTGAGACCTCGGCAGGCGGTGGATGAGTACATAGGATGAGTATATATACACATATAGATATATACACGTATATATGGAACGCCTCGATCCGCGTCGACTAGCGTCGGGTAGCGTCGATCCCCGAAAGCCAGGTCGATGACAGGGGAGGCTCCCATGAGTTGCCGCAGATCGCTGGAAGGTGCACGGGCCAGCGTTTGAGAGCTCAAAGATTCCCCCCCCCCCACGGCCGGACTGTGGCGCCACGCCCCCACGACCGGCCGAGGACGCAGACCGCCGACGAGTCGTCGTTTGTGGCCTCTGGGGGCCCTCGCCGGGCCCCGGGACAGCCAAAACACGATTGGGACGGAAAACCGGTCCCCACGTGGTCCAGAGCTCCGGGGACCCCGCATTGAAAAATTGAAGACCTCGGAGGTCCGGGGAGGGAGGTGGCCTGCATCCGCTCCCGCCTGGTCGCTCCCGCGCGCTGCCTTCTGTGTTCCTCTCTCGTTGCCGCTGGCGCCTCCGCTGGGCCTCCGCGTGCAGAGGGGGCGGCTGCCGCCATGTCTGGGGCTGTCGCCATCTTCCGTCCTTCTCTTCGGACCCTTCCTGGGACCCAGAGAAGTCCAGCAGAAAGGCTCAGGGTGGCAGGCCGGTCCCGGGGAAAACCCTGCGGTCGAGGGCCATCTGTCCTCAGAACCTCGCTCCTGCAGTGAAAGTTTTGGTGCCTTCACCTTCCGCCTCGGGGCCCCCCGGAGAGCACCCGTGGTTCCGTATCGTTTCATCCTTTTCGGTAGCACTTCATGGGGGCTGTGTACACCCTCGCAAGGCCGTCTTCAGAGCGCAGTCGCGTCGGTTGCCGCGGGGTGGTCCATGAGATAGCGCCGATTCAGCGTCGACTAGCGTCGATTAGCGTCGAACTATCGTCGATTCGTGTAGGTTCGCACGAGCCAACATGATGGTATGGTAAGTTCCCATGAGTGGCCACCGAAATCCTCTTTTCACTGTCGGGACTGGGTTCGAGGAGGCGAACTTCAACCCCTCGCCCGCGCACAAGCAGCGCCCTCCCGCCCGCGAGGTCAGAGAGCAGATGAGCGAGGAGCGCTACGAGGAGTTCAGATCCGAGATCTCGCTGATCATGGACCGCTTCTGCATCAAGCGCATCGGCCTCAGATTTCTCCTGGAGCACTTCATCGAGTCCTCCGAGGCGGGCAGCGGGGACTCTCGCCTGAGATTACTGCTTGAGAATTGAGGATCGAGGATCGAGGATGAGTCATTGTCATCATCATCATCATCATCATCATCATAATCATCATAATCATCATCATCATCATCATCATCATCATCATCATCATCATCATCATCATCATCGTCAACAGCAGCATCATCATCGTCATCGTCATACTTGTCATCATCATCATCATCACCACCAGTATCATCATCATCATCATCATCATCATCATCATCATCATCATCATCTCCATCATCAGCATCATCGTCATCATCATCGCCATCGTCATCGTCATCATCATCATCATCATCGTCATCATCATCAGCATTATCATCACCACCACCACTATCATCATGATCATCATCATCATCATCCTCATCCTATTCATCATCATTAGCATCACCATAGTCATCACCATCGTCATCGTCATCGTCATCATCATCGCCATCGTCATCGTCATCGTCATCATCATAGTCATCATCTACATCATCATCAGCAGCATCATGATGGCCATCACTGTCATCACCACCAGCAGCATCACCACCACCATCAACACCACCACAGCCACCACCACCACCACCATCCTCGTCATCACCATCACCGCTGCTTCTGCCCCGCTCTGCCGTATTTTTGCATTCCTGGTGTGGGGCCGCGGGGGGGTTACCTCGCCCCGTCGGATGAATTTCGACTCCCTGTCTTGCCCGAGACCTTGCGATCCAGTCGTTGCAGTTTTTCCGCGCTGGGTGTTTGCGTCCACTTTCGGGCCCCAGACTATCACAGATCGACCCGGCTCGAACAATACAGCAGAATGATTGGGGCTACGGCATTGGTCGTCATTTTTCGCGATGCTACATTTTTTGCAGCGTCAGATCTCAGGGATATCCGAGAGGAATCATGGGGGTATGACAACCGCCGCATGGCTTCGGATATGGCGTAGGCGCGCGCCCGTTTGCCAGAGAGCAGCCCAAGCGGCAGGATGTTGCAAGTGCGCGCCAGATCCGGGGACGTCGGCTGAGCACCTCATCGATCGGGTGTTTCTAGAAGTGCCCCTGGCCCACTGTGCCCCCAGGACTTCCAGGGAAGCACCCACGGCCTCCGGAGCACCCTCACGAGGCCCAGACGACCCCAGGGGGTCCCAAATTGAGAAATGCTGAGGGCGCCTTGGGCCAGGGGCATCTTCAGCACCCCTCGAACCGAGTCTGGCCCCGCCCATCTTCGGCCCCAGGATCACATGCTTTCCTGGCTTGGCTTGGAGGGTATGCAGATGCACCGGCCCCTGGGTCCAGGACAGGCTGGGCCCGGGTAGGTGCCCCAGGCGTCCTCCGATGAGTTTTGCCCCCATATCCTAATGGTGGGTTTCTTGCTATTAGTGTGATGCCTCCGCCTCCCGTCCTCCTTTCCCCCGCCTGCCTTGTCTCGGGCCACTCATACTTAGACTCTCTCTCATTCAAATGCACTCACTCACACAGACTCACTGGCACTCAGGCACTCTCTTACGCGGTCTCACTCACACTCAGATCCTCGAGCACTCAGACTCGCAAAGAATCAAACGCGCTCATACGCACGCCGCTCTCACTCCATCCACTCGTCCTCAGCCAAAACGTGTTTAGAGCCATCCATACATCATTCATACAGTCTGACCCCCATGGTCATCGCGATGTAGCAGGCGTGTCACTTGCGCACCCCATGGGGGAGCCGCCAGGGATGGGGACATTTCCCCATTCGCACCCAAATTGCGGGGATGTCTCATGCGGTTCGCCTTGCTGGTGTCTGGGATATTTTCAGAGACGTGGACTCATCAGGCGTGAAATTTTAGCACCCCGAGGAGGAATCGGCAGGGGTGGGGACATTCGCCCCTTCGCTACCAGATCGTGTGGATGTTTTGTGCGGTTTTCTTGGGCGGTTTAGATTCATTTCTTTTCGGAGCCCATTCTCATCGCGATGTAGCGTGCGTGGCACTTGAGCAACCCAAGGACCGCCAGGGGTGGGGAAGGTTGCCCGCTCGCACCCAGATTTTTGAGGATGTTTCTAGCGGCTTGCCTGCTTGGTGACTTGGCCTCCCCTCCTGTCAGAGCCCCATGCTCATCGCGATGTAGCAGGCGTGGCATCTGAGATTCTCAGGGAGGAAGTGCCAAAGGTGGGGACATTCGCCCGTGCGCGCCCAGATTGTGTGGATGTCTCAGACGGTCTGCCTGGTTGGCGGCTTGGGCTGTTCTCTTTTCGAGGCAAGTTTTGAGCATGTCTCGAGCAAGGCGCTGGGCTCAGGGCCCCCAGGGGGAGTCGCCAGGGAGGGGGACACTCGCTCCTTCGCGCCCACGTGGCGGAGATGTCTCTGGCGGTTTGCTTGTTTGGTTGCTTGGATTTCGGTGCCGTCACAACAGGCCGTGAGGATGGTCCGAGGGAGGCGCTAGAATTCAGCACCCCAAGGAGGAGCCGCCAGGGTCGGCAGATTTGCCCGTTGCCGCCTGGATTGTGGGGCCGTCTCAGGCGGTTTGCATGTTTGGTGGCTTGGACGTCGGCGATTTCAAAGGTCCCCACACAGGTTACGATGATGTCTCGAGCGAGGCACTGGCTTTGGCATCCCCCGCGGCCAGACCGTGGGGATGTATGGAGCGTGACGCTCGGTTTTGCACCACGGGCGCCTGTCCATTCAGAGCCTCATGAGCACGTCGATGCAGAGAGAAGGACGGCCGCCAGGACGGAGGAAGGAGGATCGAGGAGGAAGGAGGCGGATGGAGAGGACCCAGGACAAGGGAGAAGGGAGGAGGGAGGAAGAGACAGGAGGGGGCACGACGAGTAGTAAGGGGAACGATATGGCAGGGGGCTTGTTCACCGCCTGTCTGTCTGTGAATTGTCGCCGTCGCTGTCCTTCATCGTAGCCGTCGCCGTGGCCGTCGTCATCGTCGTCATCGTCATGATCATCGTCATCGTACTCGTAGTACTCGTGGTACTCGTCGTGCTCGTCGTCGACTTAGACTCGCTCTCACACCCAGACGCTTACCGCCAGACACTCACAGCGGGACGTACCAAGAAACGAGATGAAGATTGGATGATGCGAATATAATTTCAATGCGCGGGCTCAAAGCTCTCGATCCCTTCCCAGGGGGTAGTTTTTCGCCCCAGATTCATTTTCGATTGCCCTGCAGGGCCCCCATGCAGTGTCTGAAATGGAGGAGAGACGCCAAGGTTGAGGATACCAGCTCCTGGCTTATCTGGAAGGTGTTCAGCCGACGTCCCCTGGCCAGGGCCTCGCAGCTGCGGAGCGGTTGTGGAGGTGGGCCCGGCATGGAGAGCAATGAGGACGGGGGGGGGCTGGAGGAAGCTCAGCGCGCAGGTGGGCGCCTGGATGCTCCTGAGCATCTGGGGCTCCCAGATGGGGTCTGGACAGAGGGGTTCAGAGGATTGCGCCGCATCGCCCGATGCATCGCTGGCTGCGGCGTGGTGGGCCAGCCACCGTTGCCCCTGTGGCCAACGCCAAAACAAACACCTGCTTGGATGCGAGGACGGCCCCAATTGCATCGGCCACTTTTTATCTTGCCCCCATCTTACTCACTTCCTTGCGTTGCCCCGTTCCTGTCTCACGCCCGACCCCTCAGCAGAGCAGCACGCTCCGCGGGAATACTATGTCTGTTGCGTCTCTTGTATAATTTACATCACAAGACGCGTGCGTTCACGCTCGCCGCGCCCAGCGCCAAGCTTTTCTACACTACGGGCATGGAGTGTCACGCCACTGCCATCCACACATTGTTGACCTGGACCCACCCAGACCTCATCTAAGTACGGCCGCTCCTCATATTCGTCCCCTTCCGGCCTGCTCCTCATCCCTTTCTTCGTCGTGGCTTCCGCCACCTTTGCCTCCTCCCGGTCCTCCTCCCTCCTGCCAGTGTGTCTACGTCTTTCCCTCTTCCGCGTCTCGGGGAAGAAGGAGTGTGCCCGACCTCAGGCGAAGCCAGGAGCCTCCGGGATCATCCACAGCAACGTGTCCGTGGGCCCGATCTTGAGGAGCGGCCGGCCGGCCAGGCCGGCGTGCCAGTTGGGCGTCGCGTCATGGGGGGGTCATAAATGAGGGGGGGGGGGGGGCGAGGGTGGTCCGAAAAGGTACCCAAACGGTACGTAAACGAGCCCCCTGGGGCTCCAGAGAGGCCCGAGAGGGGCACGAAAGGGGACCGCTTCTGACCCCCCCATGCAGATGACCCCCCCATGAAGCCACGCCCAAACCGGGGGAGGTCCTGAGCCCCAAGCGTCGCAGCGTTCGGCCAGTGCTGGGGCACTCGCGGACCGAGGCGGCAGGAGACGGGCCGCGGGCACCGGCCACGCGCAGAGTCCAGCAAGTGGCGAAGCGTCGCAGCCTGCCTGTGGGCCCACCTAAGAACCTTCTGTGGTTTGTACGACATGTTCTCAGAACATTTCTGACCTAGACTGTTTTGTTATTACATCGGGTTCCTTTTCTGAGAACCTTGTTTAGGTTATTAGAACATGTTTTGGTGCTAGCTAGGAGCTGTTCGTGGCATGCCTGTAGGAGTGCCGGGACGGTCGGTCCCTGCTCGGGGGAGGGGGGAAGGCTTCTCAGAAGCACGCTGTAGATGTTGGGCTTTGTCTGTAGATGTTGGGTCGGCGCCTTCTAAGATGCAGCCTCTCTCTAAGAAGCCTGCCCCCCTCCCCCTGCCCCCCTGTGCGCGCCGCCACCGTGGGGTCCAGGGTTCTGGTCGTTGATTACGGAGAGCTTGCACGTTTCTTGCGGCGTCGGGGGCATGCCGTGGCGGTCGCGGCGCACCCCCCCTCCCCGACATGCCCCACCCCGCCCAGGCGTCACCATTGCCCTGGGCCCCAACGCCCCCGCCCCCCAGGGCGACGACCACTGCCGGAATTACAAACAACTATCCGCGGTAGGAGGAGGAGGACGAGGAGGAGGAGGAGGAGGAGGAACCATTCCAGCCCCCAGACGTCATGGTTCTATCATTCAGCCACGCGCAGAGGGGGGGGGAGGGGGGAGGGCTTCTTAGAAGCCCCCCTGCTTCTTAGAAGGCGCGGGCCTTATCTATATAGATGCAAGGCCGGCGCCTTCTAAGAAGCAGCCTGCTTCTAAGAAGCCCCCCCCCTCCCCCCATCCCCTTGTGCGCGCCGCCAATTCATAACGTCGACCCCCAGAGGTCTCGACCCATTCCCCGGGCCGAGGTATTCCTCCTGCGTTGTTTTTTTGACGGCCCCGAGGCCCGGCAAGGGCCCTCACAGGCCGAAAATAGCGGAGGACTTACCGCCATGATTTTTTCAAGACTCGAAGTCGTCGTCACCCACACCTACTAGTACTTCGTGCGCAATGCGCCCCCAAAGGTAAACGCGCGCGTTCAGATGTCTTATAAAGTATGCCTTGTGGCGGGCGTTTTCTGGCCATACCGCTAGTACGTCGATGTGTGTTCCAAGAATCGGGGGCAATGATAGTGGGATAGGTGTAGGGGGGGATGCAACGATTCCCGATCGCCCATTGAGCGCTGATTTGGGTCCAATAGACCCAACCCGACCAGGAAAATTTGGATTTGCTATCGGGGGCCTATCGCCGATCGATTGGCGATGTCTAGCCGATTCTAGGTAGATTTTTTCCCCGCTATGCCAGTCCCCTCCGATCGTTGCCCCTCAGGAGGAGGTGGAGGTGCAGGAGGAGGAGGAGGAGGAGGAGGAATCACCGAGGAATCTTCAGCGAGGGACGTGAGGGGGTACGCGGCGGAAGCGAGTGCGGATCCCTCGGATCGGCGCTCGGGCCCCCCTGGCTGCGCCTCCGGCGCCGTCCATGGCGCGCTCCACGCGCCCGGGAGGGGGGGTCCAGTACCGATCCGAGAAACCCACGCGAATCTTAAACTTTTTATGTTTGTGCCACCCATTGTTCCTCAACTAGCTACTTCTGTTTCCCAAGGAGGAGGAGGAAAACGTGAAGTCAATGAAAGCATACAGTAAATTCGTTATTTCACGCATGACGCAACGTTCAAAGTTGGCGGGGAGGCGCGTGGTGCCTCCCCTGAAATGTTGGCCAGGCGCGTGGTGCCCGGGCCTTGATGTTTGGGTTACCTGTGGTGTCCCACCTTGCCCACCCGGTCCCGCACACAGTGACTCCGCCCCCCCCTACGGTGGGAGAGTGGGAGAGTGGGTGTGCGGGCCGCCCCCCCCTGACCACGCACGTACTGCGCCAGGGGTGGTGGCGTTTTCCGTTGAAGGCAATGAGTTCCATGAAGTCCCTCTCGCCCGTCCATGAAGGCAATGAGTCCATGAAGTCCTTCCTGGCCATTCCCACTGTGGATTACTGCCCACAGAAACCTCCAATAGTACACAGCCGCCCTAGACAACGACTCCAAACCTACCACCATTGTACACGCCGTCGCCTGCTCCTTTGTTTTTTTAACTGGCTCGGCTACTGGGGGGATTCGATATTGCGATTTTGGTATGGGAAAGTGTGGGGAAAGGGCACTTTGCAGCCAAGCCCGTTGCAGCCAAGCCCTTTCGCTGCATTGCTGTTCCATCCTTGCATGCGTATTATGTCAAGTCTTGTTCGGTGATTCCCCTCTTCAGGTTGCACGCTATGATGTGGTTTTCCTCTTCGCCCCCAGGTGACGACAACGCTATTCAGTGCGCACCAGGGCTTATCTGCTTCACGCTAACGTCATGCCCGCCAGAGCAGCACGCGACAGCTTCGTGGCTCAAGTTCGCCCAGCGCCAAAAAGGAAAAGGAACAGGAGGAGGAGGAGGAGGAGAAGGAGGAGGAGGAGGTGGAACCACCGAGGAATTTGTCCTGGCCTCTTTGATATCGCTCTCTCTGCGCCTCGGCGAGCTCGACGGGCAACCACGTGGAGGACAGACGTGCCCAGCGACGCTTGTCTCGAGAGGCTTTGGCCACTGGCCTTCCCTCTCTCGCTGCCTCGACTCGGTATCGTTTAACCAATCCCCAACCCCATCCCCATCCCCTTCGAGACCCCCACCACATTCCCCCCCCAGTTGGGCATACACCCCTCGAAAGCCGAAGGGAACGGCCTGCATCCCCATCTAGAGGGGTACATCGGCCAGTGGGGCCCAGGCCACGCCGCTGGGGTTGGGGATCGGTTACGCGATCCTCATCACAGGCATCGAAGGAGGCGGGGCGGGGGGGCGGGCGGGCGGCGGGAAGGCCGCGCTGGCGCGCCTCCGCCGACAAGCGGGGCGCGCGGTGGGCCGGCCCCCCTCCACGCGCCGCGGCCCGCCCCCCCCGCGGGCCGCGTCGCACTCCCGCAGGACGGCGGGGGACACCGCGCGGAAGGCCCCCCGCCGCAGCGGCGCGCGGCGAGGGCAGGGCCGCCCACGACCCGGTGCGGTGCGATTCGATTCGCCAGCGGGGGCGGCAATTTCAAGTCTGATTCGATGCAGACCGTTTCTCCAGCATCGGTCAGTGCGGCACAGAAGCCAGGCGCGGCGATCCAGTTTCGATTCGATTCGGGACGATTCGTGGGCGATCCGATCTGTTTCAGACCCGATCCGATTTCGCGATTCGATTCGGCTCGGGTTTGCCTGGGTCGAGGAAGCACAGGAGTGGATCCATGGGCGGCGAGCGAACGGGGGAAGGGAGAAGAAGAGGCCTCGAGGTTCGAGGTTTTCGGGCGTCCTCGTGGTTGTTCGGCGGCCTGCCAGCCTCGGGATGTGTTCCAGCGGCTGCGCCTCGCCGAGAGCGTTCTGGGGGGGCCCGGATCGTCCCGCACGGCCGACAGAAACCCGATTCCGACGGCGCGCCATGAAGGGAAAATGAAAAGGAGAAGGCCTTCTCAAAAGGCGGCATGGCTTCTCAGAATGTCTCCGACCTTCTGAAAGATTTTCGGTGTCTTCGGGGCGACGCGTCCCGTCTCCATACCGAATCGGCGCGCTTCGCCACCAATTCGGGCGGCACTGGCGCCGTTTCTCTGAGGTACCTTCCCCGATCCATGGATCTGTCAACCGCACACCAGATCCACGTATCCCTAATCCACGTTAGAGCGCGCCCGACCGTGGGGAACGCCACGAGGGAAGTTCCGATCCCCAGACCTCGGGCGTCTCGGGAAAGTCGAGGCGGAGGTTTTCGTCCTCGCTTTCTGCCTCTCGGGGCTCTGTTCGGGCCTCGGGGCCGTCAAAACACGGTTCGGGATGAAGAGCCGGTCCCAGGGAGGTGGTCGAGAGGTCGGGGGCCCACGTCACGAACAAATCGAGACGGCAGATGTTTGGGTCCTGGAGGCCCAGCGGCGCGCAGCCCTGTTGGGGAGGCTGGCGATCGCCAGCAAAAGGGAAGCCCAGAGTTCCCTTAAGATCCAGGCGTTGCAATGCTTTCGCGCCAGGCGGTTTCGCCAGGTTGGCCCGTTCGGTAGCAAGTCACGGGGATCTGATATACCCCCGCAATCCCGTCCTCAGAATATAATAGCGTCGGTCAGCGTATGGTTGTCGATAAGATAGCCCCGATTTGGCGTCGAGTTGGAGTCGATTAGCGTCGATCGGCGCCGATCTAGCGTCGATTAGTGTCGGCGTCGATTCGCAAGGGCCAACAGGACGGCATGGGAGGCCCCCGACGCAAGTACACCACGCAAGTACACTACGCAAATACACTGCGCGGCGCGCACCCTGGCACGTCAAAGCGCGGCGCGGCACAGCGCAGAGGAGCACGACGCAGCCCACGGCACAGCGTCATCACCGCTGATCTCTCCGGGGCTGCCGCTGCCCACTGCCCACAGGTGGCGCGCGGAAGCGCCCCCCGGGCCTCGCAGTTCTGCATCCCCTCTCGGGGTTCACGGGCCGATCGCGGGAGCGCAGACGTGAGAGCCTTGCGAAGAGAACACTGCGCGGGAGCCGGGCGCGCTCATTCCGCGCGCACGAAGAAAGATACGCCCACTCGCCACGCGATGCCGAAGATGGCGGAAGCCTCCAGCCTCCAGCCGTGATTTTGCTTCATGGCTCGAGGGGGGTCTGGGGCAGGCAGGGGGACCCCGCGCCTCCGTGCTGCCGGAGCGCGCCTCCGTGCTGCCGGAGCGCCCCGACGAGGTCTCAGGGCCGAGCGCTCCTCCGTGCTGCCGGAGCCTCCCGGAGGCTGCCCGTGGCCATGCGGGCAGCCGCCCCGAGACTGCCTCGGGACGCACGCGGGGAGAGGCCCGGGGCTTCTGCTGTGGCGACCCCCGGCCCGGGCACGGACATCTCCGAGGATGACCGCTGGAGGTCTTCGGTTTGGGTCCAGCCCCCCCCGTTTCTCTCGGCGGTGGATCGGACTGGTCCCAAGACCTCGTCCCTCCTCCTCTTCCTCCTCCTCCTCCTCCTCCTCTCTTCTCCTCCTCCTCCTCCTCCTCCTCCTCCTCCTCCTCTCTTCTCCTCCTCCTCCTCCTCCTCCTCCTCTGCTTGCGACCCCCGACCCGGGCACAGATGTCTCCGATAGGGGGCCACATGCGAAGCCGACCCCTACCCCCCACGATATTTCCGAGGGGCAGGGTGGGGTTCCCTTCGATCGGGACCTCCCGAGCAAAGTGAACCCCACCCTCCCCCTCAGAGAAATCCAGGGGGGTAGGGGTCGGGTTTGCATGTGGCCCCCCATCAGAGGAAAACCGCTCGAGGTCTTCCGTCTTGATCCAACCCTCCCGTTTCTCTCGGCGGTGCGTAGGATTGGTCCTGAAACTTCCTCCTCCTCCTTCCTCCTCCTCGTTTTGTTGTTGTTGGTGTTGTTGTTGTTGTTGTTGGTGTTGTTGTTGTTGTTGTTGTTGGTGGTGTTGAACATTATTTCTTCTTAAGAATAATTATTGTTGGGCCCCCTGGTGCACGCCCCCCTCGCCGCGCCTAGGCCGCAGCCACGTTTTCATCATTTTCGTGAGGAAGCCTCAGGTAAAACGATGTGATCCAGATCCGGTTGTTTTGTTGTAATCCGTTTTCCCTTGCAAAAAACACTATAAAATGACATTTCTTGTTCTAATATAATCAAATTTCAAGAATCCCTTGCAAAAAATAAGGTAAAGTGGACATTCGCGCGCGCAAGACGAAATCCTTCCAAAAGCTTAGTGTTCGGAGCGATTTTAACATAAAAACATCAAAAAACCAATGGTTTTTCAACAAAAAAATGTCAAAATCTCATCCCGCGCGCTCTTGCGGATTCGTAGGAAACCCAACACTTTTTAAACATTTCTGTCAAACGGGCTTTTGCGAGCAACTTTTTCGAACTTCTGCGACAACGGTTGCGCACCTGCCAGGGCCATCATCCCTGTCAAATAATACCATGCGGGACACATTCGTTTTTTCTTCGCGCGCGCACGCCGTCGTCGTCGGCCGCGGGGCCCTGAATAGTAGCCACGGTCGTCCGCATGCCACGAAGTGAAGTGTCCGAACGTCATAGGGCGGGAAGCTGGGTGTGGGTGGTGGCGAAGAGTCGTTTGGAAATTTGGTAGAGCTTGAACCGGCCCCCCCACAAAGTGGGGGTATTGCCCGCCTCCTATGAAAACCCTGGCACTGGTGAGAACGGAGTGTCCCCAGTCTTAAATGATTGTTGTTGTTGTTGTTGTTGTCGTCGTTATTGTTGTTGTTGTCGTTGTTGTTGTTGTTGTCGTTGTTGTTGTTGTTGTTGTTGTTTGTGTTGTTGTTGTTGTTGTTGTTGTTGTTTTTGGTGTTGGGGTTGGGGATGGTGCTGGTGTTGGTGTTGTTGTTGGTGTTGGTGTTGGTGTTGGTGTTGGTCTTGGTGTTGGTGTTCATGTTGTTGTTGCTGTTGCTGTTGCTGTTCCTGTTGCTGTTGCTGTTTCTGTTGCTGCTGCTGTTGTTGCTGTTGTTGCTGCTGTTTATGTTGCTGTTGATGTTGCTGTTGTTGTTGCTGTTGTTGTTATTGTTGTTATTGTTGTTATTGTTGTTGTTGAGGTTGTTGTTGTTGCTGTTGTTGTCGGTGATGCTGTTGTTGTTGATGATGTTTTTGATGTTGTTGATGTTGTTGATGTTGTTGATGTTGTTGTTGTTGTTGTTTACTTCTCATTTCTGAAGAATAATTATTGCTGATCCCCCCCACCGGTGCATACTGTTTTTTCTCATTACGCTCGCACCCTGTTTTTGACAGGGAAAGTCTTCCTGCTCAAACTTGCCCCCTGGCCCCCGGGATACAACAACAACGGCTCCCGCCTGAGACTTCCTCACAATTTAGGCAGGACGCCCGCTCCCGCCCGAGACTTCCTCGCATTTTATTCAGGAATCGCGCTCTCGCTTGGGACTTCTTTACCATTTATTCAGGAATCGCTCTCCCGGAACTCTGAAGTCGCGCTTTCGCTGGAGACTTGCTTGCAACTTACTGAAGAATAGCCTTGCGATGGAATTTCCTCCAATTTGCCCAAGCGTCGCGCTCCCGACACCGAGGCACACAGGAGTCGCGCCCGTTGTGGCCCCATGTGCATTCCCTTCGTGGCCCCACTGTCGCCATTTGTGTCCCCCTCATTGTCCTACGTGGCCCAGTTGCTACCCTCAGTGGCCCCATCGTTGCCTTCTGTGGCCCCGCATTATCAGCACTTCGTGGCCCCCGCTCGTTCGCATTCTTCGCGGCCCCATACGCATTCCCTTCGTGTCCCCGCTGTCGCCCTTCGTGGCCTACTTCGTGCCCTTCGTGGCCCTGCTGTCGTTCTCTCTCGCTCTCGCTTTCGCTCGTCGTCGCCGTCGTCGCCGTCGTCTTCGACGTCGTCGTCGTCGTCGTCGTCGTCGTCGTCGTGGTCGGTCCCCTGTCCGTCCCTCTTGGGGTCGGGTCGACGGTCCGCGGCCGCCCCGCCGATCAGCGCTGCCGCTGGCCAGGCCGACGGTCCGCGGCCGCCCTGCCGCTTGCCGGGGTCCGGCCTGCAGGGAAAAAAGGTATACCCCCCAAAAGGGGTTCGATCGAAGACGAAGAGGGCGGGTATCGACGGTTTGGGAAATACGCTTTATTGGACACTCGAGCATATAAGGGCGAACAGTTTTTAAATGATTGTTGTTGTTGTGTTTGCTGCTGCTGTTGTTGTTGTTGTTGCACGGCGTGTGCCGCGGAAAAAAGTATATGGTCACCCCCGATTTGTGGGATCCCAGTCCTTCAATAAGGCCGCCGATAACATGATTAGGTACCCCGTACTTGGGGGGGATGCTAGAGACCGTTCAGGGTTATCCTGTATTCAGTCAGTTGTTTTTGGTCATCGGTTTGGGCCTCCGAGGCCCGCTGGGCCCCGGGACCATCAAGTACGGATCCGGGTCGCAAAATTACCCCTTGGGAAGGGGTCGGGAGTGTTGTGGGTGTCACGGACTGAACATTATACGGCAGGATGCCGTAGTCATTTTGGCTCAAGTCGTTTGTGCTTGCAGTGCTGTGCGTACGTCTCCGTTCCAAGGCGTCTTGCACTCCACGTCCCATTTGCTACTCTCGTCCATGCGGCCCCATGATTGGTGACTGCCGCACCAGAGGTGTGGCACGCCCTGCGCTTCTTTTAGCCAGGGCCGCTCTCACTCTCATCCCTTTCTTGGTGGCTCAGCCTGGGCTTCCGTTATTCGCAGTGCCGGCAACATCTTCCAGCGGGGTGGCCGTTTCCGTTCGCACAGCAGGAGCGACCGGGCTGTTAGAAATGGCGAGCGCGAGGGCTCTCCACGGAAATCGTGGCAGGCGCCCCTGCATGCGCGCGATCGGGGTTTTCTTCTGCACCCGGACTGGCAACACGCAGGAGGTGGCCGAGCTGGTCGGTGAGATGATAGGCGTCGTGCCGGTCGAGTTGGGCGATACGGCCGTCCTTGGGGACCTGAACACGTACGACGGTTTGATCGTTGGGGCGCCGACGTGGAACACGGGGGCTCACGAGAAGCGGTCTGGTACCAGCCTGGATGGCCACTTGGCTGAGATTCGTGATCTGCAGATGGGTGGGAAGATGGTGGCAGTGTTCGGCTGCGGAGACTCATTCGAGTGGAGTTCCAATTTCTGTGATGCTATCGAGGAGATCCATTCAGCATTCAGCGCGGCGGGTGCCAAGATGATTGGATATGTGGACGCCTCATCATACCAGCACGCCGAGTCCAAGAGCGAGGTAGACGGCAAGTTCTTGGGGCTTCCGTTGGACCAGGAGAATCAGATCGATTTGACCGAGGGTCGCGTGGAGGCTTGGATCCGCCAGTTGAAGCAGGAGGGCATGCCGCTATGATTCAAGGAGGCACGGGGATCGTACAAACAAGTATGTCTATTCTGGAGGGTCGCCGATGGCTCCACTGGCAGGTGTTGCACCATTTCCTCAGTGATCGATGTCGACACCCGACCGCTTGTTCTGCTGCATGAGCGCCTAATTACGAGCGCACGCACAAAGATACTTGCCAGATTTGTCGTGCGCTGCAGCTGGCAGAAGCCTGCCTTTGCTGGCCGAGTCGTTCGAGATTCCAGCACGCCTCCTCGCGAGGCCGAGGCCGTGTCGGCCCGGGCCCTTGGTGCAGCTGGGGTGCTCGTGCTGCGCGGGCGTCTGCTGCTTCGTCGCTTGAGGGCTTCTAGTGTGAGGTTTGGTGCTGAGCCTTTCTCAGGCCGTTTGAAGAGCTGGGCGATGTGTCTCTCGTCATTTGGCGGTGAGTCACTGCAGACGTAAGCTTCAGCGTGAACGCATCTGTTTGCAAGTCATCAGAACAGTGTGTCCACCAAGCACTGGGATGTTCCCAGCTCTGTTCGGGAAAACATTGTATGGCAGGATGTCTGCGAAGGGGACCTGAGGGAACCAAGGCCCTGAGGCTTGTCGCGGCCTGGGGGCATCGCCATGCATTCCGGTTCACAGATGTGGCCCCGAGGGGATCCTATAGACGGGGGGCCTCGACCAGTTCACGTTCAGACCAGAGTCCAGTCCCCAGATCCCCGACGTGATGATTTTTTCATAACCGTGTCCCCCAGAGGTCTCGAACAATTCCCCGGTTTTTCATCCTCCGTCGTTTTTTGACGGCCCGGAGGCTTGGTAAGGGCCCCCAGAGGCAGAACACAGCGAAAACCGTTATTGTTTCATGACTCGAGGGGGTCTGGGTTCTGCGGGGCCCGATGTTTGAACCGCCGACCACAGTCGCCGCCCTCGGGCTCCTACGGGGCCTTCCCCGAGCCCCCCGAGGCCGTCCAGAATCGGCTCGGGATGAAGAGGTGCTCCTACAAGACTCGCTAACAACTGACTGACGGTGCTTGTTTTCGGTGCTCGCGTGGTCGGCGCTACTTCGGTGCTGGCACGAGGTATTTGGCCCAGACACAGGGGCGTCGGAAATCTGGCAGTGCCCTCACAGCATTGAAGGACGCATTTTCTGACATGTGCCCGGACGATCGAGCGCTTCGATTTTGAACGGCGTGTAATTTTCATATTTGGCGAGGGTGTAGGGGAGAGGATCGGGGATATGAGACCCGCTTCCTTCAGGACCAGCTTCCTTAATGCCACCGCTGCCTCCTCTCCCTCCTCTGCCTCCTCCTCCGCCTCCCCTGCCTCCATCGTCATGTATTTCCCTTGCGCCCGCAAGCCTAAAAGCATGCAGCGTGGGCCGATTTTAGATCGCCGCGGCTGCGATGCCCAGTGCGGTCCCTCTCCAAGGAGGGCCCCCCCACCCCCCTCCCTCCCTTGCTCCCTTCCTCCCTCCCTCCCTCCCCGCCCAGCGTCGCGAGCCTTGCCAAGCCCGCCCGGCGCGCCCCACCCCCCGCTCCGGAGGCCTGCGCTGCCAGGTACGGCGCCGCGCCCGAGGTGCAGGCCGTGGCGGCCCCGCCGCCTCCCAATAGATCCGAGGTCCCACACTTTGGCGCGGCCGGTTTGGGTTCGTGTTCGGTTTCCGAGGGTCCTCAAGGGGCCCCAGGACCGTCGGAACAGGGTTCAGGATCAAAAGCTGGCCTGAAGGGCTGTTGTCCAGACCCCCAGGGATCCACGCACCGAAAAATTTGGAGCGTCGGGTGTCTAGTTGCGTCTTTTTGCCCGCCCCTCTTTGAGACTCTGGCGACGCATTTTGTTCCGAGGCGGGTATTGTCGCACATTTTCGGGACTAGGCACCTGCACGGACCGATCCTGCTCGAAAAATGGAGCAGGAAGATGGATGGGGTCTGGGGCTCCTGTGGTTGTCGCAACGCTGCATTTTTTCTGCAGTGCTGAGATCCCATAGGCGCACAGGCAGTCTCACGAGGTACGCACCCAGATACCACGGCGTCGTAACATCATCTCGACGGGATGTTTTTGGCCGTTTTCGGCCTCTCGGGGCCCGGGGCTCTCCCGGGGCCCCGACCGTCAGAAAGCAACAGTGCTGGTCCCGGGAAGTGGGTCGAGAAATCTCCAGGGGCCAACGTCGCGAGAAATCACGGCGTCGAGGGTATGGGTAATTTAGGCCCGCCCGGCCGCAACCCCGAGCGAGAGAGGGCCGGGTGCCGATGCCGCTATGCCCCTCCCTCGCCGTCACGGCGGGATTCGCTGCCGAATCCCCGTCGGAAGGCGCGCCCGAAGAGGTCCGGGGAGCAGCGCTGTCGGTCTCCTCCCTGCTCCCCCCTCCGAGCGGGCCCGTCCTCGCCGTCGATTCTCGGCGGCTGGGCCCCTCCCCCTCCGCCCCGCCTCCGCGGCCGTCCTCTGCTGTGCCGCCCGCCCCGGCGCGGCGCGGCCTGGCGGCTCCGCACGTCGACGCGCCCGCGCTCGCCGGCGCGGCCGACTCAAGAAAGAGATCCCTCGCCAGAGTTGATGGGCCTGTTGTCCACCACCACCACCATAAGTTGGAGGGAGGAAGGAGGTGGAGGAGGAGGAGGAGGAGGAGGAAGAAGAAGAGGGGGAGGAGGACCCTCTCCCCCTCCAACGTATGGAGGTGGTGGTGGTGGTGGAACATTGGCCCATCAAGAGTTGCACACGGCGGTCTCAACGCCCTGGCCCTGGTGCGCGGAGCCCAATGGGGGCGCCGAATCTAGGCCCCCTAGATGGGGTCGTGGTAGATGGGGTCGGAGGATCCCGCCGCATCGCCGATGCATCGGCGATGCGGCTCGATGCGGAGCCCGATTTGCTTCACGTCGACGTCGCCGATGCATCGCCGACGTCGACGATATCGCCGACGTCGAAGATGCATCGCAGGTGCATCGCCGATGCATCGCCGATGCATCGCCGATGTATCGGCGATGCGGCGCGATCCTCCGACTCCATCTCCATCTACTCCGACCCCATCTAGGAGGCCTCTACCGAAGGAGGCGGTGCCTCGGGGGGGGGCTGCCCGTGCACAACCCCGAGCCCCGCCTGCCATCCATCCTCCCTCCTCTCTACCCTCCTCCATCCCTCCTCGTTCCTCTGCCGCCTCCTTTCCTCCATCCTCTCCTCCCCCCCCCTCCCTCCCTCCCTTCTCCTCCCTCCCGCAGCACGCCCACGCTCCTGGGCCACATGTACGCTATCCTCGAACCTCATCACCCTGGGGTACGCCTGCGAGTGCTTGTGATCCGCATCTGTGATCCGCGTCCTCCCGCGGGGCGCTTCACTGCATCCGCCGCGGATCGGGCTCACGCGCGCCTGCACGATGGTCCGCAGCTCCACGTCTGGGGTCACATTGGGCGCCAGCTGCCGCAGAGAGGGAATGTCGTCACCGTCGCGCCCTTGCCCTTGCGGGCGTCCTGGGCGTCCTTCGGCGTTGGTTGGTCAGCAGCTGGGGCAGCCCTGGACTGAGCATTCTGCTTGGCAGTCCTCTTGCTGAGAGAGCGATCATGCTTTTCGTGCCCACCGCGTCCAGAATTTTGACACGAAAGACGAGAAGCAACTGTAACCCGAACTCTTGACTTGTCCAGAGCCAGCAGCGCTGCACCCTTGGTGTAGAGCGCGCGCGCAGTACCTCATGCGCCCATGTGCAGGCACAGGAGCTAGCCAAGGAAAATGCTGTAGCCCAATGCCAGAAGGACATGTTTCGGGTTGGGAGACTGGGCGTTCGAGGAACATGATCAGGTCATCCCTGTTTTCTCGTATGCTGACAGGGCTTATTACAAAGTCGTGCCCTGTATCTTCCCAGACCCCATCCTCCCGACACGGCGGTTGTCTCTCTCACAATGCTCATTGAGCACCCTCCAGAGGAGGGAGAGGGGCGCCCCGATGCCCTCCAGGCGGTGTGCACTCCCGTCCCGCCCTGTGGGGCGGGCGGGCGCGGGTGGCGAGCCCCCCTGCTTTTGAGCGATCGCGCGCAACCACGCGCCACCAACAGCGAAAGAAAACGACGGGAAAGGGTCGGTGGAAGCACGAATTCTGCAAGATGAGCGCCAGGATTCTGCAGTTGGGTATTGACGACATGCTGACCGATCCATCTCGAATACCATCCGCACGGAGGCCAAGTGGATTGCCAGTCCAACGATAATCTTCTTGTGCGTCTGTTCTCATCAGACATTTCTCTCACGGTGGAAGGACGGAGACCGGGCTGTGTCTTGGTTCACCTGGGCTCTGCAGCCTTTCGCCCATTGGATCGGGCACAGTTGGGTCCGTAGACACGCAAACGGCGATATAGGTAACGGCGATGTCGGCTTCGGTGTTGTAGGGGTGGGGTTCATTTCCAGCCCAATTGTAGGAAAGGCTTGTTCGTGTATTCCTACAACTCGTGTTGCCCGAGTTCGGCGTCGCAACACTTATATTCCCGACATCGCCATTCACCAACATCGCCATTAGCGTGGCCTTGGTGGGTGATGCTGTTGGCTCCGTGCTTGCCCGTGACAGGGTCCGTGCCTCCTCATTGGTTTGTTGCTGCTGCTGCTGCTGCTGCTGCTGCTCCTCATCCTACCCCCCTTTGCTGCTGGTGCCCGTCCTTATTCTCCTCGTCCTCCTCGCTCTCCTTCTCCCTCCCCTTCTCATGCCTCCTTCCCCCCTTACCGCCCTCACCCTTGCCATGACCCTTGCTCTTCCTCCCTTTCCCAGTCCCAGTCCTTCTCGTCGTCCTCGTCCTCGGTACTCCCCTGCTCCCTCTCCTGCTCCTTCTCGTCGTCCTCCTCCTCCTCCTGCTGAACTAACCCCCTCCTCGCTGCTCCACCCCTGCGTTTGGGCTCCTGGGCTGCGGCCCACAGGTCGTCGGAGACGGTCAGTGGTCCAGCGTCCTGCGCTCCGCCGCGGACCTGTCGCACAACCGACAGTTCACCTACGTCCCCTCGCACCTGTCGTTTATGTGCGTGGGCCGCTGACGGCAGCTGGCCAGGAGGAGGATTTAAGTTCCGACAGAGGGCGGTCTTTTGTATTATTCTTGCACTCTGGCAGCCAGTTAGCGGGGGAATTACTCCGACGGAAGGACCCCGCATGATAATCTGTTTAGCTTTCCCTTATCCCTTTCCTCCCGGCCATGGCAAACACCCTCGTATCGCCCTCTCCTCTGCCATCTTTTCCTCTTCTTCTATTTCCCCCCCCTCCTTCTCCTCCTCCTCCTCCTCCTCCTTCTCCACCTCCTCCTCATCATCGCCCTCCCCATACCCCTTCCGTCCTCATCCTCCTCCTGCCTCTTTTCCACGTGCACGTCCCTTTCCCCCCGGTCGGGGGAAGCAAGTCGATTTTCCTCGGCGCCGTCGCCGCCTCGGTCAGAACGCGCGCGTTTGCCGACGGCCAGATCGCGAAGCCGTCGGGTCAACCCTTCGGGCCAGCCATGCCTGCGGGGCACTCCCGCGGGCCGCCGGAGCGCGAGGGCAGGCCGTCGGGACAACCCCGCGGGCCAGGCCGTTGGGACAACCCCGCGGGCCTCCTCGCGCGCGCCGCGGCGCTCAGGCGGGCGGCAGCACGAAGCCCAGCTCTGCCGCGAGCTGCTCCGCTTCAGCCCTGGAGTCCACCGCTCTCTCGTCGAACTCCTGGAGCGCCTTCCGCAGTGACGCCGGCGGCCCGCGCTCCAGGAACTCTCGCGCGGGCGGCCGTAGGATCAGCATGTTCCGCATGCGCGTGGCGCGGGAGAACATGACGTAGAGGTGCAGCCACCACATATCGTCCGACATGCCCGTGCGGCCAGCGTCCTCATCCCTGGCGCAGTCGATGGTGACGCCCTTGCGCAGCGTCTGGCCCTGCGACAGCGTGGAGGTCAGGTAGGACGCGTGCGTCAGCGTGAATCCCGAGCGGCGCACAGTGTGCGCCCCCGAGCTCTGCCACGTGATCTCCTGCTCGCTGGGCCTGAACATGAGCAAGCTCCTCGCCCGCGCCTGGGCCCGCCGTCGTCGTCAGCGCCCTCGGTGCCCTGCAGCAGCACCTCGGCGACCTCCTTGTAGATCGGGGACTCCTGGAAGCCGTGCACATGCAGCCAGATTCCCTGCGGTAGGAAGCAGGGGCGGAAGAGCTGGCCCGGCGCGCACTCCTCGTAGTCCCGCTCGTCGTCTGCGTGAAACTCGAAGGACACGATGGTGGCCCGTTGCTCCTGCACGAGCCCCAACTTCTTCTTCAGCTCCTCCTGCACGGCCGTGAACCGGACCTCCATGCCGACGCGTGCCGGTAAGACGCCGTGGATGTCCCCCGTTTTGTGCATGTTCGGGACGTTCAGGAGGCGCCGGCCTGCGTCTGGTTCGCCTTGAATCGTGCCGCACTCGTCTACGGCCTGCAGGAAAACGAGGGGGACGCCGAGGCGCCGCGCGTCGCGACGAGCGCGCGTGTTGATCCACCTCGCCAGCGTCTCCCAGTAGATGCCCATGCCGTAGCCGAGCCGAAAGTTCTCGTGCTGGTGCCGAGGGTCCAGGACGCCGTGGTTGTCAGAGGCCAACGTCTTCTCCCAGGCAGACCAGACCTCTGGTGGGAAGCGCTTGCCCTCGCGCATGCAGCCCAAGAACGCGATCAGAGGGTCCCCCGGCTCGAAGCGCTTCGTGCCCTTCAGCTCGAAGACGCAGGGGATCTGAGAGAATACCCTGATGGCGTGCTGGATCTCCACCGTCGGCGGCTCCGCGTACTTGTACGACCCGTCGTCCAGGAGCTCGTTCACGTCCGTCAGGAGCCCGATGCTGCCGGTGGGCTTCAGCTGCAGGAAATCCCCGAGGTGCAACACGATGGGGACGCGGCCGAAGTGGTGGTGCGGCCTCTTGTAGGTGGACTCCTGCACGTCGTGCGTGTCACTGCGCCCGTGGCAGGCGCGGAGGTCCAGAGCGTTGTACAGAGCAGCTGCCACCATGCTCACCTCCTCGATGACCAGGACGCGGACGTGCTCCCACAACCACTGCAATCTCTTCTGCATGCTCCCCGGTCTCATCTTCGCGTTGATGTACTTCTGGACTCGCAGGGCACAGGCGTTGTGCAGCGTTCTGGCCTTCACCGTCTCCGTGGAGATGTTCTTCGCCTGCGCGTTCGAGAAGGCCACGACCATCATGGCGCCCTTGTCCTGCGCCGACGAGGGCCACAAATACTCCACCACTGGGAAGACGATCTTCTGCACCACGTGCGTCTTCCCCGAGCCGCCCTGGCCCAACAGGAGCAAGTGCGTCACTTTTCTCTCGCTCCAGGGCTTCTTCTGCACGTCGTCCTCCCAGGCGTCGTCGCAGGCCTTGGCGAACTTGGCGACGAAGAGCGTCTGGTCCCGCGTGAGTCTCTCGTTCTCCGGCAACCCAGCGACCAGGGCGGCGATGTACGCGCTGGGCGTTGAGTACACGCTGCTGGCAAAACTGGCCGCAGCGGGGTCGCCGCCCAGGCCGCCTGCGCCCGCGTCCTCGCCGTCCGGAGCGCCTGCATCTTCCTCGTCGCGATTGTCCTGGAGGCGTTCGTCGTGCAGGTTTCCCCAGGCGTGTCTCTCCTCGCGCGCCGCGGTCACCAGCGGTCGGTACCCGGCCGCGGGCGCGGGAGCAGTCGCGGCCTCCGTCGGCTCGGGCGCACCCGCGCCCTCGCGGGCCGCCTCGGACATGCACGGGAGCGCGAGGAGCTCCTTGGCCAACCTCGTGAGGCGCTTACGGTGCGCGAAGTTCAGCACGTCCGCCATGTCCTGCTCCCCGTCGATGCCCCGCGTCGGGACCGGCTGGAAGTGTGCTCCGACACGCTTGGGAGGCGCGCCCGGGTGCTCCACGCCCTCGCCCGCCTCGGCGCCCTCGTCCTGACCGGCACCTCCACCGGTGGTCGCCTTGAGGTACGCGCTCTGCACTGCTGCGTCGCTCTGGTACTGCCGGGGTTTCTTCTCCTCGCGCGCCAGGGCGATTCCCTCGAGGTTGGGCGCCACCTGCATGGCTATCATGGAGACGTACTGGTGCACCGTCGCCCTGGGTTTCTCTCTGTCGGGGCAGTGGGCGGGGTCCAGCGAGTCGCCCTCCGCGTCCTTACCCTCCGCTCGCGCCTGGTGCAGCGCGAAGAATTCCTCCTGCACCTCCTGTGTCTCCCAGATCGAGGGCCACTCGTGCCGCGCGAGGAAGCGGGCCGCGGCGGCGCGGGCCTCCGCGTCCGCCTGAGCCTCGTAGTGCGCCCAAGATCGCGCGAAACAGGTTGACCCGCGCACATTCATGTCACGGGGCGCGCCGGGGGCCTCCATCAGGGGCGCGAACGCCCGCAGCATGCGCTCGTCCTCCGGCGTCTCCGAGTTCTCCACCTCCAACGGCCTCAGGAGCAACTGCTTGTACAAGCATGCTGTCTCGCAGTCTTTGTTCATCGTCGGCATGGTGAAGCCCTCGAAGAGGGGCGCGCGGAGCTCGGGGGCCAGGCGCTGCTTGTGGGTCGCGTACAGCGCGTAGTGCGGCGCGAAGTCGAAGTCCAGGTGCTGCGCGCGGGTCTTGTCTCGCCACAGGCCGTCGGGCTTCTCGCAGCGGTAGACCCACATGGCGTACACCTGCAAACTCATGTGCTTGAGGACCGGGTCGTCGCCGCGGTGCAGCCAGTCGTCCAGAGTGCTCGTGGTCCTCACGATGCGGAAGCCGTCCCCCGTCTTCGGGGCCTCCTCGCTCTCGCAGCCCATGTCCTGCATGAACTTCGCCAGGAACGACACCACCTGGCGATGATCGGGCGCGTCGCGCGCCGCCTTGGTCGCGACGTCGTGCTCGTAGGCCGTCAGGATATCCGGGAAGCGCTGGCCTTCCGGGCTCACGTACACCGCCTGCCCGTCGTCGTCCTTTTCCTCGCGCCACCCCTCGAGAGTGTACGGGTCGACGCCGCGCCCGAGGTACTGCACCGGGGCGCGGCCCCCGTCCTGCTTGGCCTTGTGCCGGAGAGAGCGCCCGTGCTCGCGTCGCCACGCCCCCGCCGCCAGGAAGACGCCCTTCTTGATGAAGATCGCCCAGCAGCGGTGGGGCGCGTAGGTGAGGTGGCCGTAGAAGATCGGGAACAGCATCTCTGGCCCGCTCTTCCAGTAGCATCGGCGGTACGATGCGGACAGATTCTTCACCAGATCCAGCGTCTCCCCGAACTTGGACTTACCCCCGAGCGCTCTCCGGTCGGCGGCGGACAGAGTCTTCTCGGGGTCGTCTCCTCGCTGCTGCAGCTCCAGCTTCATCTTGTCCTGCTGCGCCTGTCTCTGCGCTTGCAGCCGCTCCAGGCCGCGCCGCATCTCCACGAGGACGCCCTCCATGCTGGGGCACTGCTTCGTCGTGTAGGAGTTGATGTAGAAGCCCGTGTTCAGGCCGTCGCTGAACGCTGCCTGGGCATCCAGTTCCAGCTGGTCCGCGAAGGTGTCCGCGGCGTCCACGTCATCCGCGTCCTCGCCCTCCGCGTCCTCCGTCTGGCACTGCAGCATAATGTCGCGCCACTCCTCCGGCGAGCAGTCGTCCGTCCACGCGAGCGGCTTCTCCGGAACCTCCGGGCGGTTGACGTAAGCGTCGGCATCGCCCAGCTCGCACGTGCCCATGTACCCCAGCTTGGGTTGCGAGCCGACGTGCGGGAGCACCTCGCCCTCGTCCAACCTCGCTTTGGGGTCGCTGACTCGTCGGAGGTCCTGCGCATCCAGGTTGAAGCGTCCAGCCGCGGCGCCGGCGTAGTTGGTAATGCACTCAGACGGGTGGAGCTGGAAGTGCAACAGACGACCCTGCATGCCGTGCGTCGAGGATCGCACCGCGAACATGGCGTTCCGCAGAGGCTTCCCTCGCCTGCGCCTGCGCCAATCCGCAAGCGTGACGATGTAGTAGAAGCCGTGGCGGCAGATCTTCGTGGTCTTGTTGCCCGAGTACTTGTAGCAGCTCTCTCCGCACACGTGCGTCATCGTCTCCTTGGCGAGCTCCCGGACGTCCCTCGAGAAGAGGCGCTCCCAGACCTCACGATTCTCTTCCGTTCCTGGCGGGGGCGGCGGCGGGGGCGGCGCCTCCTCGTCCGCGGCGAGTGTCGTCTGGCCGAGTCCTTGCTGCCCCGACTGAGCCGCGGGCGCGTCCGAGCAGACCGTTGGGACAACCCCGCGGGCCGCCGGCTCGCCCGCGCCGGTGTCTTGCTGCACGAGGCCGCGCCGCCGGTGCGCGGGGCATTTCCCCACGGCGAAAGCACCGATGGGCATGCCGTATGAGGACGGCCGCGGCGGTGCCTTCTCCCCCGGCGCCAACTCGCGGCCTGTGGCGTCCCGCAACGGCAGATCGGGCCGGAGCCAGGAGTCCCGGTCCTCGGTCTCCAGGAAGGTCTCCTGGTCCTCGGTCAGCTCCGCGCCCGCCTGCTTCTCTTCGCGGAGCGCGTCCAGCTCGCTGCCCCCGTCGAAGCGCGACTGGTCTCGTTCGATGACAGAGAATGGCAGCGGGTCCACGCGCTGGTCGACGTGCCCGAAACGCCGCGGCAACACCTCTACGGAACTCTGGCAGGTGCTCTCCACGGCCATGACGCACGCCCTCATCCACTTGCCCAGGCGCTCTCGGAAAGCGGCAGGATGGCGTCGGAGCACGTGCACGAGCTGCCGCGTCGAGAGGGCGCACAACCACACCAGGATGTGCGGATGGAGCGATCCCCGACCTTGCGCCTCGATCTCTCCGCGGAAAGCTTGCACGGGCCCAAAGATCCCCGGGGCGGTCGAGGACGCCGCCACGCCGTCGGTGCACCAGTCCCAGGAGCAGCGTTTCCTGGGAGGAACGCCGCGCCGGCGGCCGCCCACGCACTCGGGGCGGACGCCGAGGACGTGGATGAAGAAGAGGCGCATGATGAGCTCGAAGCACACGGTCTGGCCGACCGGGTCCTGGGCGACGCGCCGCATCATGTCTCGGTACTTTGGGATGACGTCGCTGCGCAGGCCTGGAATGCTCCGGTCGTCGAGCGGGATCTCCTGGCCCTCCACCCTGACGAACAGTGGCTGCTTCGTGTCCGCTACGTTCGGGGTGGCGAAGATCAAGGGGCACCCGAAGAGCGCCATGTAGGCAACCCCCTCGTGGCGGCAGAGGCGCCGATGTCCGTCGGTGCCGACAACGTCCGCGACGGCCATCTGCATGATGTTCAGGGCGTCCCGAACCACGTTGGGCACGTTGGCGTTGCTTGCCAAAGCCGCCACGCCGCCGCCACCCGCGTGAGCGCGGGCGGCCGCCGCCAGGGCATCCGGCGTGAGGTGCTGCACTTTCTCGGCCCACTTCATGCCTCCGTTCTTCAGGAAGGCGAAGGCGGACTGGTGGCGCTCCGTCAAGAAGTGCAACGTGGCGAACATGTGCAACGACACCCAGTCCGCCGCGAACCGGTTGACCTCTGGATCGTCGTCGTTCTCCCGCACGCGGTACGGCTTCTCCTCGTCGGTGTCCAGAGTGTACTCCATCTCCTCCCGCATGCACAGGCGCGTGATCCACTCGTGGGCGAGCAACTGCGGGTAGGTCCCCGTTCGTTTCGGGTCCAGGTGACCGGCGTCGCCGTAGCGCCACAGGCTCGGGCGCGCCTGCGTCCGCACCTTCCAATCGAACAGCGACAGGGGCGCCGTGCCGCGCGTCACCTCGAGGTTCGCCATGGTCGCCTCGGCCCCCCCCGCCTGTCGAGGCCTGACCGGTTCGCCCAGCGCGGCGCGCGCGAGGTCCTCCTGCAGCCGCAGCTCCCGCTCCGGGCGCGACAACCGAGCAGCGCGGTTTCGAACGGACTCGCAGAGCTGCAAGACTCGCTCCCTGCCCGCCTCGTCCAGCAGCGCGCTGCCTGACTCGATGGCGTGCTCTGTCTCCTTGGCCACGGAGCGCTGCGCTGTCGCGTCCAGCTCCTCCAGCTGCTTGATCAGCGCCGTCACCTCCAAGGCCCCCGCCGAGGCGGCCGCGCCCGGGATGTCCTCCTCGCTGAACGCGCTCACGTATCGGGATTCCTTGCACGCCTGAACGTCTGCGTCTTCCATATCCTGCGCCCCGGCCGCCGTGGCGTCGGCTGGTCCCGCGGCCACGACGGCGCCGGGCGAATCCTCCAACGGCACGGCCACGACGCTGTCCAACACCACCGGGGGCACCTCAGGAATCAGCGGGTTGGGGCACCACTGGGCAACCAGCGCCTCGTGATAATCCTTGTCTTTGTAGACGACGTTCGTGGACTGCAGCGCTTGCGCCTGCGAGTCAAACTCTGCGCGGTTCACCTTGAGGCGCGCGATGCCCCGGACGGCGCGCCGGGCGGCGTCCTGCTGCCCGGCGGCGTCGCCAGCCAGACCCTCGCGGCGCCGCTGTCCCGCTGCATTCTCCGAGCCGTCTGGCGGCTGCTCTTTCGCCGCGTCCTGCTTGGCTGCCAGGAAAGTCACCGCGAAGGCGTCCTTGATGGAAGCCGGAGGGAAACGCTCCATGGCCTCCTTGCACGACGCGTTCCCGAAGAGGATTGCGGAGCCCACCATGCCCGTCTGGTGGAAGAGGAAGTCCCACGTGGGCCCGTCGCCGCTGCGCTGCTTGTCGTAGCTCTCGGGGCGCAGCACCACCTTGGTCGTCACGACGCGGGCGAGTGCGAGGAGCATCTGGTGCGACAAGTTGGCATTGCGGAAGAGCGGGTCATTCCTGCCGAGCCACAAGTGGTTAGCGAAGGTGAACTTGCACATGCGCGGGTGGCGGGGAGAGAACGCGCACAGGCAATCCTCGCACACCGGGGCCCGCTCGTCGCCCAACGCCTGCGCATCCGTCACCCGCCGCTTGTGCATGAGGACAAGTTGGAATGTGTCCGTGTTCCCAATGCGCAGACGCACGGCGGAGGCGCGGAGCTCGGCCTCGGGGATGTCGGGCCAGTGCTTGTGGTAAACCTCCCAAGACAACAGCTTGGCCACGGCCTCGGGGTTCTTCATGAAGCAGTCCTTGCCTGCTAGGAACTCCAAGGAGAGGTCCTCGGACCAGTGCAGCCTGGCGCAGAAGACGCACGCACAGCGGGTCCGGGGCGCCCAGCGCTCATCTGCAGACAACCCCTCGGGAGTCTGAGCGAGCTCACGCATGCGCTCAGTCGGCTTCTCCCAGTCCACGGCGGCCCTGGCGTAGAACTCCGCATAATTGGCCACGATCGCGCGCCACTCCTCTCCCTTGACAACATAGGGCTTCAGCGACAGCGACGAGAAGAGAGCGTTGCGGTAGCGCTGGACGCCACCGTGCTCGTCGTCCACGTGCTTCTTCCAATCTTCGCGGAACGCGAAGTCTCGGCCCTGGCAGAGCCGGCACGGCTGGGGGCCCGACGGCTCGGCCCTCTGCGACCAGGTGCGGCATTTCACATCTGCGCTGGTGCGTCGCAGATCCCAGTTATCCACGTACCGCTTGAAAGGGTTGTCCGCGCTGTTCTCGGGGTCTGCCCGGGTGTGGTCTCTGTTGTCCGCGGCAGCTGAAGCGTTCCAGACGGCCCTGGCAGCTGGGTGCACTCCAGCAATGCCCCTTGGCTGACCGCTGCGGTTCCTACCAGTCTGGTCCTTTCCAGTCTCGTCTCTACCAGACTGGTCTCTGCCACTCCAGTCCCTGCCTGTCCGGCCTCGACCAGCCGCTGAGCCTGCAGCCTGTGGCAAGCCGCGGCTGCCGCTGCCCGATCCGGATGCTAAGCCAGCAGCGGCCCCTCCCGACGCCGCAGGCATCACTCGCGACAGCCTGGCAGCAGCCTCCAGAGCGTCGTCAGGCCCACGAGGGTCGCGCCGCTTCCCGCCCATCGGAATCGACCGTCTGGGCCTCGCGCGGGCCAGGAAGACCAAGTACGGATGCGCGTCAGGCGGCTCAGGCAGCTCCGTCACGACGGCATCGTCGAGCTCGAACCAGCGCCCGCCCTTGTTGACGTAGGCGACGTAGTGGCCGCCGCGCATCCGCTGCAGAGGTGGTACGCCGCGCGCGGCGCGGTGCTGCGCGAAGGCCGCCACCTCGTAAGAAACGGCGTCTCCGTTGAGAATGCTGACGGGGAAGACAGTGTCCCGCCAGTCCGCCCGCGCGTCCACCGCAACTGTCTGCCATCCTGTTCGTACATGCTCTCCACGCGGAGGACTACTGCCTCCGAAGCCTCACGGACGGCCTGCTCGCCCGTGAGGGACGCCTGGATCATGGCGGCCATGGGCACAGGCGGCGCATCGCGACCCACCTGGGCCTCCTCGGCCGCGCAGCAGTGCACCATGCCCTCGACGCTCGCGGCTGCGCCGTCCCCGCAGACGCGGCGCCGCACTCCTCCGAGGTCCGCGTGCTCGAGGACGCGCATCAGGCACTCCGCCGCGTCCTGTTGGCGACCGGACTCAAAGCCTGGCGGCTGCTGCAAGATCTGGCGGACAAGGGCCACCAACGGCGGGCGAATGTCGCCGGCCGTGGAAGCAGGGGAGCTGCGCGCACAGAACAAGTCCCGCAGGCGGTCCCCCATGTTGCTGGCGCCCGGCTGCATGCCCTCGATGTCTGCGCGGAAGGGGTGCGTGTGGTACAAGCACTGCACCACGGCATTGATGTAGCACGTGTTTGTCAGGTCGGGGAAGCCAGCGGCGCCCGCGCGGCCGTCTCGGGGCGCTGACGCGGCTGCTCCCAGCACGGCCGCTCTGGCGAACCGCATGCCAGGCTGAGCGAGCAGGCCGCGCATCTGCTGCTGCCGGTCGTCGTCGCGCAGCAGGGCGCGGAGGTGTTGCTCGCGAGTGCCTGGGTGATGCCACTCGGGGTACAGCCGCGCCTGCAGCCCGGCCAGGGCTCGCGCCGCGTCGGCCCGAGATTCCACCTGCGGTCCTTCCACGTCAACTCCTGCCGGCTTGAAAGTCCACCGCCAGGCGCTGCTGCTCGAGGGGATCACTGCGGCGGGGCACTCCACCTTCTCCACTGCGCCGAAGAGCTCTGGGCCAATAATGTGAGGCTGGTGCGCCAACAGAGCGTACTCGGCCGCCTGGAGCTCGCCGTGCTGGTGCAAATTCCACACGTAGTTCAGCTGTCGATACTTTGGCTTGTTCTCGCGCCATTGTGGGAGGTACTCTCCGTTGCCTAGGCGCAGAGCCTCATCGCGGACGTGCACGTACAGATCTTTCACAGCTTTCCGCGGCACTGCCGCCAGGAGGCGCTCCTCTTCCCGCGGGCGCAAGCGCGGCCGCTCGACGGGCCGCGAGGCACCTCTCGCGGGATTCCCTGGGCGAGCAAGCCTCACGGAATCGTCGACCAACGGGGACTCCCACGGGCTCTTGCGGCACGACCTTGCCAAGGCCTCCGCGGTGGCAGGCGTCAGGCCGCCGGTGGTCTGCGCGGGCGTCGCACCGAGCCCGTCGGCGAACAGGCGAGGCCTCTTCGCCGGGGTCTCTTCGATGCCGATGGGCGGCGTTGAAGCGGGAGACGCCTTGGCCGCTGCTGCAGCCGCCGGGCCGTGTCCAGCCGAGCAAGCCGTCGGGGCAACCCCTCGAGCTGCCGGCGTCGACTGGCCAGGCCGTGACTCGCCCTGCAACGGCGCCGCGCAGGCAGCAGCCTCGCCACCCCTCTCGGTCAGGCGCCTCTGCTTTGCCGGCGGGGCGTCGTCGGGGCACGCCGACGCTGCCGGGCCGAGGGAGTCATTGACCAGGGCGTCCAGCTCCGACAGGGAAGCGGCAACTGTCGGATGATCAGATGCGACGCCCGCGTGCTTCACGTACCACTTGTAAATCCGCTGTTCCTCGAGCCCCGCCCTCTGCTGAAGCTTCGCCTTCAAGCCGATGCCGCCCCGTGCTCTCAGGGCCGTCAAATTGGCAGTCGCCCACCGACGATGCTCTGCGACGTCTGCGAGCAAGGCCGCCTCCGTCTTCTTGGGCGGCATGTTGAAATGTCGGGATATGCGGTTTGCAACGGCGAGTGAAGCACGCAGCGTTGGCAACAGGAAGCAAAGCCAATGCGGACTGAGCCTCAATCGCTACGGTGTCAGCTGGTCTCAGCTGGTCACCTCGGGGTATGGTGGTCTCAGCTGGTCTCTCCCGCTCCATCCTGCTTACCGCTGCTCTCAACTGCACTTTCATGCCTTTTGCCGCTCCGTGGTGGTTTCTGCTGGTCTCTGCTAATGCATCCTGCTCTCTCTTGGTCTCTGCTGCTCTCTGCTGCTGCATGTGAGTCTCTGCTGCTGATGCTATGCTGGTCTCAGTTCTTGTCTGCTGCTCTCCGGTGCTCTGTTGTGCTCTCTGCTGGCCACGGGTGGTCTCAGATTTTGGCTGCTACTGTCAGCTGTGCTGCTCCCTGCCGGCAGTGAGAGGCAGCGGATGGGCGCGATATTTTCGACGGCCCGGGCATCGCAGGCAATCCGGGATGGAGATCGACGACGGAGGCGAAAGCGGAAGGGAGAATGCTGGCGCGCAGGCCCTGTCATTTTTGAAGTGGTCGGTAGCTCCGCCGTCTGCCCCCGCCCGGACGGGCGCCGCGCGCAGGATGCCGTCAGGACAACCCGTCGGGCCTGCGGGAGAAAGCGCGAGGGCGGCGACAGAAGGGAGAGACAAAGTGCAAAATCAATACCGTCGGGACAACCCCTCAGGCGAGACCAGCGGCGATGGGCGCTGTGTCACGGGCGCCCTCGCGAGACGGCGCAGGGTCAGCCGAGTCAGCGCGAACTCGCGCCAGTGCCAGCGCGCGCCGTTGGGGCAACCCCGCGGGCGCGGCTGGGGCGGCGACAGAAGGGAGAGACAAAGTGTAAAATCAATACTCAATACCGTCGGGACAACCCCTCAGGCGAGACAAGCGGCGATGGGCACTGCGTCGCGGGCGCCCTCGCAAGACGGCGCAGCGTCAGCCGAGTCAGCGCGGGCTCGCGCCAGTGCCAGAGCGCGCCGTTGGGACATCCCCGCAGGCACGGCTGCGGCTCGCGCGCGAGCTCTCACTCCAGTCGGCGACGCGTCGCCAGGGATGATGGCGTTGACGCAGCGTCGGGGGGCGAGAAGGCGAGGTCCCGCATGCGCTTGAGCGGCGTGGCGTCGGGCGCGTGCGCGATGAGCGCCGGGCCGCCGGACCCCTGCGCGCTGGCCATGAGCTTGACCATGCTGGGCAAGAGCTCGGGGACCACGGCCTTGTGCGACAGCACATCGAACGTCCCGCGGCCGGAGCCCTTATCTGTCCGCAGCATGGCAGTCACGAGGTGCGCGTCGCCGTGCCCGGCCGTCAGGAGCCACTGCACGTCGCCGGCGACACCGGCCGTCTTAACGCAATACGTGTCTTCCTTTTCAGACTGGAACCCGCAGCGCGCGAGGCGCTGCACGCGCAGGCCGCGATTCTCTGCGTCGGGTGTGGCCACCGTCTCCGCTTCCGTGGGCCTCTGCATCACCAGCAACACGCGGACCGCCTGGACCTCCAGGTCACGGACGAGCAGCAAGCCGAGCGAGTCGTCCGAGCTGACGTCCGAGCACGCCGCGAACGGGCAGGCGCCGCCCGTCTTCACCGCCGGCGGCGCCGTCACCTCCGACCACGTCGACACGACGCCGTCGGGCGTCAGCGTCGGGACAATCCGCTTCACCTCGAGGTAGTTGACATTGGTGACATCGTTTGTCTTGAACACGCACCGCAGCGTCCACGGCGTCGCCCGAAATGCCGCAGCGCGCACGCGGCGAGCCTGGGCGTCCAGGGGCGTGCCCGAATCGCCGAGCACGTCGAGGGTGGACGCTGCGTCGTGGTACAGGACGGCGGAGCCTCCGCCGGTGTGGTCCGCGATGCCCAGCTTCAGGAGCCACCGCATCTCAGTTCCCGCTTCGGGGTGGCTGCCACACGTGTCCTGGTGGTCGGGAATCTTCTTCTTGCACTCTGCGCAGCTCTTGATCTGCCAGTCGCTGTCGGCGGAAGCACCTGCCACGCCCGTGACGGCGACGCAGTGGAGCTCGAAGACCCCAGGCAGGTCGCGCGTCTGGAAAGGCACGGGCACCGACATGAGGCCACTCACCGTGCTCGCCATGGCGGGCACCGTGTCGTAGTCCACGGCATGGTGCTGCTTGGTGAGGGACGTGGCCGCGTCGGCACCCTCGGAGATGTCAGTCGCGGCGCGAACAGTCTCCGCTTGAGCTGCAGGACAAGTCGTGACCTCCGTGGCCTCCGTGGCGAAGATCTCCCAGGACCCGTTGCGCTGCTTCACATTCATTTGCATCAGCGCGATCACGGAGCCGACGGGGAAGGCGGCCAGAGTCGCGGCATGGTCTCGCCAGAATGCGCAGCGGATGTCGTGGCGCCCCTGCTTGATCACCGCGTTGCAGACGCCTGCTCGGCCGTGCTGGGCGTCGCGCTCCACGACGCCCGGCTGGTGAGACACGACGCCGACCGCGCGCACCTGCGTTGTATCGGTCACTCTGCCCAAGCTGGCAATCTCCGCGAACGGGTGATGCAGGGGAACGTCCACCCACGGGCTTTCGGTGCACTCCTGGATGACCGTGTTGACTCCCAAGGGCGGCTTTACCCGCAAGAAGTACGACAGCCGAGAAGTGGAGTACTTCGGGGTCTGGTTCACGACGGTCCCGCCGGACACGCGGTAGACCCTGCCCAGCTCCATGGCGGCGTGAACTTGGGCGGCGGCGTCTGCCCATCCGTCAAGGAACAGGGCGTCGCCCACAGTGTCACCGCCGAGCATGTGCACTTCGATCTTCCTCCCCGGCTCTCTGTCCTTTCCAGCGCGTTTGCCCTTGGCCTTGCCCTTGCCCTTCCCATCCGCTTGGTAGCCCACTTCCACCGGGCCTCGCTTGATGACGACGCGCCCGAAGACGCACGTGGCGGGATCGCCGGAGAACTCTCGCGGAGACAGAGCGAGCTTGCTGTCCGCCATGGTCAGCGGCAACGCCGGACTGAGATGGAACGGGGGCGCTGGCCACAAGATGCTTGAGCCAAATGCGCTGCGGAAGCTCTGGCACGGGGTCGAGGCTGACAGGGGCCCCCAGCTCTCACTTTCCTGTCCCATCCTTCTCGATCAGTTGAATAATATCGAGACGTGAGGCGCGCGGCTGCGCGTGCGTGCATACTCGAGACGGCACGAATGCACCAGAGCACAACGAAGACGGCTCCCCCGAAAAGACGTTAGTATCCGAATCAGAAAACCATAATAACATGGTGGTGAGCGGGTCCGGCGGAAACCCTCGTGTCAGATGTCACTCGGCGGAATCGACAACCACGAGGGAGCGGAGACCTCGATTAAACGGGACAGGCAACGGATATGACAGTGGCGGGTGGGAGGGCGCGCAGGAGCCCCATTTGCTTTGCCGACTCAAACACTGGATGCATTGGCGAGACACTCAGACCGTGAATACTGCCGTCGGGACAACCCCTCAGGCGAGAGACGTAGCAAAGGGGTCTATGCCGCCGGAAGCAAGACAGCGCGCTGTGCAGGTGGAGAAAAAAAGCGTCGGGACAACCCCTCGGCCGAGTAGCGACCTGCGAACAAGCGTTTCCAGATCACTCAATCTCCCGCCAGCAATGGCGAATCCCAGAGAGCCCCAGTGGGAAATCGCCGCAGTAATGCCAGACTCCCCAGTCAGTCTCTCCATCGGACCGATGCACCACCTTGTGCAGCATTGGCGCGAAGGCGTACTCCCTGGCGGCGGGCGTCACGGTGAGGTCCGCGAGAGCGCGGGCGCTGAACTCCACCTGTAGCAGCACGTGCTTCACCTTTGAGACAAAAGCGCCACTCCTCTGCTGCACTATGCGAGCGCGCTCCATGGCCTGCGTCGGCGACGTGCGGAAACCAACGCACGGAGTGGACCCCATCAAACGCCGTGGAATCTGCGCCCCGTGCTCAACGGCGGGCTGGTCATCCTTATGCACAGCGACGAACAGAACGAGCACGGTGGTGTCACCCATCTCGAAAGGCATGGCGGGCGAGACGCAGGCGCACCGCGACTGCTTGCTGCTCTGGCAACGAGACCCACACGAATCTTCCCATTTGAGCCCATCACAACGGCGACGGAAACAAACCCATTTGAGCCCATCACAAGCCCATCACACCCCCAGTCTCCGCTGTTCTCTGTTGTTGCCTGTTGTTGTCTGCTGCTCTCTGCTACTCTCTGCTGCGCCCTGCAGGTCTTCGCTGTTGGTTGCTGCATTATGCCGCTCCCTGCTGCTCTGGGCTGTTACCCGGTGCCTGACGTCAAGATACCCCTGGGAGCTCCGGAGGCTCCCAGAAAACACAGAAACGATCGAAACTATCAAACAAGACCTCAACCACAACGGTGTCAGCTGGCCAGCTGCTGGCCTCAACTGGTCTGTCCTGGTCTCTCCCGCTCCCTCCTGCTTCCCGCTGCTCTCTACTGTTCCATGCTGTTGTCTGCTGCTCTCGGTTGATCTCAGCTGCTCTTTCATGCTCTTTGCCGCTCCGCGTTGGTTTTTGCTGGCATTTGCTATTGTATCCGGCTCTCTCCTGGTCTCTGCTGCAGATGCCGTCAGGACAACCCATCGGGCCTGAGGCGTGAAGGAGCGGGGCAGCGAAACAGCGCATGGGTGGCGACGAGAGCGAGAGGATATACAAAAACGCATATGCCGTCGGGACAACCCCTCGGGCAAACGTTTGAAAGGCGAAGTCCACAAGCGGGCGGCAAGGGGGGAGGGGCAGCGAAGGCTCGGCGGCAATGCATTCAGCGAGCGCGCTGCCCGTCGGAACAACTCCTCGGGGCAGCAGCGCGCGAGCGCGCTCAAGACAGCCATCAACGCGCAACCTGCCGGAACAACTCCTCAAGGATGCAGCGGGCTGAACAACCGACACGATCAATAGCCACGCCCCGGGAGCCCAAAAGTCACGACAGTTACAGGATCCCGATGACCCGCCTCGGATTAGTAAGATGATCTGCGGGCCCCATAGGGAGAAGCTCCCGCCTGAGACTTCCTCGCAATTCACTCACAGACGAGGCTCCCGCTAGATACTTCCTCCAGATTCACGCCCCAGGAGCCCAAAAGTGACGACAGTTACAGGATCCCGATGACCCGCCTCGGATTAGTAAGATGATCTGCGGGCCCCATAGGGAGAGGCTCCCGCCTGAGACTTCCTCGCAATTCACTCACAGACGACGCTCCCGCCTGATACTTCCTCCAAATTCACGCCCCAGGAGCCCAAAAGTGACGACAGTTACAGGATCCCGATGACCCGCCTCGGATTAGTAAGATGATCTGCGGGCCCCATAGGGAGAGGCTCCCGCCTGAGACTTCCTCGCAATTCACTCACAGACGACGCTCCCGCTTGATACTCGAGTGAGTGACGGACTGACTGAGTGATGTGTGACGCCAACGGATGATATCCTCATGTGATGATCATGATGAGTGAGTGAGTGAGTGAGTGAGTGAGCGATCGAGTGGTGTATGGGTAAGTGTGATGGTGCTGAGGAGGAGAGGCGTGGGTCATGATGATGATGACTGATGATGATGATGGCGAGAAAGAGGAAGAGAGAGAGAGAGAGAGAGGGTGTGAGATCCTGCGCGGGGGGTGTGCAGAGAAAACAAGAACCCCACTTTGGATGTGGGGAAAAACAGGTTGCCAATTGCGCCGGCCGTCTGATTGGTCTACAGTCTCGTCAGGTGGTCGAATGGGTGGTGGCAGGGGTGGCAGTGGGGGGAGAGGAAAATGGAGCTGGGATGGGGGGGGGAAGGGGGTGGGGGGGGGGCAGACGGAAAGGACGAGAGAACAGGCAAGTAGGGAGTGAGAGGGGGAGGGAAGGAGGAGTGAGGGAGGAAAAGATGGTGATGAGGCGGACGGAGAGGAAGATGAAGATGAGCCGCAATAGCACCAGCAGTATCAGCGGGAAGAGGAGAGAGGACGGATGGTGGAGGGCAGATGGAGGAGAGAATTTGAGGATATCGACGGGGACGTGGAGGAATAAGGCTCGTCGGGGAAAGGAGAAAGGAGAAGAAGGTCAAGGAGACGAAGAAAGGATGGTGGTGGAGACGAGAAGGATGAGGAGGAAGAGGATGAGGAGGAGGAGAAGGAGGAGGAGGAGGAGGAGGAGGAGAAGGAGGAGGAGCAACAACAGGAGGACGTGGAGGGAGGAAGGCAGGAGGAGCAACAACATGATGTTGAGGAGGAGGGGCCATGAGTGCCCGAACGCGCCTTATAGACCTTCAGGTTCATGGAGGTGGCCAGCATGCTCGCCTGGTGGATCGCTGCGGCCGCAATATCACCACCACAGTCACGTCCTGAGCTTTGTTCTGTGGCATGCGAGGCCCCGTGTCTACAACGACATCCAGGACCGACCGGTCTCGCGGCCCCGCCTGGCGTGGGCAGCTGTGGACGGCGCGCACCGACGCGCAAGCCGCACGTCGCGTTGCCAACGCGAGAGTGCTCAACAGCCATCACAGCACACGATAAGCAACGCGACCGCACCCTCATGCCGCCACCATGACGCCGACGGCATCGCCATACAGTCAACGAGCCCAGTAAGGACGCGCGTCTTCATCTAGGGTACCCTTGTGTCCTTGCCTCTGCGGACCGTCCTTTGGTTTTCTCACTGGTCGCCCTCCGCTCCAAAAATCCCAGCTTCGGGCTCCAAAGGGTCTTGCGTCCTTACCAACCGTCCTTAATACACGTTTTGATTGTAGTACGAGCCAGCCTGGCGACCTCGGCCCACTGCATATCCTAGGCCAGCCGCAAACCCAAAGCACATCCGACAGTCATCGGCGCAGGATTGGCCAGATGGCAGCCAGGCAAGTCGCACTTGAATTGGAAGCTGGACAAGAAACCCACAGGGAAACAGAGACACCAAGCAGGATGAACAAAAAAACGACGGGCGTCGCGACGACAAAGAGAAGGCCACAAGGGAACACATAGCCATGTTCAACACGATCACCCGTACTTAAAAAGGGTGCAGCACAGCATGAAGAACGGGAGCGGCCACCTATATTCCAAGCAGTGCGCATTGTATGGAGGATCAGAAATCTGCATCTGCTCAAGTCCTGCGCCCGCGTCGCCAAAAGGAGCCAACACGTTAACATCCACGCCGGAGAATCCCTCCACAGGATCGCGCTCTCCACGGCCAGGATTCGCAGTAGCCTATCCGTCAAGAGCCAATTCAATGACCCCAACAATCACATAACAATCAAGCCAATGCGGCGGAAACACACACTTCAGGAACACTTCGGCACTCGGCACGCCCTAATCATGAACGCAGAATTGAGGTTCACGGCTATACCATTCACTCAGTGGACCGACTTCGTCGAGGACAACGACGGTCTTGGAGCGGACAACGTACACGGACAATGGATCACCGAAGGCAGCACACAGACCCAGGCAGCGGAGCGCTGCCCGCGCCCCCACGCGCTGGTCCTTTCGGGCTGATTTCGCAGGCAACGGGCGGAGCGGAATGACAACCAACAGGAGATCATCCAGTAGCCCAGACGAGAGGAGGCCACCGCTGCTCGCTGCACGCACAAGACCCGCACCTTCAGACGAGGACGCGCCGCCACTGCCAGCAAACACCATAGCAGCGCCGAAGGCTCGGCAGCGCCAGAGTTGGCAATTCCACCGAACTGCTACTGCAGGGAGACTCAGAACCTCGACCAGCAGCGCCAACACCTACTTGACATCAATTGAACAACGGCGCCACCAAGGAGCACAGCACCACAAAGTACGAGGAAAAGGAGGACGCCATCATACAACATATCGACAACGCATGTCGGAACAGGATGACATCTTTTCCGGGTTAGACAAAGAGGCTTGCCCCATGGATGAGGTTCTGCACACCGAACTGGCGTCGGCAAACAAACCCATGCTTGACACCGCGAAGCACGACGAGGAGCTGACTGACAACTTCGGAAAAAACAAAAAAAACAAGTGAGAGGCCACATGGCGGCACGCTGCGCGGCCAGGGAAGGGAAGAGAAGTGTATCGATTGTCTGCGCCACCGACAACGTCAGGGAAGCGCTGGCAGAGGCCATCTGCTCGGGCGAAAAAGCTAAACTAGAATTCCAAAGGCAAGGCGATGAGAGCCGCCTCTTCTTCAAAGTCCAGAAAGAGATAAGCCGATGCTAGCACGGCAACCCACTGCACACAACTACAAGGATACCCGCCAGGATGAGGGAACAAAGGCCACGGGCGCGGGGCGCAACTCAAGCTTCACAGACGCGAGGGTACCCACCAGGACTACTGCCGGCAGGATTGACCAAGGTGGGTCACCATAGCGGCACCAGTCGCCTTGGGCGCGAATGGGCCCAGGCGCAGTGTCAGCTCCTGGCCAAGGACTCCCGGGGCCAGAAAAGTCCCGAGCACATTCGCCGCAGCGCGGTGCTGCCGAACGGCAGCCATCGAGGCCTCCGCCACAGGCCACGCGCGACGCAGTCACGGACGGTGGGCGACAGCGCACAACCCCACGGCTTTCGCGCCACCGAACGGGGGGGTCAGTTCCCCCAATGGAAGCAGCGACGCGCGGTCTGACAACCAGATCTCATCAGTGGCCAGGTAGGCCAGGGAAACAAATCACAGATTTACCAGCAGGAGGCTGCCCAAGTTCAGCAGCGGCCCCCGCCGCGGGCGCTTCCTGCAGGCGGCTGGCCACCGCGGGCAACCACAGCCGCGGCGGCCAGCGGTAGCGCGGCGCCGCGGGTGGCCCCAGCAGGCGCGCCTTCACACATCTGCCCTCAGTACCATACCCGCCCGGGTTAGCTTCAGCCCAGCCCGCGAGGCATCGCCAATTCCGAAGGCGCCGCCGCGCCAAGCGAAGGCAAGCCGCGAACAGACGCAATTCGGGGGCGGCGAGGCGAAGCCCGACGGCAACGGCGAGCTGCATGAGCCAACCGTGGCGCCAGACGACGGCACCACTGCCGCACCGAGTGAAGCACCCCGCTTCGCCGTCCAAGCAGCCGCGGACTTTTCGTCGCCCGAGGGGGCCGCGGCCCGTCCGCCAGAGCCGTTGCTGCCGGCAGGGCCCTCTGCCCCAGTTCAAACCTGGATCGGGATCGGAAGCTTTCCCGCGCGTGCCCGAAGAAAGCCCGGCAGAAGTGCCGCGAGGGCCCGATGCCCTTGAGCCGCGGGCCCCTGCCAAACCACAGGTGCACCAGGGCCGCGAGCAAACGCTGGCCAGCCAGGAAAACCTTGAACCGCCCGACGCCGAGGCGCCCGACATCGACCACGGCGCGAAGGGCAAGACGGACGGCAACGCCAGCCATGATTGGCTCGAGAGCGGGGCCTACCGCGTGCGCCACGCCCGCGCGCGACTACAGGGGTGGCGGACCCGCGCTTGGCGACGACGACAGCGGCGGCCCCCCCTCCCGCGGTTGCGTCGGCTGTCGCCGCCCCCGCCGCTCGGGCTGCCGCCGCCGTCGGCTCGCCCTTCTCCTTCTCCGCCGGGCCGCCGCCGCCGCTTAATGTATATATATATATATATATATATATATATATATGTTTCTCTCTCTCTCTCTCTCTCTCTCTCTCTCTCTCTCTCTCTCTCTATATATATATGTAAGTGTGTGTATATATATATATATATGTAGATTGTTTGTTTTACGCGGGAAGTTTGACCGCCCCCTCTTTTCGCAATTCTCAGGGCCCCTCCCGGGCGCGAGCGGGCGTGGTTGAACGCCTTAGAGGGCCGAGCCAGGCTGCGCCGAGAGGCGAGGAGACGCCGATCCGCCAGATGACGCGCTAGCTCCATGGACGGAGACGGCCCGCAGATGGCCGACACCGCTAGCTTAAGCGTCATTAGTCTCGATGCGAAATTGAACGCCTCGATTGAACTCAGCGTGCAAATGTGGAGCCAGCATTCCTGCCTTCCAGGAGACTCGACACCCTGCAGGCCGCATTCGCACCCTCGGCAGGTGCATGCGACCGCCAGAACATGGAGGTTGGCGACCTCTCTGGAGGCGGAGCCTCGCGGTTGAAAAGGTCGTGGAGGCGGGGCTGGCCACGGCGCCAGGTCCACCGCGACTGCGAGTGGCGGGCTATGCGTCGCCTCGCAGGGCGCCCTCGTCGACGCCGCCGCAGACGACCCCGCGGCGTCGGCCCTCCTCGCGAGCGCACGATGAACGGAAGCCCGTCGTCCCGAGCCCTCCTCGAGCGCCTCCAGGCATGGGTGGAGGGGTGGACAAGATAGAAGAACCGAAGGTGCGCGCGCGGCTCCTGCCCGCGACGAGTCAGGGGCCGACGACGCAGCGCTCTCCCGCCAGGTTTGCGAAGCCACCGGCAAGGTGTTGGGCGCGCCCCACTTCGCTCGCATGGACGCTTAAAGGGGCATGAAGGATTCGGACTTCCCCATTCAAATCACAGGGCAGGGGTGGTCGAGCGCGGCTGTGGGATGCCTGGGCGAAGAAGTCCGGGCTCGCGGGCAACGCCTCAGCAGGGGCCGAAGAACGCCAGGGGGCGTGGAGGGCCCAACTCGACATTGCATTTGCTAACGCCAATAGCAGACAGTTGGTCTCAAATTGCGCCCTGCTCTGGGACCCCCCCGCAACAGCGGCGCCCTGGTCTGCTAGGGGCGCTCGTCCGGGACATCGCCAGACAAACGGCGATCAAGGCGGCATTTCTCCACCCGCTCGCCTTCGCTGCAATTGCTGGCCGCGGGCAGCGCGCTCTGGGGGGGCTGCGCCGAGCAAGGCTACCGCGCCAAAATGAATGCGGCTGACGCGGCCGACGGCGACGAGCTTTCCGACTTCGCAAATCAGGCCTCGCGGCGGTGCCGGACCGAGCTCCGCTCCAGAAGTGCGACGCAAGAGCAAAACAAGCCTGCCAATAGGCAGTGGGAGCTTCCTGTCTTCCAGGGCGGCTGCGCTGCCCCGCGGGTCAGCCTGGGGCGCGAGGTCGCCCGCCGAGCGACGAGCGAGTTGGAAAAGCTCAGCGGGCAACTCAAAACCATCAAGCTTGCCAGCAGGCAGTGCGAGCTTCCTGTCCTCCAGGGCGGCTGCGCTGCCCCGCCGGTCAGCCTGGGGCGCGAGGTCACCCGCCGAGCGACGAGCGAGGTGGAAAAGCTCGGCGGGCAACCCAGATCCATCAAGACAAGTCTTGCTTACCGCCGTCAGCAAGTGGACAGCCATGGTGCCATCCACCCATCCCCCTGGGCAGACGTCGCGTGCGCCGGGGTGGCAGCCGGCGCGCTCGCTGCGAGGGTCCGACCCTCCAGTCACATTGAGCTATCCTATGTTTGGGTCCCTGACGACATCGTGGCTGACCTGCAGCTGGAATGCCTCCCTGTCGCCGCGGCTGCTTAACCTAGACGCATCTTGCTTATTGGCGACGCTCGCCGCAACGAGGCATGAACATTTCGCGCGCACGCACGGGATGAAGGCAGAAACAGTAATCGATGAATCACAGCGACTGGCAGCCCCAATGCTGATATGCGCAGACGGGGGACAGGAGCGCGGCGATGACTCGCCCTCGCAGGGCGCCGACTCCACCACTGCGCACAGCGACCCCGCTCGGGGCCAAAGTGAACCTAGGCAACCGCGGGCGAACGCCAACGCCACGATTAGAGGCGTGATTGACAGGTGGCGACCGATCTCGGGCAGGCACCGCGCCGCGCGAAGCCGATGCGACGAGGTCGCACCCGCGCGGGGGCATTTTAAAGCGGCATGCCAGCAGGAATTCCCGGGGCCGGCGCCAGCGGAGCCTTCCACTGCTACAGGCGATGACTTTTTATATTTCACCGAGGCGAAGCCAGCCGCTAGAGCGGGGGACCTCGACTGATGGACTGCCGCAGAGGCCGCGACGCTGCCCGATGGAACAGTGCGGCTCTTCGCCAGAGCGTTGCGGACCATGCCGCGGACGGGTGAGGTACCGAAGCCGCGTCTTCATGTCATGACCCCTTGCTGTCGGAAAAGGAAAGTGCGGGTTTCCCGCGGACCAAGAGCAGCTGTCCGCGACGCCCTTCTGGATGCGCGCCAGGGAAAGCACCGACTTGCCGCGGCATGGCGCCCTGGAGAGCTTACTGGACCCACCCCATTCTCGTCGGTCCGTCCTGCGCGCCGCAAATAGCGATGTCCGCGCCGCGCATGCCCTTCAAGTGGAGCACGCGGGGCGCCTTCCAATCCCGCTGGCGGGCGCTGCGCTGGATCGATAGACATACCTCTATTACCTCGTCCTCGACAACTGTCCCAACCTGGCCCTCCATGCTGTTTGCCCGCGGGGCACCAGGCCGGCGGGGCGGTTTTTGCGCGACATCCACGGCCGAGGCATCCGCGGGAAAGGCGAAACAGCAGTCACCGCCAAGGCAGCTCCTTTCACTGGATGACATCAGGCCCCTCGCGCGAGCCTGGGCCCGCCGGCAGCGCGCGCGCGCGCCGCGGTCGTTCAGCGCCGTGCTCGTTGATGGCAGCGAATCCTCGGCCCCTACGGCGCACGAGTCGCGGGCTTCTCTCGACCAGACCGCGTTGTCAGACATGTTGCCCGGGCAGAAATTCCACCCGTGCAACTGGGGCGCTGGGCTGCGGTCCTCCACCTTAACGATCACCCACTCAGGGCGCATCAGCGGGTGGACTCCGCGCGGTGCGAGATCGTCGCTGCCCCCGAGGTCGGCGGCCGCAGCGCCGACCTCGAGTCTGCGGCCGGGGCCTGAGTCACGCAGGCCTCATAGACTTCCGCAGTGTGGTCTCGGTCAGTCTGTCGCGGCCCTGGCACCTGTGCCGCTGGGCGCCCTCGTGGCGCCCCAGGAAAACAGGCGGGTTGGCAGCCCGATCGTCACCGCAGCTCGACGGGGCTGTGGGAGAGACTCTTGCCCAGTGGATGGCCAGCCACAGTAGGCGCGGGCCCGCCGTACCACCCCTGAGAGGCCCGATGGGGTTACTCGAAGGGGTCCCCCGACGTGGGGGGCGCGGGGACTGAAGTCCCTGGGCAGCGGGGACTCCGCTGTTTGAGGCCGGCGGCCAAGTGGGGGTGGTGCTGGTGGCCTTGTCTCGTGGTGGCATCTCGAGGCACCTCGCAGCGGCGGCGCGGATAACGCCTGGGGCGGGTCCGTGCCGCCGTTCGTGTTGCGAGGTCCGACTGCATGTGAATTCATGCAGGCACCTCGGGCACCTCCCTTCGGGTTGTGTCGCCCAGGTGTTCTGTCCGGGCACAAAAAAAAGTTTGTCGCGGCTAGCGTGGGCGCCGCGGGAACGGGAACCTGTGCGAAATACAGCTTTAACTGGCTGCCCGGCACTACTCGCATTAGCTGTCCCTGGCCGCGCTGTCAAACTCGAGACTAGCACCCTAAAGGAGGCGCCGATATAGGCTAGAAGGCAAGCGCGGAGAGACACCAAGGCCAACGCCAAAGCCGAAAGGCGACACAGCCGCGCACCATGTTTTCAAGGGGGTGGACCTGTTGGTACTCCGCGGCAAACCATTGCCCAACTCGGCTGCCCATGGCCCGAGTTGGCAAACATGCGCGGCGACTGAGGCGCCCGTCTCCCATAGTTTCTCGAGCCTGCCGGTCTTTCCCCTCGTTCTCAGGGCGGCGACCCGGGGATTTTTCTTCCAGCGCATCCCAGCCACCAGACGCGATGTCGACGTCGTCGCTGCTATCGCGCCTCGGCTGTTTTGCCAGAGCCAATGCGAAAGGCGCTGCCTGGCATCTCGGCCCCCTCAGCAATTATCTTTGCGGGGGCGACCGCGCCCGACGGAGGGGCGTCAAGGCCGGCATCTCGGTTTGCCCGCCGCTCGCGCGCAAATGGTTCGACCAGGAAGAAGAGAAATAACGCAGCGTGGAGATGTGCGCGCTTGGAGACCAGCTGACCGCCATCAGCAATGACAGGGCCTCCCACCAAGCACCAAGCGCTGCGGCCTGCTAGAGGGCGACCCCGCCCTGCTCGACCTGCAGGCTGCCCTGGCTGAGAACCAGCTCGCACAAACTACCCCGAGACCAACCCAAGGGGGCCCAAATGGTGGAATCGACCGATGAGCGCGAAGCCAGATGGGTGCACGCTGCGACGGACGAGGCTTCTGGTGACCAAGCTCACCCCTCTTGGCCAGGGCTGGCGTCAGGGTCTACTGTGGGCCGTACTGCCCGCTAAACGATTCAGCCCGCGCGCGCGGTCTGGTACAGTTCGCTCGACGTGCAGAACCCCTCGTCATGCGATATCTGGTCACCGCGGCCAAGTGGCTAGTTCGTCGACATCCATGTCGTCGACGCCGGCGGTTGTCGACGGGTCCGAAGCCCTGTTCCAAGGAAAAACCACGACAACGCGTTGGGCCGCAAGCCGATCTTTGGCAGCAGATTCCCCGGGTGCTCCAGTCGAAACCCGGCTTACTCAAAATCCAGAAGGTGGACAACAGTTTGGGGGAGCAAGGAAACAACGATGGGCGCGCCATCCCGACTACATAATATTTTCAAAGGCGTGCTGACGAATTCGCTACCTCAGGAGCGAGGCGCCACACCGTCTCACGAATCGTGGCCGCCGTCGCCAGGTGGCGCCACAAACTCGCCGTTGTCCTCCGCGCAACGGCCGTCGCCACTTACGACTTGCAACTCCGGGGGTTCGAGAGCGGGGCACTCCAGGTCGGTGCTCTTCATGATGGCGCCAGACCCCCCCGTTCGCCATCGGTCAAAGCGGGCATGGCTCAGGCGCGCCAGGAGGACCACCTCCATGGACGGGCCACCAGGTCCTGACCATTCTGAGAAATTCTGGCGAACTTGACGACCCTTGGTCCCCACCCACGGATGATCTCGAAAGTAAAAAAAGAATGAATGCACTTTCCGGGCGCTTGTGGGTTCCCCCTAGGGTTCGGAACCGGGGAGGGGGAAGGTGGGAGGGGGGGAAGAAACACACCCCGGGGGTTCGAACCAGGGGGGGGGGGGTGACGACGACGGCGTCGTGCTCAGCGTTTTCGTCGTCGTCGTCCTCGGCGTCGTCGTCGTCGTCGCCTGTGTCGGCGTCGGCGTGCGTCGTGCTGGCGTAGCGACTTCGGTTTAGCAAAGTAGAGTGCCTTATCACACTTATAGATGTAGCTGTCTCAGATGCAAATGTACTTACCGAAGCCGCAACTATACTTACACGGTGTCCCTAACCATACTTACACAACAATTTATAATCGACATATAACCATCTTATAACTTTCATAACTTTCATAACTTCTTCAATTTCCATGCCCCTCCCCTCCCCTCCCCCCCTGTGGTTCGGTAGTGAGCCAGTAGGGCGGCGAGAAGAAAGGAGGGGGGAAGGAGGAGGACAGCGATGCATTCGCTAACGCATTCCTGGGTATGAGCGATAAATTCGCTATGTGGTTCTCTGAGCGATCAATTCGCTGTGCAATTATCTGAGCGATCAATTCGCTATAAGCGATGAATTCGCTATGTGGTTCTCTGAGCGATCAATTCGCTGTGCAATTATCTGAGCGATCAATTCGCTATAAGCGATGAATTCGCTATGAGGCCCCTGCCCATGCCGCCCCCACTGCGCCATCATTCGAAGCCGTTTGCATACGCAAGCCCGCGCGTTTTTTTTGGGGTGGGTGGGGCCGCATAGCCATGGCTGCCCAGCGCTTGCGCGACCAAGTCGAGGCCGTCGGGCGATTGCTCGAGGCAGTGCAAGGGCAGCCCTGTTTCGATACGGTGGCGGCCGCGCAGGAAAGGATGCTCGTGCAGGCATTCGGGAGCGCGAGGCTGCAGCCCACGCAGGTGACAACCCTCTCGTCTCTCGTCGCAGCGCAACCCTGGTCCGAGGTTTCCAAGGGGAGGCTGTTGGAGAAGCTCGGCAGCATCGTGGCTTCTGGCAGCGCCGTGGGTTTGCGAAATGGCTCAGCAGGATTATGAGTGCATCTTCGGGTACCTGACAGCGGGCTCGTGGCACCAGTTGGCGCGGACCGACGTGCCCGAGGAAGCGAAGCTCAACGTGCTGGTTGATGTTGCGATTAGCTTAGGTCTTCGCAACCCGACCGAAGGCACGTATCAGATGTTGACGGCGATGTGGCGCATGGCCGTGGACGGAGCCGAGACCGCGAAGAATTTGGCGTGGGCTGCAAAGTACTCGTGCCTCCAGCAGACCAAGCGCGTGTTCAAGCGCCAGGCTGCAGCTGAAATTGCGGCCCTCGTCGAGGGGAGGGGGACCTAGGAGAAGGGAGGGTGGGGGAGGAGGAGGAGGAGGGGGAGGAGGAGGAGGCAGTTTCACCTGGCCGCAATTTCACCCACGAAGGTTTCGAGGCTTCCTGCGCCCCCCGTTCGGCTGACCGAGCTGCCTACGTCCCCCTCGACGTTCTGCGAGAACCACCCTGGCTTCTTCAAGCAAGTGTATGGCGACGAGTTGCCAGCTGCATGCCCCGCGCCAGAAGCCGCGATTCGCTCCGTCCAGGCTACGTACCCATGCCGCAACACAAAGCAGCAGGCCACGGGGGCGCAGATGATGAGCGCCTCGGCGTCGCAGCCCGACGTTTTGCAGATGATGCAGCTCATGTTCGATAACTTGCGGCGGGCGGACGTCGGCGCTCAGACGGGCCCTTTGTACCTCAAGATCCTGGGAGGCGGCGCGAAACGTGCCGCGGCCTCGGCGTTCGCAGCCGTGGAGGTCGCTGCCCCGAGTTCTCTTCCATCTTCCGCCTCAGAAGGGGCACCGTCGCCAGCAGCGCCAACGCCACCGTCGCCAGGGACGCCTGCAGCAGCCAGCGTCGCCAAAAAGAACGTGACTCCCCCCAAGAAGGAGGACGTCGCCTCGGTCACCGAGGACATCCTGCACGGACTCGTGGCCAAGGAGAAGGGGGAGGGCCCGAAGCCGAAGGCAAAGGGGAAGGCAAAGGGGAAGGCGAAAGCAAAGGCGACGAAGGCTGGGGCTAAGACGACGGGCGAAGGCCACGGGAAGGGCGTCACCGTGTCACCCCTGTTCAAGCCCATCAAGAAGCTCGGGTGTTCGAAGTGTCGTTACGCCAATAAGGGGTGCTCGGGTTGCAAAGAGCGGCTCAGGATTTCAAAGCTGCTGGGTAAGTAGCTCATAATGTGTGTAGGTTTCCTGAGGCGCTCTCGGCCGCGCTGGGTCCGCCACGCACTTTGCCAGATGTATTTCGGCCTGGGCCGTGCCACACGCCGCACGCTCATAGTCATGCTGCGGTGTTTCGGACAGAGCGTCCAATGCATTTCGCTACCGCGCTTCTGTATATGGGGCCCTGGAGAGCGCATCCTAGCGTTTGGGTAAGCCGCGCGAGCGCCCCAGGGAACCCTGCCGCTCACTTTTACTCTTGTGAGGGCGTGCCTTACCGTTGCCTGCGATGAAAAAAAAAAGAAGGCGATCCACTCGCTAAGCGATTCATTCGCTTGGGGATAGACAGGGTGAGAGGGGTGAGAGGGGAGAGTGATGGACCGCTGACTTGGAGAGGGGTAGGAGGGGTGAGAGGGGTGAGAGGGGTGAGAGGGGAGAGGGAAGAGAGGAGGGTGAGAGGGGAGAGTTATGGATGAGGCCTCGACCCCTCAAGCCAACCCCCAACCCTGCGTCAGCGATGCATTCGCTTTCCTCCGACCTCCCATCGAAGCAGCGCTCCCTTCACCTCAACCCTGCGTCAGCGATGCATTCGCTTGCTCGCGGAGCGCCCCTGCGACCGTGCCTTCGCATTGCCATTTCGGCTCAAGGCCTCGGCTCAAGGCCTCGGCGGCCGCGCCAGCGACAATGGCCGACGACGCGGAGAGGTCACTGCAATCGTTGCTGTCTTTGGGCGACCCCTTTGCGCAGTTCCAGGAGGGGGCCCAGGAGAGCGGGGGCGCTGGCAACGAATCGCGCATGAATCCAACCTCAAACTCAGAGCCCCGCATGAGTCCCATCTCAGACTCAGAGTCCGAGGGGCGGAGCGCCGCCGACAAGGGCAAAGGCTGCAAGGGCGGGTGGCGCGCCAGCGGCTAGGGCGAGCCCGACAGCGACGGCGACGCGGAGAACCCGAGGCGCAAGCAAGCGAGGATGACCTTCCTGTGGAACACCCCGCAGGCTCTCAAGGACGAGGAGGACATGGCAAAGCAGTTCGCCGTGCCATGGGCCATGCGCGGCCCGCCTCCTCCAAGCGAGGGGGGGGCCGACGATGTGGCGCGGCAACAGATGGTCAGAAGGCGAGCGGCGTCGGAAGAAACGCGGTGGCACGTCCAGGGAGTTCTTCGAGGAGAAGTACGGCTACGGCGGCTGGGGCTGGCAAGCAGGCCACGTGCCGAAGCGGCCTTCGGACTACAAGGGCATGGGCGGCGGCCAGGGCGCCTCTTCCAGGAGCGGCAAAGGCCAGGAGCAGAGCAAGGGCGGCGCCTTCTCCGAGCGCAGCAAGGGCGGCAAGGACGGCAAGGGCAGCAAGGGCAGCGCCCCCGAAGGCACGCGGGCGCCGCGGGCGCAGGCCGCCTGGGACCCTCATGACCTCGAGGACATTTGAGAAAAAAAAACAGCGATTGACTCGCTATGCAGTTCACAAGCGATTGAATCGCTATGCAGGTCACCTCTCTCGTCTATCTCTCCTCTCTTCGTCGCGATCCAGGCCAAAATCCCCGCGCCGCCCTCCGCCGCGATCCAGGCCAAAATCTCCGCGGCGATCCACGCCACGGGCGCCGTTCGTAGGTCAAAATCTCCGCAGCGACCCAGGCCAAAATCTCTGGTCTCAGTTTTTGGGCGGGCCCTTTAGGAATTTACTGACGCCAAAAATGGGTCCCAGATTTGGCGGTCCCTTCGTGGGATGTTATTGACGCAATGAAGGCCCCCAGATTTGGCGAGCCCCTCGTGGGAAGTTACTGGCGCAAAGAAGTGCCCCAGATGCGGCGGGCCGTTCTCTCCCCCCTTCGGTCGCCTCGGCTTGCTCGACCTCCTCGCTCAGCCCCCATTCGATGCGTCGGCATCCTTGCACCCCTGCCCGCTGCATTTCCTCTCAGCGATTGCATTCGCTCCATGGGGCGGGCCGCGCGAGTAGTCATCTGCATTCGTCTGGGCTCAATCTGTTTAGAACGGTTTTCTTTCTCAGCGGCCAAGGGCCAAGGCGCGCTCGGCGGGCAGCGATGGATGGGCCGTCGGAGGCCGCGAGTTCCAGCGGGAGTGAATGGCTGTGGCGCGGCTTTTGCCCTCGCGGCGATTGCAAGAAAGCTGGCTCGTGCATCTTCTCGGACCCTGACAGGGACATCGTGAAGGAAAAGGTGGCGAACCACTTGTGGTGTTCTACCTACCACAACGAGGACAACGCCCTCGAGTGGGAGGCGGCGTTGCAGGAGGCAGACAATGACGCGTTCATTGTCTACGAGCTGGGCACGCAGAAGAGCAAGAAGCGCCCCGCGCCATCCGTGGAACCGAAAAACAGGAAAAGAAAAAAACAGGACGCAAAAGGAATAAGAAATAGCACGGGCAAGGAGAGGGAGGAGGAGTAGTGAGAAAAGGAGGAGAGGAGAAAACGCCAATGAAAAACAGGATGGGAGGGAAAAGAAGGTGAAAAAGAAGGAAAACAGAAAAGCAAAAATGGAAGCATAAGAAAAAAAAAAAAAAAAAGGCAAAGCAAAAAAAAGGAAGAAACAAGCCAGGCAGGACCGTCAAAACAGCGGTCTTCAGGACCAGTCGGCCAGTACAAGACGAAGACAGTGGTGACGCGGGACATCACGGTGCGCAAGGGCGAGCTGCAGCAGGTCATGGATTGCCTTGACAGGTCTCTGACTGCGACGGAGCACGCCGCGACCATCGCACGCAGCGCAGCGAAGGCGTTCGAGGACAGCGCTGCTGCGATCTCTGGCGCCAAGAAGACGCTCGAGAGCATCTGCATGCGCCACGTGGGCTGAGCCACTCCAAGACGCGGCCTGCTGCCCTGCGCTCGGCCTGTCTCGGGAGCCCGCCGATTCTGTGAACAAATAATAGCACCCTCGTGACCCAACTTGAGCGATCGAATCGCTGGCTCTTCCTCGAAACCCCATTTGAGCGATCGAATCGCTGGCTCCTCTTCAGCCCGCCCATGCGCGACCCGCCAAGATGAGAGGGGAGAGGAGGAGGGGGGGGGAGGAGAAAGTAAAGAGGAGGGTTGAGAGAGGATGAGGATGAAGAAGAGTAGGAGGAGGAGAAGGAGGAGAAAAAACCGAGAAGGACAGATCAGAGAGAAAAGGACAAGGCCCGAGAGGGAGCGTCAATATTCGTTACAATTTTGACGCTCGTTTCTGGTGTGGTTTCGGATACCGCATGCCCACCCACCCTCCAAGCCCTACGGCGATTGGTGGTCCAACGGTGGTCCAACGGTGGTCCAACGTGGGTGGTCCAACAGTAGGTGGTCCAACGTGGTCCAACGGTGGTCCAACGGTGGTCCAACGGTGGTCCAACAGGGGTCCAACGCGTTGGACCACCGTGGTCCAACGGTGGTCCAACGGGGGTCCAACGTGGGTGGCCCAACGGTGGTCCAACGTGACGTCGCCATCCGTGGTTTGCGCTTTTCTGTTTGGATGGGGGCGGGGGGGGCGAGAGAGCGAGGATCGCTGAGACCTTGTTTCGCTTGCTGAGGTTAGCGATACACTCGCTCAGACAAGCGATTCACTCGCTCAGACTATCGATACACTCGCTCAGACAAGCGATTCACTCGCTCAGACAAGCGATTCACTCGCTCAGACGCGCTCCCGAGCTCACGACCCCACTGCGCCTTGCTGCAGCCACTCTGGGCTCAAAGCAGCGCTTCCTGCTCTCGGGTCGCTCGGGAGCGCTCGCGCAACCGAGGTATGGACGAGCCTGCGGCGTGCCTGCTGCAGCAGATGTCGGCTGCCGCCCCGCCGCGCGTCTCCGCCCCGCCCAAGCGCGTGGAGGTCAAGAAGCAGCGCTCGCTGTTCGAGTTCTCCGTCGTGGCTTCGGCGGCCCGCGCGGGGCAGCTAGACGACGTCAAACAGGAACCCCCCGAGGAGCCAGAGGAAACCCCCGAGGGAGAGCCAGTGACACTTGCCGAAGAGCTAGGGATGGCCCCAGAGGATGCCGCCGAAGTGGCCGCTCACGGCGCAAGCCGCGCAGGCAAGGCCAAGCGCCCTCCCAAGAAGGCCAGGGTCAGGGCAGCCAAGGCAGTGGCAGGCCTTGCGCCCGAGGAGGACGACTGGTCCTGGGAGTGGGGGCCCGAACCCGAACACCTTGACGAAGGAGGCGACCGCGGCGGCGCGGCTGCGCCCGCAGTTGAGGAGAAGAAGGGGGGCAAGAAGAGGAGGGCCTCCGAAGGCGCCGAAGGCTGGCCAGCCGACGCCGACGGCGACGGCGCCGACGCAGACGAGGCCGGGACTGGCGGAGACGACGGCGCCGAGGGCGCCGACTACGGCGTCAGCGGCGAGGACGGCGAGAAGGCCAAGAAAAAGAAGAAGGGGAAGAACAAGGGGAAGCGCTCCAAGACCGCCAAAAAGAAACGCAAGAAACCGGCCGCGCCGAGGAGCTCGGAGGTCCCGACAGAACCCGCCGAGGTCCAGCCACCGTGCGCCGCTGCCCCTGATCAGACGGCTATCGACGCGGTGCCGCGCTTCGATCGCAACCCCGTTTGCACCAAGTGCAAGAAGCCCGTAGAGCCGCTCGTAGCAAGGATTGTAGGCAAGAAAAGGAATGTTTGGCAGTGCTCAACGTGCAGTTCGCGGCACACTCAGCTCCACAGGATTTTCGGAGGATGGCCGCCGCAATCCTTCAAGTCGCTTTCACAGGAAGAGAAAGATACTTTTTGGAACGACGTCAAGGAGGCGAACGGGAAGGCAGTGGTCGAGAAGATTGCGGTGGAAACGTTCACGAGGGTATGCCGCGAGAGCCGCGCCTCAGGCAGGCAGGGGAAATACCTCCCACTCAGCGTCTACAAGAAGAAGGGCTACTCCGCAAAGAGGATTAAGAGGCTGTGCAAAGACAAGAAACAAGATGATGTCCTCGGCACGCTCTACTGCGTGAACATTGATTACAAGGACGACAAAAGCGTCGAGGAAGAGGTCCGCCAGTCCCTGACCGCCGCAAAGGAGCGCACCGCCAGCCCGCAGCAGCACCAAGGCAAGAACAAAGGCAAAGGCAAGGGAAAGGAGCAACTCGCGCCAACCTCAGCCACCAAGAAGATGATGAGCGACGCCGTCAAGATCCTGGCCAAGGTGAGCCCGCTCGCTTTCAAGGCAAAAGGGTTGTTGAACAACCCCAAGGCAAGCAAGCTGCACAAGGACCACAGCAAGGCCCTGGCGTGGCACATCAAGGACCTCGACGCTCTCGCGGCCGCGGCCCAGGATACCCTGTCCAAGAACGCCGTGCTGTCCATTCAGCTTGCGACGGTGAAGGAGAAGGCAGACGCGGCTGAGAAGAAGTGCGCGCAGGCGGAGACAGCGCTCAGCACTTTCGACGACTGAGGCTCCCCTGCGGGAGGAGAGGGGAAGTGCAGCAACGAGCATGCTGCGCGAGTGACCGCCTCTTGACATCTCTCGGGCTGAGATGCGGCGTCGGAGAAAAAAATCATTCATTCCGTTAGCGATTCACTCGCTCATTTCGTTAGCGATTCAATCGCTCATTTCGTTAGCGATTCACTCGCTGATTTCGTTAGCGATTCAATCGCTCATTTCGTTAGCGATTCAATCGCTCATTTCGTTAGCGATTCACTCGCTGATTTCGTTAGCGATTCAATCGCTCATTTCGTTAGCGATTCACTCGCTATGAAGCGGCGCCCTCTCTCGGAAGCGATTGAATCGCTCGGCGCGACGGCTTGCACCCTTCACCTGCTTTACATTCAGCGCTTGGGCTCAGGAGTGCCCGAGTCCCGCGCCCCAGCGCCCGCGTGGCCATCATGGGTAAGCAAGTTCTCGAGAAGCGCCGCCGCCTTGGGAGGCTGGTGACCATTCCAGGCGTGACGTGCGCTGGTTTGTGCGAGGTCCTCCGCCGACTGAGGCAAGCGCCCATCGAAGAGGAGGTCTCTGCGCATGAGGCCAAGGCCGCCGCGAAGATGGAGTACGATAGAGAGATGTCGCGTTCTCTGGAATTGCCGCTGTGCGACGGCGGGTCCTTTGAGTGGCACATTGCAAGGACGTCGCGGGGCGCACCAAGCAGCGCGTCTTTCTTGGGCCGCAAAAAATCAACAACGGCATCTGGATTTTTTTCTGGTGCCAGTTTTCTCCTCTCCCCCTGCCCCTTCCCCCCCTCCACCCATTCCCCCCTTCCCCCTTCCCCCCCCCCCAGGGCGGGAGGGGGTGGTGCAGGGGGTTCGCGGCGCGCCTGCTTGGCGCATCCCGCTGAGGCCTGCCCGCTTGGTTCAACGGTTAGTCGAGGTGTCCCCAGCGCTGAAGCGCATGTTCGCGGCCGCGCCTATCACCCCAGCAAGGCCGTGGAACGTGATCCTTGCGCACGACGAGGTCACGCCTGGAGCTGTGCTGCGACCGCATAACCGCAGGAAGTTCGTTGCATTTTACATTTCGTTTCTAGAATTCAAGCATGCCCTTCGGCACGATTGCTGTTGGTTCCCCCTGGGCGTGATCAGGTCGGCACAAGTGGAGAAAATTCGCGGTGGCCTCTCGGGCACGATCAAGTCGTTGCTGCGTCGCTTGCTTCTTGAGGACGGCAATCTCGTGGATGGCGTGGCCTTGCCGCTACAGGGCGGGCCGACAATGTTCTTCGCGAAATTTGCCGTGCACTTGGGAGACGAGGTCGCTTTGTCCAGGGGCCTCGGCGCGAAAGGATCTGCAGGGATCCGACCGTGTCTGAAGTGCGCCAACGTGCTCAAGAAAGGCTCAGGCATTGCTGGCGCTGGCGCCGCGCCCAATCGGTTGGTGGAAATCACATGCAGGGACCGCAGCGCATTCATTTGTAATTCTGACGAGGCCGTATGGGGAGCCCACGACGAGTTGACGCACTTACAAGGGACAATATCGAAAGCCGCATTTGTGCGCCACGAGAAAGCACACGGCATCAATTTTAATCCTGATGGGTTGTTGGCGGACGCAGACCTCCGAGGGCAGGTCGGCCCTGTTTCGTCGCTCCATTTTGATTGGATGCATGTATATTTGTGCAATGGTGTTGCGCCCCAGGAAATGTTTTGCTTCATGTCGGCATGCCAAGCCATTCCTGCTCTGAGGGACATCTATCCGAAGTTGGAACGGCACTGCCAGGCAGACTGGTCTTTCCCCCAGCAACACCGACGCAAGTGTCGGGAGGCCCGCGTTGTTTTCTGCAAGGCCAGGGAGAACGCATCCAAGGAGCATTGGCGAAGCAGCGCCTCAGAGTTGTTGTGCATTTACCCGCTGGTGCGGCATTTTGCTTGCATTGTTGTCTTGCCGAATTTCGATGAGCTGCGCGACGAAGTTGCCTCCCTCTGCCATTGTTTCGCTGTAATTGACAAAATTCAACGGGCGAAGGCGGGCGACATCGATGCCTCGGCCCTCGGAGCTGCAGTTGATCGCCACGCGGGCGCACATGAAAAAGCATACGGGGCCGACAATTGGAAACCAAAGTTTCATTTGGCGACGCACATTCCCGAGCAAGTGGAGAAATTCGACGTTGCGTTGGATTGCTTCGTTGTTGAGAGGTCGCACCTTCTGCCGGAAATGATTCTGGACAACCAAGATATACTGAAAGGCTTCGAGAAAGCTGCAATTTCTCGCGTGCTGTTGGCGCGCCTGCAGGAGCTCGAAAGTTTCGACGAGCGCCCAGGGCTCAGGGGGGGCGATGCGGAGTTGTCGCCCCTGCTGGCTGAAGCAGTCGGCGGCGACGTCGTCCTTTCATCCAGCGCTGCTTTCAAAGGCTTGCTTGTTTGGGCAGGCGACGTGGTGCGCATGCAGAACAATTTTCTATGCGTCGCAGCTCTGGGCCAACGGGGGGACGATCTATTCATTCTTGGGCACGAGTGCGTCGTGATCGAGAAGCGGACGCCGAACGCGTCAGTCCTGCGGAAGGACGGCGAATTGCTTCTTGCGTGGTGGAGCGGCGAATCGGTTGAGATGTGCCACGCTTGGTCGGAGCTCGCCTCTGGCGACATTCTTGCTTTGCACTGAGCGGAAAACAACATCTGCCAGGACAGCGATTGAATCGCTCATCAAAAAAACATTAGCGATTGAATCGCTCATCCTCCTCCACTCCGCATCTTTCTTCGGTCTGCGATCCTGCAGCGATTGAATCGCTCATCCTCCTCGCAATCCGCCTCTTTCTTCGGTCTGCGATCCGAAGCCTCAGCAGCCACGCGGCGTCGGGGGGATGGGGGTACGCGGGGGAGGAGGGGGGAGAGGGGAATGATAATGTGCGATATGTACAATTCGAGGGTTGCAAAGGAGCCCAAATTTAACTTATTTCAGACAGTTGCAAGTAGTTTACAAGTTATTTGCAACTTTGATAAGTTCTTTGGCCTGCAACTTACAACTCGCAGTTACGATAGTCACATCCCTGGGTAACTTGGGCAGCTGCAATTACAAGTGGTAAACAATGCAACCATCGATGCTAACATCAAGTTGGGTAGTTGCATGTTAGTTCTTCAGATGACCTTAGCTATGTATCAACTTACACCATGCTGTAACCAAAGCTGGCCAGCTTCAAGTTTTCTAACCCAAAGTCGCTACGCCAGCATCCCCGGTCCCGGAGCCCCCTGGTCCCGGACCCCCCGGTCCCGGACCCCCCCATTCCCGGACCCCCCCCGGTCCTGGACCCCCTCCCCGTCCTGGACCCTCCTGGTCTAAACCCCTCCCCGGTCGGTCGCGGACCCCCCCCCAGGTCCCGGACCCCCCCGGTCCCGGACCCCTCCCGGTCCCAGACCCCCCCGGTTCCGGACCCACCCGGCCCCGGACCCCCCCCGGTCCGGACCCCCTGGTCCCGGACCCCATCCAATCTCAGCCCCCCCCAGTCCCGGACCCCCCTGGCCCCGGACAACCCCCGGTCCTGCACCCATCCCTGGTCCCGGACCCCCCCCGGTCCCGGACCCCCCCAGTCCGGGCCTCCCCCGGCCCCGGACCTCCCCGGTCCCGGACCCTCTCCCGGTCCCGGACCCCTTCCCGGTCCCGGACCCCCCCGGTCCGGACCCCCCCAGTCCCAAGACCTCGGTCCCCGACCCTTCCCGGTCCCGGACCCCCTCCGGTCCCGGACCCATCCCCGGTCCAAGACTTCCCGCGGTCCCGGACCCATCCCCGGTCCCGCGCCCATCCCCGGTCCCGGACTCCCGGACTCCCGGACCCCCCCCCGGTCCCGGACCCCCCCCGGTGACCCCCCCCGGTCCCCCTCCCCCCCGGTCCCGGACCCCCCTGGCCCGGACCTGCAGGAGGAGGAGGAGGAGGCGGAGGAGGAGCAGCAACAGCAGCAGCAGCAGCACCTGCAGGAGGAGCAGGAGGCGCAGGAGGAGGAGGAGGAGGAGGAGGAGGAGGAGGAGGAGGAGGGCCCTCCCTGCCTGCCTCCCCCCTGCATTGCCCCTTCCCCCCCCCCTCCCTCATCCCTCGCCGCGGAAGGCCCCCCCGGTCCCAGGCCGCTGGCGGCGTGCGCAGCGTGCCCGCGCCCGCTGGGGGGGCCCCCAACGGATGGGCCTCGACAGGCCTCCACCTCCTCCTCCTCCTCCTCCTCCTCCTCCTCCTCCTCGGCCTATTCCTCCTCCCCCCCCTCCTCGCCCGAACCAGACCGCCCGAAACCGAACCCGCCCCAAGGCAAAACCGAACCGGCTCAAACCGGACCGCCACCGAAATCGAACCACTGCAACCGAACCGGGCCGCCGCCGAACCGGCCCGAACCGGCCCGAACCGGACCCTTGGTGAACTTTGGGCTGTTCATGAACACAATCAGGGGCCGACCTGCAACTTCCACCACGACAGCTGCCCCCTGATGCATCTGCACAAGCTTTTGTGGCGATCGCTTCTGCTTCAAGGAGCCCTCGCCAACCCGTCCAGCCAAACCCCGAACAGCTATCGGCAGAATTGGGATCGGCACTGGGGGGAAGTGTGCGTCAGCCCCTGCAGGGGCGGGCACAGCGGCCTGAGGCGACACGTGTGGCTCAGCAGGCACCGATACGTTCATTGAGGCTTCGTCGAAAGCGTTGAATTCAACATAATGCAATAGCTTGGACCTGGGGAGGGACACCGCCAGTCCTGATTCTGTCATTGCCAGCCTCTTGCGCTCAGCGATCTCAGGGACGCAAGCCAAACGCTTCAACGTCGATGACACCTTCTGATCGCTCACACCAAACATGTCAGCCATCGATGATTGGGACATGACAACAGGACGGCCACTGCCGAACGCATACTCACGACCAATACGTAGAACATCTGAGTCAACAACATCACCGCGCCGATAACAACAGTGGGCGGCATTTATCTGGTCAGCCACCAGTGGCACTGGCGCGAACGTCAATGTGGGAGGCGACGGGGCAGGGACGCTGCGACAGGCCACTTGGGTGGCAGTCGCGAGGGGCAGCGCCATCCCGAGGCGCCATCCTCCAGGTCGCCCCGTCTCCAGGCGCTGCTCGGCGCCGCCGCCAGGGTCTGCCCCGCACGCCTCATCCAGGTCCCCGTCCTGGCGTGGGGGGCAACCATATGGCAAAACGTAAACCCAATCACATGTCCGATGTGGAATTCGGCCTGAGCCGAATTCAACATCAGACATATGATGAAACACGTGGTTAAACCATTGTTATTCGTACGCTCGGGTCCAAGGGCAGCTCGGCGGGAGACGCGTCTCCGCCGAGCTCGGCCGCCATGGTGGGCGCGCCATGGCGGGGCCGTCACATGATGGTGTTGGGCCAGAGCACGAGGCGCGGCGACGCTGGGCGATGGGAAGTTGGACATGCCTGCTCACGCGCCTCTTGCCACGAGCCACGAGCAACCGATCTGCGGGAAGCTACATAAAACGAATCTGTAACATGGGACAACGAATGGAACACGCCAACAGGTCTGGAGGAGGGCGCGGAAAAGACACCGAGGACCAGCAATGCTATTACAGCAGGAGGTGGGAGATAATGAAAGAAAGGGGGGAAGGCGAAGGAGGAGGATATTCACGCAACGTGAAAAAGAGGCGAGAAAGAGAGAGAGAGAGAGAGAAATGGCAAGGACACGAGTACGGAAATTAACTAAACAGGTAGACGGGGGGGAGCGATGTCGGATTTCAGAAGATGATGCCTTACGTCCTTGCAAAACAAAGCAATGTGGCATCCCCCACAGCTGTCCCTCCCCCCCTCCCTCTGCTCCCCGATCCCCCCCCACCTGGCACGCGCTCCGCGCTCGCTCGTGTTCAATATCCTTCCCGCCTTTGCATTTAGCCACGGGGCCACTGGGCCACGGACCGCGGGGGCCACGAGTTTGGAGCCGCGTGTCGACGGGCAAACGAGCCGCGGCATGGAAAGGTCACCACCCGAAGCAAGGTCCTCCGCCGTGATGCGGCGTTCGGGCACGTGAGATCTAGGCTGTTTGGTAGGATTGTTTGCGACCCCACCCCTCCCCCCATGTTTTTTTCCCCCTGGGCGAGCCGTGGCAGCCGAGGTCAATCAAGGGAAGCCAAAACAGTGTGCAAAAGAAACTGGCTAAAACACAACCGCCCCGCCCCCTGCCCCAGGAAAAATCTGGCCCTCGTTCAGGCCGTCGCTACATTGCGAAACACAAGTCTCGCTTCGATGCGAGCAGCCCAATGTACTACATGGGAGAAGCCGACTAAGGCAAGCCCCAGCAACGCGAACTATGCCCCAGGACGCTGCAAATCCAGTGCCAACTACACTAGCCCAACTAGAACGTGCCCTGAGTCGGCTAAGGCCGACTACATATTGAATCGCACGTTTTGCGCAGTTGGCAAATCCGAAACCCAACTTGTCTAGGGTTGCAATTTTTGCGCGCCCATCTGTAAGTACAGTGCGCAACTTACGGGCAAGCCGCGGCCGCCCCTGCAATTTTTACCAAATTTTCAGTTCCAGGCCGAAACCTAATTTTTCCCTAATTCTGGATCTTTTTTGTGAAGGTGCTGTATGGGGGGCTGTAGGACCTGTGGGGAACACAACCCTAGACCCGATCTGTCTGCTGCAACCATTCTGAGCCGGATCGATCTGCGAGGGTCCCTGGGCCCGAACTAAGGCGAAATCACGCGGCGTGCACGTCAGGATCTCAGGAAGGGAGGAGGGCGGCGGCGGCGGAGGAGGAGGAGGATGAGGAAGAGGATGGGGAGAAGGAGGAGGAGGAGGAGGAGAAGGAGATTGAGGAGAGAGGAGGAGGATGAGGAGGAGGAGGCGGAGGAGGAGGCGGAGGAGGAAGAGGAGAAGGATGAGTGGCCCCGTCCGACCCATGCCATCCTGCTGCCTCTCGCGGATCAACGCGGGCCGACTCTACTCGACGCTGACCGACGCCAATCGACGCCAAGTCGGCTCCTCCGGTCGACGCCAACCGACACCAAATCAGCGCTCTCTCGTCGATCATCACACGCTGGCGCACGACGCTCTCATGATTTGCTCCGATTCTTTTGAAAACACCTGAGCCCGATTCCGGGCCCATATAAGCCGGATCAAGCTGGATCAGGCCCAGACGTCAACCCAAGAGTGAGCCCGATCAAGCGGGATTCAGCAAAATCAAGCGGGACTACGCCGGATTAGGCCAGTTTTCGACCAATGTAGTGTACCAGCGTTGGTGCTGAATGTAAGCTCCCAGGAGCTGCATCCTAACGACGAGCGCGCAACGTCGTCCCCCGCTGGATGCTGCCCGCCCTCCTCAGCCAACTGTGCTACCTCACCCCGCTGTTCCGACTGCTTGTCCGCTTCAGCCTCACAACCATTGCCTCATGTCGAAAGCCCTCCTCCCCACTCACCCCTTCTCCTGCTTTTCCCGTTCCGTAGAGGCTTGAAGCGTGCCCGTCTGTGGAAGGGGTCATGAACGGGAAGAAGGAAAAGGCGTGGGACAGTGCGCGAATGTAGGCGGCACTCCTCTGGAGGCGCCTCGCTCCAGCTTCACTCGAAAGAGGAAGAGAAGTGGGGGGGACTTGTGGATCAAGCGCTTCGTAAGCCTCCCTGCCCCAATCCTCTCCCCATCCCCCCTTCATTATCCTCCTCCTCCTCCTCTTACTCCTGCTCATCCATGCCACTAGGAACCCGGACATACTGCTACCTTTACGCCGCTTTGTATGTTATGTGGGGCAGTGGTGTGGCAGTGGTTTACGACACCACTGCCAAAGTAAACAATGCGAAACATAGGTTATGGCGGGCGATTAGCTATGCCAGTCCTTTGCCGAATGCCGATAGCGCGCCGAGGGCACATCTTGTTCCGCATCCAATTCCAGTATGCCGCATCCAGGACATGGTGAGGCGGCACCGTCGCCACATCTTGGTTCGCGGCGAAAGGTAATGACAAGGAAACCCCCAATAACGCCTCCCTGTTCTCCTCCCCCTCCTCTTCCTTTCGGCGGTGGACAAACCTCCCTTTCGTAAACCCCCCCTTGGTGAAAACGGCCCGGGACCGAAACCGACGGACCTGGACCCGCAAAAATGACGACCGCGACGCCCTCTCGCGAATCGAAAACGGCCAAATTCCTTAATCGACGTGTCAAGGTAGGAGGCCTATCCTCCTCCTCTTCCTTCTCCCCCACTTCCGTCCACCACCCAAGTCGCCGCACGTGCCCCAAAGGCCCATGCAGCTCTGCGAAGTAATGGGCTTTTTGTTGCTCGTGAGGGTTCTCGAGGGCCGACCCCCACCGGATTCCCGGGCGGTCCTGGGCGGTCCTGAACGCTGCCAGGGTGTGTCGCCCGAGCTTTTGGGACGCCAATTTGGCCCCAAGACGGGCAGAGAGGACCCTAAGAGGCCCCAGAGGCGTCCGAAGAGAGTCCCGAGTCGTCGAGCGATCGGCCCAAGACGCCTAAGGTGGCCGCCAGACGGCCGAAAATGCCCCCAAGGCCCAAGACGCGACCTCCAGGAGGCTTCCCGATAAGCAAAGCACACTGATGTTCCAAAAGTTTTTGAATTTGGGGAGCGTCCTCGCTTGATCGCCTCCCGACGCTCCAGGACGGCCCAAGAAGCCCCAAAGATCGCTCCGAAACGGCCCAAAAGGCCTCGGGGCCCCTAAACGGCAAGATGGCCCAAGAACGGTCCAAGAGTGACCCAAGACGGCCCCAGAGGCCCTCAAGACGACTCCAAGAGAGGGCCCCGACGGGGGACCCGACTGGACATTTCGAGCTTCCCGGGAGGCCCCAAGGAGGCGCCAGGAGGCCCCCAAGAGGCCGCCAAGAGTCACCCAAGAGGCCCCGCAGAGGCCCCCAGGAAGCTCTAAGAGGTCCCCAAGAGGTTCCCAAGAGGCCCCCCAGAGGCTCCCGAGAAGCCCCAAAACTGCCCCTAAGCGGCCCCCAAGAGCGCTGCCAAGAGACCCCAAGAAGTATCTCTGAGGACTCTGACACACAACCCAGGCACAGCGGCGGGATGGCCCGAAGGCCATTAGATAACTCCACCCTGTCCTCATCTTCCTCTTCCTTCTCCCTCCCTTCCGTCCACCATCCGGGTCGCCGCGCGAAACAGCGAATCAAAACAGAAGGCCCCTGAGCCAGTACGAAGGTTGACCGCAGCAGGATGCCCCAGACGCTGCCGCAACTGCCGTATTTGTCGCTTCCTGCATCTATCTCATACAGTCCTCCTGGTCAGGCGTGACCTCGGTGCTGCCCTGGTTGGGCTGAATGCCCGGCCACTGTTGAAGAACCACAAGCGCCTGGAAGCCACACTATGTCTCCGCATCTGCTGGTCGGGCCAACACCCACCCCCAGCGCCGACATTGGAATACAGAATGTCGCCAAAATGGTCCCAAACACGACGAGGTGAACATCGGGGCAAGATGAAGTAGAGAATAACGGAAAGGGAGAGGAGGATGAGGCGGAAGCGGAGGCGAACGAGGACGCATAATTTAGGCGTTGGAGAAGAGAGACGAAGAGCGTGGTGGAGCAAGATGAGGAGGCAGAGGAGTACGAGTACGAGAGCGCAATCGCATGCGATTCATCAACGACTACGCCGGATGGCTCGATACTCGATACTCTGATTCCCTTTCCTTCTCCTCGTCTTCCTCATCCTCCAACCCTTTACTCTCCTCAAATGCCGCGGCGTGCGTGTCTTGCTGCTGCTGCTGCCACGACCGCGCCCACTCGGCGGGCCGATCCTCCTTCCTCTTCCTCCCCGTCCTAGCGAACGGGGCCGGTGGCACCGGCCGTAATGCCTTCGCAGTGGTAGCGGAAGTGCACACGCGGAGGTCAGAGCTCGGCGTGGCCATCGCGCCGCAGGCGGCCCCGAGCTTCCCAGAAAGCTCCCCTCCCAGGAAGCCCGCACCGCACAGAGCAACATCCAAACAACTCTACGACTGCGCCCCGCTGCGGCATCGCAACGATGCTTCCCGGACGGCCTGAAGATTGTTCTACTGAACCTGCCAGAAGCGAGCGACAGAACCGGCCTCCATGCATTTCCTGGCACGACGGCGTGAATGCCCCAGGCAACTGGATACGTACGATCATCAAATGTGGACGCTCGAAATCGAGCTGGTGCCCTAATCAGTTCGCAAGCGGGCAGGGGTGGTGGTGGAAACGGATGCAAAGGAAAAAACGAATCGCGCATGGAGGCGGGTGTGAAAAAAAAACACGATAGGAACGAACAGACCAACCGATATACGAACAAACCAAGTACGAACAAACTAGGAACGAACACCAGACCGCGAATGCAAATAATATCGTGTGCCAAAGACGATCCAAAGTGTTCAGGGACGGGCTGTTGGACGAGCTACGCAAATCGAGAAGCTGCCTGAAGGCGTGAAGGTATCCCTGCCTTCAGCAGCGACTCCCCCTCTCAGCCGACGTATCTTTTAATATGTGACTTCGGCCCCAGGGGATTTCCACCCGTTCCCTGGGATCGACTTTTGACCCTGAATCGTTTTTCAACGGTTCGGGGGCCAGGAAACGGCCTCCAGATGCCGAACATGTTTTAAATATTCTGCCATCGCGATGTTTGTGGGTCGGACGGATCTGATGGTCCTCCTCCTCCCCTTCCTCCTCCTCCTCCTCCTCCTCCTCATCCTCCTCATCTTCCTCCTCTGGGAGCGTTTTTTTCTTACTATTATCTAGAGCCTGGCAAGTTTACTTGCGTAGCGCTTCCGCGCCCCCACCAACCCTCCGCCGCCTGTTCAAACAATGCTGGACAGAAAAGGCGTGCAAATGAGATCCGATTATTTGTGTGAAATCCAAACATCCTGTCGGGCCTCGCCACGCACCCCCCCCCCTCCTGGCGGGTCACAGAGCCATCAAGAAAAACGACTCAGGAGGAAAAACCTGTCCCGCGGAAGAGGTCCAGGCCTCTGGGGAGCAAGGCTGCGAGCAACATGCGACGTCGGCTGCCTGGGCCCTGGGCCCCTCCTCCTCCCCCAAATCCTGCCTGCGCCGGGATCTTCTTTGGTCAGCCTGCCGCGGTAGCGGCCCCGGCGACACGCTGCACGCGCTGAGCCTTGCAAGCGGATGGCGTGTCGCTCCGCTCCGCGGGGCGGGATGCTCGGCAAGGCTCGGGGGTTGGCGCTCGGGGGCCGTCAAGTGGATAGCGTGTCGCGCCGAAGCGCGGTGGGCCAGAACCAGCGGCGCAACACAATGACCCGAGGCTCCCGACCGTACACAGACCCTCCTGCCCAAGATTCCCCCTGTTCCTCCTCCTGCACGAATCTCCTTCCCTGCCCCTTCGGCTGCGTTTCCTGGACCCCCTCCCCCGCCTCCCTTTCTGCGTCCCCTCCCCAATTCCCTGCGCCGAAAACCGCGCTCGCCTTGTGCGCGTCGGCGCCAGTTGACCTCTCCAAGGTCCCCATCAGCGCCTTCCGCAGGCGCTTGAGCTCTAACTCCGACGGCGCCTGATGGCAATAATAACCCCTCGCAACGGGCACACACGCAAAAGGGATGTTAATTTACGACAGATTCTGAATCGCCGCAGAATCCCAACAGTAAATGTCCGAATCACTGGTTTGAACGGCCCTGGGAGGAAATCCGCTCGCCCTGTGACCCCTGGCCAAAGGGAACGGAGAAAATGAGGAGGAGGAGGAGGAGGAGGAGGAGAAAAAAGAGGAGGAGAAGGAGGAGTGTTTTTTTTGTGACGGGGCTAAAGCTGGGCAGTCCATGATCAGACGAGGTCAGACGCGGCCGATTCTGACTTTTCTCCAAGGAGGGTGGGGTTCCCCGTCGGGGCCTCCCCCACGAGCCTTCACCCAGGGAGGATCCTCTTCGACCAGATCGAGCTGGGTCAAACTTGCTCCCGAGGGGCAAACCCACCCCTCGCGTGCCCCCAAACTGGGGAGCCACCTTTGTCGGCCCCAGGGACCGTGGGCCCGCAGTCCAACGCCTCGACCAAACCCCTACGCTCGGCAAGGTCCAGGCCCCTCGGAGGCCCGAGGGTTCGCTCCTTCTTCCCCTTCTTATACTTGGCGGTGCGCACAAAAGGGGGTGGAGGGAGGAGGGAGGGCTTCTTAGAAGGAGACCGCTTCTTAGAAGGTGCCGGCCATACATCGATGGACAAAGCCCACGCCTTCTCAGAAGCAGGGGTGTTTCTAAGAAGCCCTCCCCCCTCCCCCCACCCCCCTCTGCGCGTGGCTGACATACAAAAGGGACCTCACCAGCTGAATTTGCCTCAGCCGGCCAGACATGCCCCCCGTGCCACCCTTGGCCTTGAGGTCTCTACCGATGCTCGTTGAAGGAATTGCTGGCCGCACCATCGCTGGAGATCGCTACCGGGGCAGCGAGGGGCGCGTGCTCATTCAGTCAATGCACATATCGAGCGCGGGCTTCTCAGCCCCCCCCACAGTCCCACCCGCCCACCCCGTCCTTCATTGCATCGGGCGGCCTTGCGCTATGGCGCAAGGCCTTCTCCTTTGGCGCTGGCGCACTACCCTCACGCATGGCGGGACCTCCTGCAGAAGGGTCTGGGACAGCCTGGCCAGCTGCGCCCCTCTGCTCGATAGGAGCAAGACGAACCTCGAGCGAGGCAGCCCATGTGCCTGCGTCCATCGCGAAGTTTCCCAAACCTTTGAAGTAAATCAGCACGATCTGACGAAGCGCCGCGCTTGTCCACGCCAGCTTTCGCATGCTCATTTGCAGGATTGTAGGCCCTTTCTCCGCTGGGTCGATCGACAAGCATCCACGTCGCTGGGCGTCGCACGGGCTTGGGTCTTGAACATCCCAAAATCCTCGAGCTGGAACGGATACCCAAAAGTGTCCCCAAAAACTGACCCCGAGGCGCTTGAAGACCCCCAGCCAAACAGGTTCATACCCAGCGACCTGGATATCGCCCATGCTGTTCATTAAATCGAACGCCCACGTAGCTCTCTCGAAGCCTCTTGGCCCCGCGCGCTTGGGCGACTCACCCAAGAAACAATCAGCCGACCCCTTGTGGTCTCTAAGCGTGTGAGATGATCCCCCCCCGTAAACCCCCCGTGGGACCCAAAACCGGCAATTTGACACCCCCCCGCCCCGGATGACCCGCCCCCGATGACTTACCGCCGAACGTGCCATGGGGGAACAGAGGGCCCCAGGACGAGCAAAGAGGGCACCACGGCGCCTCCCGCCGTCCAAGAGGGCGACGAGGCGCCGAAATATCCTTCCAAGACGCCCACGATGGCTTCCAGACAGCCTCCGACGCCCCCCAAAACGACCCCAGAGGCCCCCAAGTGGTGTCCCAAGCGAGCCCCAAGATACAGAAATTGTCTCATTCCCTGCGTAAAGCGTTCATGTTTACCAGATTGGCACGTTGCGGTTTCGGAACGTCCGACACGGGCCATGGACGTCCAGATTGGCAGTTGCCGAGGACGTCCTCCAAGGACGTCCTCGGCAACTGCCGACAGAGGTCCAACAAGACCCAAAGACAACCCAAGACACGCCCAAAACGGCCCAAGAGGGCCTCCAGACGGCTCCAAGAGGTCGCCCGGGCAATTGTTTGGTCCTTTGGCCCCGAGATTCCCTCATCCTGCTGCAAGAACCTCCCAGGAGGGCTCCAGGGAGCCCCAAACGAGGCCCAAAAGGCTCCCAACAGGTCCCCAAACAACCCCCAAAAAGCCCATGCACTACCTCCTAGACGCCCCCGTGACGCGTCCGTGACGCGTCAGGACCAGATCGTGACTCCTCCTCCTCCTCCTCCTCCTCCTCCTCCTCCTTCTCCTCCTCCTCCTCCTCCTCCTCCTCCTCCTCCTCCTCCTCCTCTTCATTGACTCCCCCTCCGCCTCTCCCCCATATTCCCAATATTTTTCCTCCTCCTCCTCCTCCTCCTTCTCCGCTTCCACCTTCTTCGCGTTCCTCTTTTCATCGGTTTCGTCCCCCCTCTCGCTCGCACCCCCGCTGCTCCTACTTCTACGGGCCATCGCATGAGCGCCCTGCTGGTATCATGCGCACGCCTTGCATTTCAAGGTGCCCGTCTGCTCGTCACGCGCGACATGGCTCACGTCCACGGAGAAAGCCGACTCCGGCAAGTTCCTCTGGCACTTGCCACTGCGCTGAAAGGCCTGCCAACTGCGCGACGTGAACCCGTCGGCAATGCAATCTGCGCATGCAACTTTACCCTTTCTCGTGAAGTGCTCGCTCTCCTGTTTGGCGCGCGTGTGCCCCTGCCGAGCGATCTGTTTCTTGCGCGCTGCGCATATCAGCAGTCGCTTCAACCGCTTCGACTCATCGGCCACACCCTTCGCGGCGATGCCCCGCTTATGGCACCTTTCGCACGCCGCTCTTGCTCCTGTCTTCGCCCGGTGGTCCTCCATTTCGTCGCGGTTCCAATGACCTCCCTCCCAGAAGGACACCCCGCAACCGGGCGCGCCGCACGTCGGCGGCTCAACTTCCGCCTCCTGCTTCCGTTTGCGATTCCCTGCTTCGCAACTTGCCCTCAGCACTGCCTTTTCCCGCTTCTCCGCGCACTTCCGGCGCAACCTCTCCCCCGCTGCGTTGCGCTTCCTCTGAGCTTCCGACATGTCCGCCTGTTCGTCGCGCAGCGACAGGCGCTCGTCATTCGAACGCCGCGCTGTGCCGACGCTCTCGTTCCACTCCGCGCTGCCGTTCCGCGACTTCTGCATGGCTTTGACATGGCTGCACTTCGCGCGGCACATTGTCCGAACCCTTCTTGCCCCCCCCATCGTCGGCCGCTGCGTCCCCGCTCCGACCGCCGACGTGCCGCGTCGCGCCCTCGCCCTCCGATTTGGTTGCCCACCCTCTGCACGTTGCGCACCATTTCTCGTCCGCGTGTGTTTTCGTCTCTCCCGCGTTTTCATTTCAAAGCGCCGGCATCTCCTTCTCCTGGAACTCGTACTCCGTGAACGCCTCTGCCAGCAACCTCCGCCGGCAGCGCTCGCACTGGTCTCGGGGTATCATTGCCGCCTCCCACTCATCCCAAACCACGCCCTCCCCTCTTAGGACCCGCGACGGCTTTTTCGCGCCAGCCATCTAACTTTTGTCGCGCGGCTTCCTATCAAGGGGCCAGAAAATCAAAAGGTTCTCTCGCCTGCGCACGCACGCAATAACAACGTAACCTGACATCCAACTCACGCCGCGCCCTTTCAAAGTCCGCCATCGCTGCCCCCGCGGCCCGGCCCCGCGCCAGACGCGCCGCCGCTGCCAAAGACGGGGTCATCATACACTGGGTGCGTTTCACACTCAATACTGGATACCACCGATGCCCGTCCAAGAACCATTGTCGCCCTTTCGATGGAAGGATCGGATGCAGACCCGGCTCCCAGCCTGACAGGTGCCACTCCTTCGCATGAAAGTCCAACGCAATCGCTCTCGGTAGATGTACCCAGACTTCTTCGTCTTCATCTCCCAGGACCTCGTCCTCGTGCAACGCCCATCCACGGACGGTCGCTGTGCGACCCCGCAACAGCTGCTTCCTCGACCGATCCAAGTGACCTGCCAAAGCTACCGGCATCCCCTTCGCCAGAGCAACCACACCGGCAAGCTTGCGCGCTGCTTGTCGTGGTGCCCGAGCCACCGCACGTTGTCCACCACCGTGCGCGGGCGCCTCGGTTCCCCGCCGTGGTTCGGGCGATCTCTGGCTGCGAGCCGCAGCAGCTGTCCCCCTCGCCCCCTTGTCCGCCGCGCAGCTCTCTGCTCCCTGACGCGGCAGCGAATGTCCTGGTTCGCATAAGTGGAGACGGCGCAGACAAATTTCTAATCGCGAAACCGCGCGCCTTCCGGCGACGTCGCGACGAGCTCTCCTCTCTCGCTCAACTCTGCACTCCTCGCACTCTAGCCCGGTCTGTTTCACTGCGCCCTCTGCGTCTCGTAGACAACGCGCATTCCCGCGCAACGGCGCGCCGTTTATCCGCGACCCCGGAACATCCGTCGGTCTGCCATGCAAAAAATTGCGCGCGCGCTCTGGCAGCTACCTTGGCGAAACTCGCCCTGCACTCCAAGAAATCATCCGCGCTCTTGCACCCCGTCAACTTCGTCATCCCCTGCGCTGCCCCATCGCTTCCTGGCCCCCAGAAGATAGACTGCCCGCGGTCGTCCGCAGCACCCGGCGCGCGTTTCCTCGCGTTCTTCAGATACAACGAGGGCAGCGCATCGATGGCCGTCCCCGACGGCGGCTCCAATTTATAGAACCCCCAGCAAAATAACACATTCAAACCCCTGAAAGGTCCGCCCAATCCGTCTCCATCAACTCTCGAACATCTTGCTGCCGACATGCAAGACCGCAAATGCGAGTCAAGCTCTGCTGAGAAGTTCGCGCTGAACACGCTCACCCCGTCCACTATCAACCATTTCCACTGAAACAGTCTCCGCGCGGCCATTTCCTTCTTCGTCTTCTCGTTGGACTCTGCGCCCCCTATCGCCCCCCGCCCCCCCGCGCGCCCCCTTTTTTTTCACGCCGATCCCGCGTGCGCCGCGCGCTGTGTTCCCGTCGAGCGCTGCCGCGCTTGCGGCCTGCAGCGCTGCGACCTGGAAGCCGATGTCGCGCGACCGCCCCATCTCTTTCCCGAGCAATTCCTTCCGAATCTCGCCCATGACAATGCTCTTCCCGGCCCCTGGGCCACCGCGCAATGCCCGCGCGAGGGGCTGCATATCAGAAAGTTTGTTGCCTGTCCTCTGGCCCCTCGGCAAACTCCCGAATTTCCGGGCCAACGCCCGATCTGTCAACTTCTCAACGACACTACGACGCCCCGCGTTCAACCCGCCATCCCCAAGCCCCTTTCTCCACTTCCGCGCGCTGGACGCCGCTGCCGTTTTTCCCGCCGCCACCTCTGGGGCGCCCTCCGGTTCGCCCGCGCCGCTTGGTTCTGCGGCTCTCGACGCCGCGGCCGCCGCCTGCGCCCCCTGCGCTGCCGCGCCACCCCGCTTCAACGCACCGCCCCCTCCGCGCTTCTTGCGTTGTCCGCGCTTGCATATCTTGCCCTCGCCCCGCGCCGCGTCGCCCCTTGCCGTGGCCCCCCGACTTGTTCCTTTTTTTGCGTTCCGCAACTACGTTGGTCCGCCTGTCCTCTTCCCCGTGAGCGCCCCCCGCGCGCGTCCGCCGCCTTGTCGCCGCGTCGACAATTCCCAGGCCCAGCTCTCCGTCGCTGCGCAGCCCGCCCTCGCGCTTCCCGATGTCTTCGCCCCTGACTGGCCGCAAGTCCATGACGCTCATGTAGTTCTGCACGCGCCTCTTCGCCTCTTTGCATGGAGCGCCTGTCTTCGACCGCTCCAGCGACGCCTCCACCCGCGACCCGCGCGGCCCATGCGCTCCGCGGACATCCCGCAGGCGCGGCGCTCCACAGTCGACGTCGCCACTCAGCACGACCGCCCCAAAACACACCATCAACAAGAGCCCGTTCCTATTCTCCTCCCGCGCTTCGGCTGCGGCGCCCCATGGAAGCTCTGGTTCCTCGGGCGCGCGTTCCGCGCTGGCACCTACGCGCGCCTCAGAGTTTCCATATGGCGCCCTCGGAGATGGCTGGCAGGGAGGATGGGGGGGAGGCCGGCGCGGGGGGGCCCGCGCGGCGTGGATCTTAGAGGCCGGAGAGCCGCGTTCTCTGGGATGATGTTGGGGCGTCCTGAGGTCCTCAATCGTTCTCAGTATTAGGTATCGATGATGGAGTACTGAGTGGCCCCATGACTACGCGCGCCGCGACGTAGGCAGCGCTTGTCACCCGACGATTGGCCCCCGACAGATTCCCCCCCCGCACGCTCCCCCGCGCCCCCCAGGACCCCAGCCGGAAATTTGACGCCCCACCCCGGGCCGCGGACGACCCGCCCCCGACCTCACCATGGGGGGCCAAGGCGCCCCCAGACTCCCTTTAGAGCTCCATGACAGCCCCCGAGGCATCCCAAAAGCCCCAAACACGGCCGACGAGGGCTCAAATCGCCGAAAGTTCGTTTCAAAACTCACACAATGGCCTCCAGACGGTCCTGGAAGTTTGCAAGACGCCCCAAGAGACCCACAAGTGGCTCCTGGAGAACGGCACAAGCCGACAAAATCGCCCGATTCCCTCCGGGCAAAGCATATGTTTATCACATTCGCTTGTTGGCCTGTTACAACGCCCAAGATGGACCAAAAAAGCACCCGAGAAGGCTCAAATCATCCTGGCGAAGAACCCAACCATAATCAAGTGTTCGTAACGCGTTGTGGGTGCCTCTTTCGGTGGGGCTCCCTATGGGGCCACGAAGCGCTGCCTTGGGTGGGGGAACCGCATGCAAACTGCGCAACAGGGGAGGGCATTATGCGAGAGCAGCCACTGGGGCCTTCGGTGGAGCTCCCCATGGGGCCACGAAGCGCTGCCCTGTGTGGGGGAACCGCATGCGAGAGCAGCCGTGGAGCTCCCTATGGGGCCACGAAACGCTGCCCTGGGTGGGGGAACCGTTCGCGAGAGCAGCCACAGGGGCCTTCGGTGGAGCTCCCTATGGGGCCACGAAGCGCTGCCCTGGGTGGGGGAACCGCATGCGAGAGCAGCCACTGGGGCCTTCGGTGGAGCCCCCTATGTGGCCACGAAACGTTGCCCTGGGTTGGGGAACCGCATGCGAGAGGGAACCGCATGCGAACTGCGCCACTTGGGCCTTCGGTGGAACTCCCCATGGGGCCACGAAGCGCTGCCCTGGGCGCGGGGGCCGCATGCGAGAGCAGCCACTGGGGCCTTTCGGTGGAGCTCCCTTATGGGGCCACGAAGCGCTGCCCTGGGTGGGGGAACCGCATGCGAGAGCAGCCGCTGGGGCCTTCGGTGGAGCTCCATATGAGGCAACGAAAACCTACCCCGGGCGAGGGAACCGAATGCGAGAGCAGCCACTGGGGCCTTCGGTGGAGCTCCCTATGGGGCCACGAAGCGCTGCCCTGGGTGGGGGAACCGCATGCGAGAGCAGCCACTGGGGCCTTCGGTGGAGCTCCCTATGGGGCCACGAAACGCTGCCTTGGGTGGGGGAACCGCATGCGAGAGCAGCCACAGGGGCCTTCGGTGGAGCTCCCTATGGGGCCACGACACGCTGCCCTGGGTGGGGGAACCGCATGCGAAAGCAGCCACTGGGGCCTTCGGTGGATCTCCCTATGGGGCCACGAAACGCTGCCCTGGGTGGGGGAACCGCATGCGAGAGCAGCCGCTGGGGCCTTCGGTGGAGCTCCATATGGGGCCACGAAGCGCTGCCCGGGTGGGGGAACCGCATGCGAGAGCAACCACTGGGGCCTTCGGTGGAGCTCCCTATGGGGCCACGAAATGCTGGGTGCGGGAACCGCATGCGAGAGCAGCCACTGGGGCCTTCGGTGGAGCTCCCTATGGCGCCACGAAGCGTCGCCCTGGGTGGGGGAACCGCATGCGAGAGCAGCCGCTGGGGCCTTCGGTGGAGCTCCCTATGGGGCCACGAAGCGCTGCCCTGGGTGGGGGAACCGCATGCGAGAGCAACCACTGGGGCCTTCGGTGGAGTTCCCTGTGGGGCTACGAAACGTGTGAGAGGTGTGCCGAGAGCAGAGGCAAGGAGGGGGAGGAGGGAGGAGGGGGAGGAGGGGGAGTAGGAGGAAGGTGGGACGCGGGGCGCTGTCTCTTCAAAACGAGGACCCAACACCACAGGATTGTTGGGAATACGGCCCCCCAAAAAAACCATGACGGCCAGACAAGCCGCCAAGACGGCCCTAGAAGCCCCATGACCGGCCAAAGAAGTCTCCGAACCGGCCCCAACACGGACCCAAGAGGAGAACCCCGAACCGAAAATTCGAGCCTGGCGCCCAAGGAGCCTCCAAACACCGGAAACACCATCAACACCTTGAACTCAGTTAAGGGGCCGGCGGATGTGGCGTAAGCCTATAGAGGCAGGCCTGGCACAAGGCCCGTTTCGGGTCATTGGCGCATGAAAACTGCCCCCTTCAGGTTGGATCTCGCATGATCCTACGGGACCAGGAAACACTCCTCGAGCAGGCTTCTCGGCCTCGGCAAATCCTAACTGGGGCCCGCCGCGTCGTGCTCTACAAGCGCGCGAGAGCATGCCCCCCCTCTACCCACCCCTCAACGCATCGTTCGCTGGACAATCGTATTGTCGGCGCCACAATGTGTCTGGAAACCAGTTAACACCTCTGGCAGCTTTGCTCGCGCGGAAGCCCGTGCCGAAAGAGACTGAACTGAGGCCAGTGGACACTAGATTCCAAACATCTCGTACATATCTGGCGGTGCTCCCCCGCGCGCTAGACTTCCTGGAAAACGGCCTCTTGATCCGTGTCCAGAAGATCAGGCGGGCGGCTCCGGGGGCTCCGAGGCCTCGCTGGGTGCCTAGAGCGCGGCGATCTGACTCTCGAACACCTCCTGAGCGAACCGCCGGCCCCTCGGACCTGAGCGACGGCGGCACTGCCCTGGAAGTCCCATCACACTCCTCTCCAGACAAGCCGCGAGCCATCAGCTGGGGACGAAGCTGTGCGCAACAGGTACTTGACAACTCTGGAATTGCGCACGGACTGGGCCATCGCGCTCTGCAAGACAACGGCGCTCGGCACCGCCTCCCAAACAGCCGTGGCCCACATGAGCAAGACATGGCCCACGTGGACGACAAAGGGGCCAACCTTGAAGCCGCGCCCGCAGGTGTAGATCCTGCGTCCTACCGAGACACATATGGGAAGACGTCCTAAGCCACTGGCCGCAGGCACCCTGAGGCCAGCCATCTTTGTCGGGGCCCCTACCGAGACGCCAGTTCCCCTGGGCGCCGGCGCCGCGGGCCCCATGCGATGCGCAATGCTGATGTCGCCCCCCGCAGACTGCGTGATCGTGGGCTTTCTGGTCCTGGTGGTCGCCGAACTCAACCTGGCACTGTGCATGAAGACCTTCTGAACGCCTCCCAGCGGGGCATTCGTGCCGAGGTTCCTGGTGGTGTCAGCCTTGCACGGTTTGGGGATGAGTCCAGAGGTGCCGAAGGTTGGCCTCGACCTCTCTGGTGCTGAGGTCGACGCTCTGCTTAAACTCCACTGTCAGCCTGAAGCCCTTGGAAATATATCATATATGTATATATATCATATATAATAAAAAGAAAAAAAAGGCCGCATGCCGCCACCCCCGCGAGAACCGACGAAAGGGTGTGCAAGATAACTGCGCGGCCCGCTCCGCCTGTCGGACTCTTGGCCTTGCCCTCCCTCTTGCCGCGGCCCCCCCGTCCTGAGCCCGAGATCGACCTCCCTTGCGTCGACCAGGAAGGCCTACGTGTTTCTCGTCCATTTTGTCCCCGCGCTACTTACCTCCCTCCCAGGTCTGTTGGCTACACTATTCATTTCTTCTCTGGCCATCGTCGCAGTGAAGACTTTAAAGACCACTGTCAAGAGCTGGCGCAGCGACGCCCCATGAGAGCGCATGTGCTTAGCATTGATGTAACTCACACCCCTCAATGGATGACCTTACGTGCGACGACACTAGACGCCGCTGGGCAAATCTCATTGAGGACCGGCCACGCTTTAGCTTTCATTGGAGGACCCCCTTGTGAGACTTGGAGCGCTGCCAGGCATCACCCTATTGAAGGTACCACTCGACCCCCGCGCCCGCTTCGTTTCACTGTCCCTTTGGGGTCTCCTCTTCCTCACTGGACAAGAAGCGAAACAAGTGGAACATGGCAATGGTTTGCTTCGCGCCATGCATCTTGCTTGTATCATGAAACATCATGCGCCGGGGCCTGAGATCGCTGACATACACTCCAGTTGGCACCTGCCCGACCTCAGGAAACGCGCGCGAGCGCCAGGGGTTGAAGCGGCCAGCATTGATCAATGCCAGGCCTACGAGGTTTCTTGTTGTCAGCTGTCCTGCCCTCCGTGGAATTGTGGACTGTCGCCCTCGCAAGAGTACAAGTGGGGGTAATCACCCCCATCTTTCCTTGCAGGAGCTATAACCAAAGAGTGGCAAGTGGACCACTTCGGCGGCGAAGGCCTGTTCTGGGCATATGTGTCACATTCTTGCAGCTGCCGTCTTGTCTGATGTGCACTCCTCTTTCCCGGCTGCCCATGGTGAATGGAACGAGTGGCTCATGCATGACTGCGCTGTGCCATTTCCATGTGCCACTTCATCCCTCCATGCAGTTACACACTGGCAGCGATTACATGGCTCACGGGGTGAGAAGACCTGGCACTTCTTCCCGCGCCCTCTATTGGAGGGGGGGCTTGGGGTTGCAGGTCGCGACCTCCTTTTTCCCCCTTGCGCTTGGTTTCACACTTCCCCTATCTCCCCTTTTACGTCTCGACTCGATCCTTGTGTAGGCTACGAACGTCATGCTCTCTTTGTTGATTGAATGATTGAGGAGGAGAATGACGAGGAGGAGGAGGAGGAAGAGATGGGGGAGTAGGAGGATGCAGGAGGAGCACGGTGGGGGGGCGAGAGGAGGGGGAGGAGAGGGCGGATGCAGGAGGACCGTTGGGGGTGTAGACAGAAGGATGGTAACTTCCTTTCGTGCTCCGCCGTCTTCTTCGAGAGGATGTTGACAGTGAGAGTGAGAGGGGAAGAGACTGAGAGAGAGAGAGACATATGATGACAAAAGGAAGGGGTAGAGATGGGAAGGAGGAGATGGAGGGGAGAGGAAGGAAGTTGAGGAGAGGGATGGAGGGGTAGGAATGGTAAAGGAAGGAAGAAGCAGGTAGAGTAGAAGGGCCCACGTGGCCTCCTCGGGGCGCTTGTCTAGACACAGCCTGACCGCGTCCGCGGGCTTCATGCTGGACTCGCGAATCCGCCAGGCCCGCCAGAGCGAAGCGCGGCGAAAGATATTCGCCAAGCTCCGCATCCTCCTCCTTCCCCTGCACCCCCCCTCGATCTCCGCCTCATCTTCCTCCTCCGCGCCTTCCTCCCCCTTGCATTCCCGTTGATTCTTAGTCCCAGTCGGAGGAGGTCAGGGAGGAGGAAGACCTTGCAGTGAATAATCCGCCGCCGTCGATGGCGGCGGCACGACAGCTAGGCCCAAGAAAACGCGACACCACCACCACCACACACCAGCGCGAGGAGCCGGCGGGGGGGGCCTTCGTGGTGCGATGCCCCCATGCCCGCATCTGTCACCAGCTCGGGGAGGCATCGTGGACCGCCTCGCTGGAGGTGGTACGAAGAGGGGGAGTGGGGGGGGGGGGGAAGACGAGGACCTCGGCTGGGAAGCACCAGGAGCACCAAGACCGCTGCTCCCAGGACCTCTCCCGGGGTGCGCTCCGGCCAGGACGTCGAGGCGAACCCAGCTGTGGCGACGAGGCCTCTCCGGGGCAGCCAGCGTGACACGCTCCTCCTCCGACGGGCGGTGGCGGTGTCGCTGCCCTGCTCCCCAGACAGCACGGTGCAGCCACTGCCGCGCGCTGTGCGCATCTGTGGGCATCTGTGCGGCCGTGGGCCTCGGCAATCCGCCGGCGTTCTGCTCCTCGGTCGCGGCCACGGCGGCGCCCTGCTCGCACTGCGCACGCACTCCCACGCTCCAACTTTTGCTTTGGGGGGGGGAACCAAAACAAACGCGCTGGCTCTTGGTCACTCGAAAGCTTGGACAGTCCCAAACGTACCCAAAGGATGGCGTCCCCCCAATGAGGTGTCGCAGCGGCCACGGTTCCGGCCACGGTGGGCGCCGAAACGCAGCCGTTGGGCGTCCCGAGGTGGGCCCTAAGGCCCCCGCTCCAGGGAACGTTTGTTCTGGGGTACGTCTGGCCTCCCCTGAAAGGCCCCGTTGGCGATCCTCGAGATCCTGGCATGCTCTAGCAGCCTCGATGCCTCCAACGCTTGACATCTGCGCGGGCTGCCCCACCTGGGAGAGAACTGCCAGTCCGGGCGTGCAGCCGCATTCCCCGCCCGGGTGCGCTGGCGCGGAATCACGCTCGGGTTGCTTACCTTTGGATTTGACGCAGGGTTGCGCTCGGATGGCCCGTCCGGGCGCGCGCGCGCTGGCGGCGAAGCCTGGGGCCTCGTTGGCGCGATCGGCGAGCTTCTGTCGGGTGTTTCAGCACCCTCGGCGCCTCCGGCCGCGCAATTTGGATATATCCAGTCGGGCCTCGCGAAGCTCCCGCGGAGCTCCCCCTCTCCTGGGGTCAACACGGATACCCGTCGGAGCGAATCCCTGCCCAGGCGCATCTGTCACTTCACTTCGATTCGAGCCACGCCACGCACCCGCCTCGCCTCGAGGCGAGCCTCGCAACGCATTCGCGCTCTCGCGCTGCCCCTGGGGAGAAGGGGCCGCTTACTCTCGGCGCCGTCGATGCCGAGAGCAGCTTCGCGGAGGCGATCCGTCCGGAACCTGTTGTTGGTTAACTGGACGTGTTCCGCTGTTGTGCCTGCGACTGCGTCCATCCAGGAGCACCTGTCCACCATAGGCAAGACCCATCGCATGTAATCGAACCACAACGATGAGGATGAATATCATGGATAGGCGAGCGCGTCCCACTACTCGCAGAGTAACCACTCGCAAATGGCCTGGATCCACCGCGAGGGATCTACGAGACACTTCGCCGGAGCTAACATATGTTTTTTCTTCGGACGTTTGCGAGTAGGCACTTGGCGAGTAGCGGAATGCGCTCGTTGAGTGGAAGGCGGCCCGATCAGAAGTGCAACAGCGTTTCCTTGAACCTTCCTTCGCAACTCTAGGTAGCTCCTGGTCATGCGCGGCAACGGCTTGCCTTACAGCGCAGGGCCAGAGAATCTGATCGGCCGGCAGCTGGAGGTGCCGCACATGATGCACAACCGCGCGACCAGCGGGGAGGGAGATCATTGCGAAAACAATCAGCATCAAAACAAAACATCGGATCGAATCAGAACGTGCATCGGTCCGTGCCGCATCGGCAGGAAGTCGGAATCGGATCGGAGTGGCCAGAATCGATACTGAATTGGATCGAAATGGACCCTGTCATGGCGGGTCAGGACACAACAATCGCAAACTTAATTTCGGCGCAAGAAGCTGAAACTCGCAATGGCTGTCCTTATGGGACACTTCGGTGACTGGAAAATCCATGCGACTTGTCAATGAAGAGGAACGGCTTCATCCCAGTGACGACATGCCGCGCCAACACGCCAAGCGACGTTACAAAGACACCTTGGCCATATCCCGTTGGTTGACATGAAGCCGCAATGGCTACGGAGGGAATCGGGGGGCACGGGGAAGAAAGAGGGGAGAACTTCCCACCGTCGAGGGACATCTTGATCCCCTTGATGCCATGGGGCCACGTCCGCAAGTCAGGATGATCCTGCACCCCCGCTGAATCTTGTTGTTTGGCCTTGAGCCGCAATGGCTCTGAGAAAAGAACAAGGTGAAGAAAAAGAATAATAAGAAGAAGAAGAGTGGGAGGGGCCTCGTTCCATATGGCGAGCGGCGGATATGCCACCAGGCGTCTTGGCTGGTCTCGATAGTATTGTGCAGCATGGTCCTCGCCTGTGCAGTCGACTTTATGGCTCCCTGCCCCTTCGAAAACGACATTTTGGACACCCGAAATGGGTACCGAAAGAATGGGTACAATGCCCAACAACAAATGTTGTCCCAAACCAACAGCGGCCGCTGTTGGGCAGGCGGCCTTCTGTCTCGAACGGACACAGGCCGCGGCGGCGTGGACAGCGAATCCTGTCCAAACTGAACAGGAACTGCTGTTGGGCATTGTACCCATTCTTTCCGTGCTCATTTCGGGCGTCCAGAGACATGGAACAACAATGACGAATGATGACTACCTTAACCGGGACCAGTCCCTGCGCGCGAACATGCCATATCGAGTTCACGTTGCCAAGTGTTCCGAAAGGGGCTGGTTCTAGGGTGCCTGGAGATTTGTATACGTGGTGCGGCTTTTCAAGAGCCCAGGTTGTACGTTTGCCGGGCGTGCCTGAACTTGAACTTGCCTCGGGGGCCCAACTTTCATTAAAAAACGTAGGGGGGGGGCCCAACGGAATCAATCTCACTCATCACATCGTCGGCGCACCTAGCTGGGGAGTTGGAGCGCCTTCGGCGCGCGGTGGTTGCCCGTGACCGGGGGTCGGCTTAGGGTTGTCGGTACGGGCAGCGCCCACGTGGCGATTATTAAACTGGCATGGAAGAACAGTCCTGAAGGGAACTGGTCCTGGACCCCCAGGGGTCTTCCCCCAGAACCCGTTCATCCTGAATTGTGATTGGTAGCGCATGGGAGCGAGAACGGCCCCTAGAGCCCGAAAACTTAGAAACACCTACTGACTCCTGCCCCTCAGGGCCGCTTTCAACGATCGGTTACGAAACGCAAGACAATTTTTCGGCTGCCAAACCCGAATTTCAGCTTGCCCGAATTACCATGTGCTTCCGCTTCGCCATGCCCAAACCAATCACCGCACCTCTGCCCAACTCGACGGCAGGATTCCCGGTCGTTCCTGCGAATCGCCATCGAACCCTTTCCCGTCGATCTTCCCTCGCCCAGCAGGCACATGAATTCGAAAAAACTTCCTCCTCCTCCTCCTCTTCCTCCTCCTCCTCCTCCTCATCTCCGAACTATTTGTTTTCCTCCTCCTCCTCCTGCTACTTCGCTTCCTCCTCCATCCTCCCCCTCATGGAGTACGACGTCTCACCCAGCCTTTTCTTCCACTGTTTGCTCCTCCACACCCCTGATCAAGGCAATCAATTCGCCTGGGCACCGTTTCTGGATGGGCTTGTGGGGCTACTTGTTGATCGCGACCGCGGCGAGACAGGTCGGGCGGCGTAAAGGAACGAAGCGCAGATGCAACGGCCAAAAACTAGCGCACGAGAGGAGGCTGGTGGGGCTACTTTTTGGTATGCGGGCTCGCGAAGCAATTCGAAAGCCGTCCGAACACTAGTCGGGCCGCGACGAGGCAGCAAGAAAAGAGAGGCAATCGAAGCGAGAGCGCGGGCAGCCAGTCAGAAAAAGCCAAAAACGAAACTCCCAACCCGGTGGCGTGGAGATCCTGGTGGCGACCAGCAAAAAGAACGCAGCCAAAATGGCGCGGCGGCGCGACCATAAACACGCAGAGGTGAATCACTCGGCGTGGGTCGGCACAAGGCACCGTCAGAGACGAGCAGGACCGACAGGCACACCCGGACGACGTCCGTGCCGTAGGCGACACAAATGCATCGTGTCAGCTCAAGAGTGAAGAGGGGCAACCTCGTCACAGATGGGACTGCAAACAGCAGTACCACTTGTTTGTACAGCAGTGGCACAGCTGGTGGGGCTACGCGAAGCGCCCAGAATTTCAAGGAAGATCCAGCCGTCAAGCCGTAGTGACGAGGACCCTTCTGGACGAGCAGCAGCATCGGTATAGTTTCCTCTCTTGGGTCACTGCTTGACAACTGGAAGGTCGTGCCTCAGCCCGAACAGCACCAAGCGACTGCTGCCAGGCGGCCTCGTGCCCACACCAGGCCCCGCGCCTTGTCAGCCGCTGCGTCTCGGGAAGGCGCTCCTGGCTGACGACCGCGCAGCAGAACGATATAAATGTCTAAGAAGTGCTGCGCTTCGCCGCAGTCTGCCGTTCACGTCGCGCGGGCTTCGAATCGTTTGGTGCGATTAGAGCTGATGCAAAAGGCGGCGCTCTGGCCGCACTGCCTGGAAAGCGGGTTCACGCATGGCTGGACTCACACATGGAACTTCTGAAGGCCACGCGCTGGATACGCACGTGAAGGGCCGGCGTGGAAGGGATCTCGCCGCATGTGTATCCTGCTGTCGCCCTGGCAAGCCACGCCGCGTGCATGCAGCCTCCCTGATTTTCGTTATGGTTTCCCAATCGTCCTGCGGTGTTGGGTTCTCGTTTTGAAGAGACAGCGCCCCGCGTTCCTCCTTCCTCCTTTCTTCCTGCCTTCCCCCACCCACCCACCACAGCACTTCGTGGCCTCATTGGGGACCTCCACCTAGGGCCCCAGAGGCGGTGTCCACATGCGTCTCCCCCACCCAACACAGCGAATCGTGGCCCCATAGGGAGCTAGCTCCACCGACGGTCCAAGTGCTACCGCCCACATGCGACCCCCCAACAGGGAGCTCCGTCGAAGGTCCCAGCGCTACCGCCCGCATGCGTCCACGCACCCAGTGCAGCGTTTCGTGGGGCCCCATAGGGAACTCCACCGAAGATCCCAGTGCTGCCGCCCGCACGCGTCCCCCCCCACCCAGTGCAGTGTTTCTTGGCTCCACAGGGAGCTCCACCGACGGCCCCAGTGCAACCGCCCGCATGCGTCCCACCCACCCAGTGCAGCGCTTCGTGGCCCCATAGGGAGCTCCACCGAAGGCCCCAATGGCGCAGTCCACGTGCGCTTCTCCCACCCAGAACAACGTTTTGTGGCCCCATACGGAGCTCCACCGACGGCCCCAGTGGCACCGTCCGCATGCGTTCCCCCCACCCAGTACAGCGCTTCGTGGCCCCATAGGGAGCCCCACCGAAGGCTCCAAAGGCACAGTCCACATGCGTCCCCCCCCCCCACACACACTACAACGCTTCGTGGCTCCATAGGGAGATCCACCGAAGGCCCCACTGGCAAAGTTCGCCCCCACCCACTACAGCGTTTCGTGGCCCCACAGGAGAGCGTTTCTTTATGTTCGGCGATGACAGGCGTCTTGGGGGGGGGGCGGAGGGGGTATGACGTAACGCCCTCCCCCGCCGCCGTGTGGCTCCGGAACCACAGCCGCGCCCGCGCGCACGACGCGACGAGCGACAAGCGACGACGACGACGCGAGCAGCATGTAGGTGACGATCTGCCCCCTCTGCGCCTGTGTACGCCACGGCGCTCGCGTGCACCACAGCGCGCGTGTACACCACAGCGCCTGAGTACATCGCAACAACCGTGTGCAACGCAGCGCCTGTGTACACTGCAGTGCTTGCGTACACTACAGCGCCGGTGTACATGTGCACACCGGAGGCAACCGTGTGCAACACAGCGCCTGTGTACACCACAGTGCTTGCGTGCACCGCGGCGCCTGTGCACGCCACGGCGCCTGTGTACACCACAGCATCCGCGTGCAACGCAGCGCTATTGTACACCACAACGCCTGCGTGCATAGGACAAGTCAAAGGAGCCTGTACGTGAGGATCTGCTGCGGAAGCGCCACGCCTGGAAAAAACTGATGATCGAATGCGACGTTTTTCCCTCTTCCCTTCTGCTTCACTTCCACCTCCTCCTCCTCCTTTTTGTTTTCCTCCTCCTCCTCCCCCTCTTCCTCCTCCTCCTCCTCCTTAACCCCCTGTCGTGCGGGTTGGCGCTGCAGCGCACGTGAGCAACTCAGAGTGCACCGCAGAATGGTCCATTGAATCGGCCCACTTGGTTCTCGGACGGCCAATGTAGCTGGAGCTTCCTGGACCCAAATGGGAGGAGTTACGGTGGTGCGGGCGAACTCGGAAGGACTCGTAGATTCCCCTGGCGCTGCCTTGTTCATAAAGATTATGTTTTGGTGTTTTCGGTGGCATCCACAAACGCTCCATTTTGTCATAACGATTCTTTCTCACATTCTACGGACAACCGTGATGCTGTGTTACACACGGCTGCTGTGGTGCACGCAAGCGCAGTGGTGCACACAGGCACTGCAATGCACGCAGGCATTGTGGTGTACACTGCTGTGTTGCACACGGCTGATGTGGTGTACGCAGGCGTTGTGGTGTACACAAGAGCTGTTGTGCCCGCCCGCGCGGTGGCACAAACTGACGCTGTGTTGCACGCGGCTGCTGTAGTGTACATAGGCGGTATGGTGTACACAGGCGCTGTGGTGCACGCAGGCACTGAGGTGTACACAAGCGTTGTGGTGCAGATCGCCACCTACATGCTGGTGCCACCCGTCCTCCGTCATTCCTAAGCATTCCCAGGCGCCGCCGGCGCGAAGCGTAACGTCATCGACCCCCTCCACCCCCCCCAGATGATCGCCTTCATCGGCCCGGAAAAAAGAAAAGAAAAAAAAAAAAAAAAAAACGGCTCCAGCCGCGTCCGCGCGCACGCGACGAGCGACGAGCCACGAGCCACGAGCGACAACGACGACGGCGACGTCGACGACGACGACCGCGGACCAGACTCCTATGCGGATTCCTACGCGGATCCCAATACGCACGGCGGCAGTGCCCGGAGCGCACAGGGGGGGGGAGCGTTACGTCATAGGGGGGGGGGCGGGGCCATGACGCCCGTCATGCCCCAAGCAATAAAGAAATGCTTTCCAGGGAGCTCCACCGAAGGCCCCAGTGGCAAAGTTCGCATGCGTCCCCCCCACCCAGTACAGCGTTCCGTGGTCCATAAGGAGCTCCACCGAAGACGATACCCACAACTGCGGGACTCACAACTGCATATGGTTGGATCCTTCGCCAGGCGAAGCGTTTTCCATCCGCGGCCCCAGAGATCCCAACCGCTTTCCCGGGAGTAGTTCTTCATCCCGGATGCTTGTTTGATTGTCCCGGGGCCCGGAAACGGCCCCCGCGGGCCGAAATTTGAGAAAAACAACCTGGTTGAGCTAATTACATTGCTGGAAGCATCTGGGCTCCTGGCGGCGTCGCCTCGCATGGCCTCGCCTCGACAATCGCACGAGCAGAGCCCTCCTCGGGATCCGAGGGGCCGCGCTGCCGCGAGCACCCGTGCACAAAATCTGCACCCCGCGACCGCGCCCCGTCGCAGGGGGCCACCCAGCTTGTGCAACCGAGCGATTGCCAGACAAACCGGGCAAGGACGAATAAACGAATCAGAATGAGGTGTGTCTGTCCGAGCGGTTCCACTCTTTGAGCAGGGACCGACCGTGCCGGCATGCCTATCTACCACGAAATGTTCTTAGAACCCAAAAATGTTCTCAGAACACAAACAATGTTCTTAGAACATAAACCCGATGTGATGAAACAAGACAGACCCCGCCAGAAATGTTCTAAGCACATTTCGCGGGAACCACACAAGGTTCTAAGAATATTGCTTGGTAGGGCTCGAGGCGCGCCAGGACGCTTCGCCACTGCTTGAACTCCATCCCCGCGCGGGCGTCGTCGGATCGGAGCCTCGGCCTGGGTGCGGACACGCTGCGCGGGCCCCCTGTGCGGGCCCTCTGTGCGGACGCGCTGTGCGGGCACGCTGGTGCGGGCGCGCTGCGTTCTGGCACGCCGCGCGGGCGCACTCTGCGGGTGCGGCGCGCGTGCGCGCAGATCCGCCAAGCACACCCTCACTGTTTGAAGGGGCCCTGGGACACACAAATAAATAGACACGAATAACAGGACTCCCCATATTTTCCCATATTTCCTTGGTTTTTGTCGTCCCCCCAATTTCTTATACTTTCCCATATTTTCCTGGGAGTCGACGATTAATTGTGTCTGTGTGTTTTTGTTCCCTCCTTACTCTTACCCGCCGTTGCAGTGTGCTACGGTGTGTGTTTCGGGTCGTGGTCGCTGGCTGCGGCCGGGCGGCCTCGACGGCGACGGCGACGAGTTGGGGGTCAGAGTAGAATCGTCCATCCGCCTGTGGGGCTCTGCGACCCCTGGGCATCTCTTGACCGCTTGGCCGCACTGCGGCGTGTTGTGTATGACGCATTGCGCGGTGGTCTCCGACACCACGTGGATCGCGGCTTCTCGACGCCATCATTCGACGTCGGCCGATGCCCGGCCACCAGCGGTATTCGGCCTTGGACGCCCGCGCTGGGGTCGCCGCCGCGGCGACTCGGCACGAACCTGCTGCACACGCCCCCGACAAGGGCCGAGCAGCCATCCACATCTGATGTCACGACCCCCTGCTCGGGCAAGACCCCCGCCCCCCCCCCCGACCCTCCCCGCCCAAGACGGAGGCAACGTCCGGAAATCTCAGAGTGCTGGCGGGTCTGGAGGATGTAACGGCACCACGACCGTCTCAAGGCGCCGCAGAATTCTCTGAGAACGTTCCAGTCCTGAGGAGACCCTGGTGACAAAAACCCTACGTGTGGAGAGCCTTCAACATTTTCTTTGGAGGGAAACACTTTGGACAATGCCCAAGGAGAAAGCCTCGGGAGAACCCTCTTGGGAGGAGCTCAAATGGAAAAGCCGATGGAGAGCTCAAATGGAAAGCTCAAATGGAAAAGCCGATGGAGAGTTCAAGTGGAAAAGCTGATGGAGAGCCCTGTGGTGAAATCTCTGTCTCTCTCTCTCCCTCTGTCCGTGTGTCTCTCTCTCTCTCTCTTTCTCATTTTTTTTTTTGTTTTCTCTCTCTCTCTCTATCTCTCTTTCTTTTTCTCATATACATGTTTACGAGCACCTGTCTACACACATGCATACACACATGCACGCGTATATACACACATGTAGACATGTACATACCATTGTGTGCATGCATATGTGCATAGATTTGCATCTATGCATGTATGTACATATGGGTCCATGTATATTTCCAAACTAGCGTTTGCACTGAAGGTCTGTTGCTTCTCTTGTAAAGAACCGGGCCGATGTGGCGGTCTGGCGGGTATGTTGTCGCCGTTGCCGCCCCGTCGCCGCATCGTCGCCGCCCGTCGTCTGGGCTGGTCTGGCGGTCTGAACACCAATTATGTTGTCGCCATGGCCGCCCTGTCGCCGCGTTTTCGCCGCCCGTCGTCTGGGACGGTGTGGCGGTCTGGCGGGTATGTTGTCGCCGTCGCCGCCCCGTCGCAGCCTCGTCACCGCCCGTCGTCTGGGCCGGTCTGGCGGTCTGGCGACTATGTTGTCGCCGTGGCCGCCCTGTCGCCGCGTTGTCGCCGCCCGTCGTGTGGGCCGGTGTGGCGGTCTGGCGGCTACGTTGTCGCCGTCGCCGTCCCGTCGTCTGGGAAGGTAAAAGTCGGGCGGTTATGTTGAAGCCGTCGCCGCCCCGTCGCCGCCTCGAGCCTTCTTTCCTAAAAATATTAAGATCACCCCCCCTTCTTATCGGTTTGGCTGTCCGCATTGCGATTTGCATGTGGTTCTGACCCATCGCCCATCCGAAATATGAAGTAGATTCATCCCGGGCCAGCCAATATCGCCTCTCCCCCCTCGGTCAGAAATCATCAGTTACCCGAAGCCCTTCGACATCCGTAGGTTGCGCAGAGATTCCAAAATCGAGTGTCAAGAAAGCATGCACAATCACATGGTTTCTCAATGAACAAATGCGCAAAAAACAACAAAAAAACGTGCGCTCGCGCTCTCGCTGGTTCTCAAAAGAAATAAGTTGTTCAACAATGTCATACTTTGTTTTCAAACGAACCTGTCGCAAACACGTGTCGAAATTAATTCGTTCGAGCGCCCTTGCGCGCGTGCTGTAACAAGAACCGTTCCAGACAAAAACGAAGTGCACGCGCGCGCGTCGTCGCGCGCGCATGCCATGCCAACACATATCCCCCAAAAAAGGCCTCAGCTTTCGCACAGGTTTCAAAAACGAGTGTCCCGAAAACAGAAGAACACATGGTTTTGCAACATCAGCTTTCCATCCGAAAACCAGTGCGCGAACTTTGGCGGATCCTTATGCAAACCAGGTTTTGCCCAACATTGCCATCAATTTCTGCCAATCGGGCCTCTCCCGTCGCATGTCGGACTCATCCAAACGTCCTTGCGGGCGTGCTGTGGGGCACGACCCGCACCAAAAAATACAGCGCGGGCCATTCGCGCGTGTCGGCCTAGCGCGCGCATGTCGAACTCCTTCCAAAAATTTCATCACCGACGCGAAGACAGCATCATCATCATCATCATCATCATCATCAGCATCAGCATCATCATCATCATCATCATCATCATCGTCATCATCATCATCATCGTTGTCGGCAGGCGTGATTAACATCTGCGCGTCGCCTACATCGCCACTATCATCATCGTGACTGCCGTTTCGACGTCGCCATATTACTGCGCCCACCCGAGGCACCGACTCGCACTGTAGTGCCCGCGCGTCAGCGCGGCCTGCGAGACGCACCGGGAAATGCCCAACTGTTAGCGCCACCGCGGCCGCGTCGGTTGCGCCAGATCATCTGGCCGCTCTGCGCGCGAATCTGCGCGCACTAGCGCGGCAACAGAGACGAGCCAACCAGCACCAAGCAGTCGCCACAATCGCCGCCATGTGGGTTTTACAAACCACGTCACGGGCGGGCAGGCGAGATGATTGCACGAGCAATGGATCTGACAATTTCAAATTTGGCAAATTAGATTCATGTTGACTTTTAGGAAAAACACCACCTTCTCCGAGGCAGGATTTGGTCTCTCGCCATAGGGATGTGCAGTTTACATACGACGTTGACCCGTCGCTCGTTTTGAATATGATATGATGTGACCCCGGCCAAACACGATTCGATCTCTCCCCGCCGTCCCGTGTTATAAAACACTTTGAGAGCACACTCGTTGATCAAACGTCGCCAAAATTCACTAATCCTGCGCATCAAAACGGGACGAAGTGCATGCGCGCGCGTCGTCGCGCGCACATGCCGGAATCATGCATAAACCCCTGGTGTCGGAAGGATTCCATAATCGACTGCCCCGGCAAGATATACAATTTACGGTGTTGCAACGCGGCCATCGAAAAAAATCTGCGCGTTTGCGACTTTTGTCTTTCAAAAAGGTGCTCAACATATTCCATCAATGCAAACAGACGGGCGGGCCTGTCGCGCGCGCATGTCGGATCATTCGAATGCCTTTGCGCGCGTGCTGGGGGGGGGGGGGGCGCGATCCGTCAAATAATGCAACGCCATGCGTGCCACTTGCGCCCGCCTGCCGCGCGCGCCTGTCGAACTCCTTCCAAATCCTTCGTCGCCGACGCCTGGGCTCCAGCATCGCCATCGGCGTGATCAGCATCGGTGCCGTCTTCGGCTTTGCCGCCGTCATCGTCGTCACCAGCATCGCGACTATCATCATCGCGCCTGCTGGTGTCGACGTCGCCATGGTACGCGCCCGCTCGAGGGACCGACTCGCGCTGACACGCCAGAGCGTCAGCGCGGCGTGCACTCCGCGCTGGAGTCCCCAACGGTCAGCGCCACCACGGCCGCGTTGGTCGCGCCAGACCAGCTGGTCGCTGTGCGCGCGAGCCTGCGCGCGTAAACGCGGTTGCGGCGACGCGCCAGCCAGCGGCAAGCAGCCAACGCAGTCGCTAGCGCAAGGGTTTCGCAACCAAATTGCCGGTGGGTGGGCAGGATGTTTGCACGGGCGCGCGAGGTGGTCACGCTCAGAGCCGGCTATTCAATTGCACTACGTAGTGCACACCACGTAGATTCGTCCCCCCGGGAAGGGGCCACCAACTGTGTGAGGGGTGTACCGAAATTGGCATGCGGCGGGCGGGGTGGGCGCATGCGGGCGCTGCCACTGGGGTTTTCGGTGGAGCTCCCTATGGGGCCACGCCTCCCGCGCCGCAGGCAGAAATCATTCGGACGCCCTTGCGCGCGTGCTGGGGGGGGGGGGTGGCGCGATCCAAAAATGGCATGCGGGCCACTCTCGCGCATCGGCCGCGCATGTCGAAATCCTTCCGAAACCTTCATCACCGACGCGAAAACGCCGTCATCGTCGCCGGCGTGCAGCGGCGAAATCACTGGCGTTGCCGTCGCCGTTGTCACCATCGCCATCGCCATCATCATCGTGTCACCAGATCGCACTGATTGGCCCAATGGTGTCTAGCGGTCAGCGCCACCGCGGCCGCGTCGGTCGCGCCACACTAGCTGGCCGTTGCGTTCGCGAGCATGCGTGGACTAGCTCGGGCGCAAACATGCACCAGCCAACACCAAACACTCATTGCGATCGCCGCCGCATGTTTTGCACAGCGTAGGTTGCACTACTTCTATTGCGCTACATGGTTTGCCCCACACCGACTGCATACGCATACTGCTCGAATGTTGCCCCATGTAGATTGCATCGCCTATGCTGCGCCACGTCGACTGCATAACCTGTATTGCACATCGTGGATTGCACAACATATACTGGGCAACATCAATTCGCTTACCATAGGATGCAACACATTGGTTGCTGCTCAAAACTTGTACGACCTCGACTTCTCCACGTAGGTATCACCACATATATGGCTAGATAAATACTGTGGGGACTCCCCACGTGAATACCATACATAAGCATATACACATGTATACGCGTTGGCCAGGGTGGATCCCAATCAGCGGTTCTCTTGCAATATTTGCGGTGCTATCTACGTGGTGCACTCAATGTGGTGCAATCTACGTGGTACATACCATGTGGTGCAGCCAGCGAGGCGCCAAGTAACACAGAGCACTGCAAAACAATACAAAGCACTGCACAACAATGCAACCCAATGCAAGCCAACGCAAGCCAATGCAAAGGAATGCCAACCAATGCAGGACAATACAAAGCAATGCAACGCAATGCACCGCAATGCAAATGAAAGCACTGCATGGCAACACAAACCACTGCAAAGACATGCAAAGCAATGCAGGGCAATGCATCGCAACTTGAAGCAATGGCACGCGAAACAATGCAAAGCAGTGGAGAGTAATGCAATTCAACGCAATGCGGCGACGGGTGGCGACGGGCTGGCTGGACAACCGCTGGGGCCCAACGGCGACGACGGCGACTGGGGACAACGAGCCGGTCGGACCGCCACTGGGGTTAAGCTAAAGTAGAACGTGCGTAAGAGCCCCTGAATGCAAGCATGCATATGTCCCACTCCCTCCCAACTTCCCTCCATCTCCATCGAACCCTCCTCTTGACGAGTCTAAAAACTTGTCGGTCAGTGCGAAGATGCCCGAGGGGCGGGGGGGGAATGCCTCCAAAAATCTGCTTCGAGCCGTCAAGACCAAGGGCGGCTCGAACCCGAGTGATGCAACCAGGGAGCGATCGCGCAGCCCGAGCGCTCGAGCATCGCGCTCGAGCGATCGGCACTGGCAACAAAAGGAGTCTCGCACTCGAGTCTCGTGGCTTGGGGCTGCGCGGGATGTGGCTCGACAGACGCAGCTGGAACCTGATGATGGAGCCTCCATTGATGGCGATCGCGGCGATGATGAGGAATGATGGAGCGAAGACAGCAGAAGGGGCCCAACACGTTCCCCTTTCTCCTGGCTGCAGAACACCAGTCAAGCCCCACGGTCGGACGATGATGCTGGTGGTTGCGATTTCGGTAATGGTATCGGTAGGTTGCGGCTCCCACCCACCCGCCTCGTCAGGCTCTGGCAAAGCCAGCGCGCGGACGCCAACGCGAGGCGGTCTTGGGGTGGTTGGTATTTTTGGTGGCGTAAGTGATGTCGGGCTGCGTCGGTATAGCCATGCTCGAGTTTGTGGTGGATCCCTGATGCGTCTCCACGGTGCTGTAGAGGGCGGACCACCAGGCGAAGCAACCAGTGTAGTGGTTCCAAATGCCGAGGCTATGACAACCGCGCAAGCACGGGAGCGTAGCAGGCGCGTGCATGCGAGAGGATGGCATGGCCCATTATCCAATCCACATCTTTGAGGCGGGGCCCCCGATGCGGGTGCGCAATGTGTACTGAACTTCGATGGCGCCCCCAATGCGGATGCGATTGTTGTTATAAGATCTCTCCTGGGAAATCGGGCCACTGCCGATGGAGACAAGTTTGTAACAAAAATGGTCCGCTCTGACGTGGATGTCCCCTGCTGAAACGTGTGGTAGGCGATCCGCTGGATATTTGGGCGAACGGTGAGTTGCGTTGACGGCGGCATTCATGGTTTCGAAAAGGATATGTCCCTTCCGCAACGCAGCTTTGGATGAGGATGCAAACGTGGGCGTCAACGTGGGCGTCCTGGCTACCCCACGGAAACATCACCAACGAAACAGAAGAGATACGCGACATCACCAACGCGGAACCACGCTGTGGAATCGCCGATTCCAAAAGACACATTGTGAGCCTCAATGGGAGGAGGCAAGGCGGAGGACTCGTGGCCTCGAAGAGAAGGTTGCTTGCTCTGGTCTTCTGCTTGGCGGCAACGCGCGCGGACGCCCGCGAGAGAAAGGGTGACTTCCAGTGCGGTCGGTGCCCACGGCGGGGGCCGCGCGATTCCGTCGAGGCCGCGGCCCGCTTCGGCGTCCTGCTGTGCGCATCGTCCGGCCGATTGTCTTGACGTGTCTGTTCGTAACTGGGTGCTCCGAAGCGGGCACGGTGTTCACATGTGAAAGACATGCTCGTTCAGGGCTTTGGGTTGCGGACGCCGCCCTGCCATACCCCACTATGAAGGCGTGGCGACGGGCCCCGTCCGCTCCGTGTAGTAGCTGTCGCAACCGACTGGCCAACGGGCCAGGACGGCAGCTCTGATCAGCGTGAAGATGCAGGCGAACGAAGCAGAGGTGGTGCTCCAGCACCTATGATGAGGATGAAGGTGATGATACCGAGGGTGATGATGGTGACGGTGATGAGGGAAGTCGTGATTGCGGTGAGAGAGGAGGAAGAGACGAGGGCAGAAGACACCCCCGCTCAATTGACTCAATCAATGACACGCCACAGAAGGCGAGGAGAGACGGAGAAGGAGCGCTCCCCAAACGCCCCCTGCGTGACCTCACCGGGCCCTGGCTGGGGGCACTAAAAGATGCTGGACCCCTCCAGCGCGTTCTGACCAAGATGTCGAAGCGAACCCAGTCGTGGCGACGAGGGACGGGCAACGGCACACACACACACACATACATGTATACCTATATATATATATATACATATATATCTATATGTGTGTATGTATGTATATGTATATATCCCCACCAATGGACGGCACTCCATGCAGACCAACTTCCAAGAAAAGAGTCCGCGCCTTCTCGCCAGCACCCTTTGGCACAGCGGTGTCGGCAAGCCGCCTCAGCGCAATACTGGGCTTGTCGATCTCGAACTCGGGCGGGGCGACCCGGGCATGGACGGGCATCCATCCTCCTTGTCCACTCCATCCTCTGTCCCAGCCTTCCGCCCTCCTCGATCCTCCTGCTCCTCATCGATTCTCCTCCTCCTCCTCGACCCTGCTCCTCCTCATCGATCATCCTTCTCTTCCTCGACCCTGCCCTCCTCGAGGAGCTTGAAGAGGATCCCTCCCGAACCCGTCATCCCGATGGGCCCTCTCCCCCCTCTTCCTCCTCCTCCTCCTTCTCCTCCTCTTTTTCGCGAGAGCGCGCCCGCGGCAGCACAAAGCGCAACGGGGCGTGCAGAGAGAGACAGCGCCAAGTCCTGCCCAACACGCAATGTTGGCCACGCGTTACGGCTTTGTGACCCATGGACCCCGCCTATTACCCATCGGCCTCTGGCGTGCCCGCGGCGCGACTGTGTTGCCACACCTGCCAATGCCGCAAATTCAGCTCCACACTCAGAGGATGAAAAGACGGCATAAACAGAAACTTGTGGATCTCCAAGCGCATTGCCTGGATCGGAGCTGGACCCCCCCCCTCCCTGCCGCGGGTGGGGGATCAAACAATGTTTCACGGAAGGCTAAGGAAGAACAAACAAATGTTACAAAAATTGGAAGGGCTCCAAATCCTCCCTGGCCCTGGAGGCACGATCCGTGTGGTGGGGTGCAAAAATTGGCAAGTCGACGCCGTTTCGAGGCCCGGGCATTGAGTGGTCAAACAACATGTTTCTGGCCCTAAATGAGCGGGGGGGGAGGCCTGGGCGGCGGGGGTTCAAACATTTCCTCCGGCACTGGAATAGGGGGAGGAGGAATAAGGGAGGAGGTATTGAGTGGCATTGCCATGCAGATCATTGCGCTATGCTGCGATGAATCGTATTGCACTGCGTCCTGTTGCATTTCGTTGCGTTTGAACGCATTGCATTGCATTCTATTGCATTGCGTTGCGTTGCATTTGCATTTGTAGCACTTTGCGTTGCACTGGGTTGTGGGCGAGAGGAGGCGGGAAGACAGAGAAGGAGGAGAACAGAAGGAGGAAGAGGGAGGCGGGAGGGGGTCGGAGGAGGGAGGATGGAGGAGGGCGAGGGGAGAAGGACGTTTAGGAGGAACAGATAGTAATGCTGGAGGGCGCGCCGCTGGATGCCCCGCAAGGGGGGGGGGAGCTCGGAACCTCCCCACCCCCTTTCCCCGGTCCGTCGTCGGGTAGCTCCCCCCCCTTTCCTGGTCCGTCGTCCGGCGGGACCCCCCGCCCACTTTTCCTGGTCCGTCGTCGACGAACCCGCCACCCACACCCCCACTTGAAAAAGAGGCAGGGAGGTTCCGGACCCCCCCCTCCTTCCCTTTGCCCTCGAAATTCGTCCCCCCCCCGTCGCCACGCCGCCCACTGGCTTCACCAGAACCCGAACCCTACCACCCCTAACCATAATCCTTCAGCCCTATCCTCACCACTAACCGAATCCTAAGCCGATCACTACTCACTACTCACCACTCACTACTCGCTACCCATGACTCACTAATCACGAATCACTATACACGACTCACTACGCAGTACTCGCTACTCACTACTCCCTACTCCCTACTCGCTACCCGCTGTTCACTACTACGCACGACTGACCATTCGCAACTCATTACTCCATACTCGCTACTCCCTACCCACTACTCACAACTCACTACCCCCAATTCGCAACTCACTACACATTGCTCGCAACACACTGCTCACTTCTCGCAACTCACCGCTCACAACTCACTACTCGCAACTCACTACTCCCTACTCACTACTCCCTGCTCCATACTTCCGCACCACTTAGTACTCACTATCCACTACCCACTACTGATTACTAACTACTCTGGATTCACTCTTCACTACTAATGACGCACTACTCACTACTCACTACCCAGTGCACACAACCCACTACCCAATACTTACCAGTCACGATTCAATATTCACTACCCACTATTCAATACCCAAGTCTCACTACTCACTACTGACTTCGCTACTCCCTACTCACTACTCAATACTCACGACTCCCTACTACTCACCCCTTACTACTCAGTAATCCCTGTTCACTCTGCCCTGACTCTGCGGGTGTTTGCAAGCTTGTTTCGAGATCCGCGAAGACCCTGGAATAAGAGTAAATACCCTCGACCAGGATAGTAAGGATGCGAGGTAAGGATGCAAAAACCTTGGAACGCCATGTTGACGTTTTCCGTGCGGAGAGCAGCAGAATGCCGAAGGATGCCGAATACCGAAGGGGCAAGGATGCAAGGGTGGCCTTGGAAAATTGCCCCATCCTTACTATCATGGTTGACCGTACTCGTTTCCGTGAATTCGCTGCTGCTCCACAGCAGAGCCGCCACAACTGTCTTAGTGCGGCTTCTTTCATTGCCTTGCCAATGCACCCCTGTCATGCACGGCGTCCGTTCTTATTCTTCCTCTAGCGATCTTCGGCGGTATCCTGGCGGCGTTACAACCGTCCTCGGCGGCGCCTGGCGGTCTTCGGCGGATTCCGGCTGTCTCCGGCGCGAAAGCTGGGTGGTTGTGCTGAGCCTCCCCTTCATGGCGCGCGGAACGCGACAAGGGGGCCCCCAGCGCCGCACGCAAAGGTTCGGCCACCTAGGATGCCCGAATATTACCACCATCACCGAGATTGGGATCATCTTCACTCGGTGGAGGCACACCGCCGATATTGGTGTTGGTGTCAACCTCTAGGCCTCCCTGCATGCATCAAGGAATCCTTGTTCGATGCTTCGCGGGCGTTCTCTGCATCGGCGCTAGGCCCCACCTTAGTTTTGAGGCCGATGCCATGCCACCGCGTCTGTGTTGTGAGGATAGTTTGCTGTGTCTGGCGACAGGGGGAAGCCAGCGTTTCTGTGCTCCGCTCGTTTACGTACGTACCCTGAGACCCAACTGGTTTCCAAAAGTGGAGCTTGAGCGGGCGTCAGCCATGCTCGTCCGAAAGAGGACATCATGTGACGAATGACGGGTTCGGCCAAGACCCAGCGATCTCCCGCAGCGGCAACTTGTGAGCGAAACCGCGTCCCGCCAGTAGGGGATCAACGACACATGACGAGAATGCGTTGCACTCCAGGCCTTGCTGTCAGAGAAGCAACGAAGTCTGCCCCCGCGCTCTGATACATGCGAGATGGACGGTTCCAGCGTCGGGCTGCACCGACATTGCAGGAGGTCCCTATGATTCGCACGCAAGTGAGGACCATGCATGATGTGGCACTGAAGCGCAAAATTGCCTCTTCAGACGGGGGGGCGGAGCAAGCTCAGGGGCCCACTCTGGTCTGACACAGTGCAGCGCATCATGCTGATAACCATGCTAACCTGCTAACCCGATCCCTTTGCATCCCCATCCCCATCCTCCACTTAAGACGAGGCCAAGACGAGCACAACATCGAGTGAGGTTAAGTCGAATTTCGCTGAGATCTGGCGGCTGTGGAGGATGCATCGGGCGCCGCGGCCATCTCAGAGCGACCTGGAACAATCTGAGAGCGTTCTGGAACGCTTGAACGGACTCATCCTCGCCCTGGCCCCGTTCGACCCACATCACACGTCCCTGTCCGCTTGGCTGGCATCAAGCTTCCCCCTCGCGCAAACAAAAAGAGGCCAAAACGCCGACGAAGGGGCCTGGAAGGAACCGGGACCAAAAAGAGCGAGGGAGAAAGGGGGCTCAAGGGCACGACGGTTCACAGGACCGACCAAGATGCCGAACAAGGCCCGGCAAACTCGCAAGACATACAGGCTAACGAGCCGAAGTCAGAGGCTCTGATGCAGGGAAGCTGGAAAAGCTGGAAGCTGGGATTTCCATGAAAGTGGAAGTGGCCAGGGCTGGGCAAAAGGGCAGGGGCTGGAACGAGCCCGAAGCCATCGGGATCAGGCTGCCAGGGCTGGAAAAACTAAAGGGACACTAGCCAGGGCCAGAGAAGAGCGACAGGGCCAGACCGAGTCACTCTTTGCATCTTCCCTATCGCAGATGTGAGCCACGGGAAGGGGGAACGGGGTGGGTGGGTGTGCGGACGGTGGCATAGACATGAAGTCGACCTCGGCTGTGGACGCAAGGCAAACGATAAAAACCTTCGAGGCTGAAACGACAATCCAAGCCAGAGGAGCACACCGGATCCGGACAATGGCCAGGCAGGGGGGGAGCCCGGACAGGGGGGTGGGGAGCCCACCTTGGCCTTCTCCGGCGGCGACGCCAGGCTGGCCCACTCCAGGCCGTCCATGATCTGCGGCTTTGCGTCCTTCAGCAGTACCATCAGCGCCTGCGGGAGGCCCACCGTGGCAGGAACGAGCTACCCAACACCGCCGTGCACGCCATGCCTCGCGCCTACCCCTCCCGCTCGCCTCACACTGAACGGGATGATGCAAAACTAGACGGTATTCCGCCAGATTGGGCTAGTCTTTGACCGCGGATGTACCACCACCGATGCTGAATTTCACCTCTCAGGACATGCAACCAAATCATCCTAATCTCCCCGCATTTTCCGGCCACTCCCCATCCCCCGTCAGCAGACGGGCAGCAGGTGCGTCGGATCGGCCTCGCCAGGAGCGCGCAAAGCGCCATGGAAGCATCGGGCCGCATGGGTTTGACAGGAAACCAGAATCGAGTCGGATCGGACCGACCAGCATCGATATCGAATCGGATCGAGATGCACCTGCAGATGTGGGTCTTATCGTTCCTCATCCCTCTCCCTCTGTGAGATGAGACTGTGCCCAAGTCTGACCCTGCCTGCGAATGCCTCCTAAGCCAAAGATCAACACGAACAATTGAGCAAACCACAATCCAACAAAAACAACCAAACCACATATGCTCGAACGTCCGCCAACAAACTTGACGGAAAAACAATGATTGTTCGAAAACCATGACAACATTCGAGGCTAACCCACATAAAAAAACAATGGATGTCAGTCATAGCTAAGTCTTGCGAAAGCATGTTAGAGTAAGATAGAATATGTGCTAACTCACGTTAAGCCATGATAAATGATATGCAGCCTGGCTTAACTCACAGTACGAGTTGCGAAATGATGGCAACTGTGAAGAGCTTATGTTAAATACTAGGTCGGCAGTGTCATGACTTAGCTAACTGCAACTACGTTGCATTGAACATTAACTTCACATCGCGCAGTGGTTAACATGATTTAACGGAAGTCAGCACGGTGAGCTCGCGGTAGCGACATACTTACAAAACATACCTAAGCATGTAGTATATGCACTACTACAGCCTAACACATCTTATTGCGCCGTACGTGCTTAGCGAACCTTAACGAACCTTACCAGGACTCAGCGAAACCGTGCGAGGCCGTGCGCTCTACGTATAACGGCTATGCTGTGTGTATACATATTGAAGGCAAGCTTACAACAATTAAGTAATAAGCTACGACCTAAGACCCGATGTTAATAAATACCCCTCCCATTTCCACCCCGCAACTTCAGGGTAGCACCCTCGTTGTGCGCGTGCTTTCCACACGCGCAGAGCGAGGGTGCCGCCCCTCCCATGTTCCATCCCACGTCCCCTTGCTCCCTCTGCCCTCCCTCCTCCCTTCCCCCCTCCCTCTCCTCCCGCCATCCTTTCTCCACCGACCCTCCTCTCTCCGGCCTATTCCCTCCCTCCGTCCGCAATCGCGATGCACTTTGCGCCCACTCTGTCGAACACGCAAACATGTCAAGATGGCTCAAGGCTCAAGTTCGGCACGCTCCTCACGCACTTCCCAGACAATGTGCCACCAGACGCTTTCAGCTAGTCGCACGTCCGAGGAGACACTATTCGCAACGTAGCCCGCGCATGTCGTGCCGTTACCCCCAAAACGGAAACGCCGCCGAGAGTTTCTTTGGTCCGAATCGGGTTGATTTCCCTGGGAACTTGCCGCGCGGGGTCCTACCGTCGGAATGTTCACGTTTTTCCGAATTCGGAGAAGGTCGCAAAAAATGGCATTCGGCTGCCAGGGATGGAGCAGGGACGGATAAGGAAGGGGGGACGGGGGAAGGGCGGGGAGGAGCGGCGGAGGGAGGAGGGACGGAGGGACGAAGGCAGGGGGAGAGAAGGAGGAGGGAATAATAATTAGGGATCAGGGGGGGAGGAAGGAGGGGCAACGCGGAGGGACAAGGGGGGGTCCCTTCGTCTCTCTAAAGGGGATTCCCGCCCGGCATGCCGTTGCCATTTTCTCGCGTACGAGGTCCTCGCCCGAAGCACCGTCGCAATCTGCGAGGCTCCCGCGCCAGCCTTCCTAGAGATTCAAGCGGCCAGGTGACAAGTTCCTATCGGTTTGCAACGTTGGGGGAGCCCGCGGGGGGGGGGGCGGGCCTCGGGCAGTCCTTGCGTTTTCCTCAGGAATAAAGCCCCCGTTCGAGAAGTCCCCGCTGTTTGCTCATGGACCAGGCTCCCGCTCGGGACTTCCTACAAACTCAAGCAGTCAAGTGCCATCTCAATATTTTCGACAGAGGGGCAACATTGGCGACCCGAACTCAACCTTCCCGCTCGTCACCCCGCCTCTTCCTTTACATCTTTCCCGGCCATATCCCCCTCATCCATAGCTCGCCACTGTTGTTAGCGTTGCCGTCCAACTGACTTTGCAGATGTTCAAACTTAAGTTTCTGACCCCTCTTCTTGCCCCGCCGCCATTTCGCGCGCGTCATCGCCCTCTCCCTGCCAACATAATCATGCTTTTGTTGTTCATCCTGTCGCCGCCCGCCGCAACCAACTCGTCCCCGTCGGCCCCCAGCGTCGGCAAGGCAACGTTGGGGTAACAATAATCCCGCGCAACGCGCCCGCTAACGTGCGATACGATTCGTGCGTATGTCGCGCAAGGCCCGCGAGGCAACGCGAGCAATCGCACGAAAGTGTTGCATTCTCCCGGGCGAGATAAGAAATATTCACGCGATATTTCTGTTGCGGCGAAGCTGCGGGGATCGCGCGTTTCGCGTGTGAGATCTAGTCAAGGGCACGGAGCGCTCTCTTCGAGACCTCTACAAAAGCGCCAAGACCGACCCCCCTATGCGCGCACCCATCTCTACCTGCCCACAGGCGCGGTCAACCAACACCTGGTCGTCGGCGAGAGGGCGACAAGCGCAGCACGGCCTCCGCTACAACGGGGCGCTCGGGCCGAACTGGCCACAGAACGGGGGGGGGGGGAAGGCGGGAGGGCGGGGCGGCAGAGGCAAGGACCGACGTCACCGCTGCCGTCGCCCCCCCCCCCCCCCCCCCACTGCCGCAGTCGCTTCCCTGCTCTGCTCGCGGGGTCTCTTTGCAGTGCTGCCAGGCAGCCAACCCGACGCCTCGGCCAGGGCTTACCTCTCCGCGACGGAAACCGGCTCTGGGGGGTTCGGGCCCTGGGCCCTGGAGTTCCCGCCAGGGCCAGCTCGTCACCCTGGGTAGTCTTTCGGCTGCTTCAGGGGCCCGCCGATGGCCCTCGGGGCCCGAAAACGGCGAAAGAATTCTCGGACCCGTTTCCGCTTCCCTCCTGGATAATGGAGGGAGATGAATTTCTCAACGGGAATCCCCTGGATAAGTCAAGCTGACGTCGAGCACTAGCCACGCGCCAGTCGAACAAGAACAAAAAACGCGACAACGACCATTCGGGAAAGCGCAAGCCGGACGAGCAAACGAAGCCAAGGACCCAACGACGACCATTCGGGAAAGCACAAGCCGGACGAGCAAACGAAGCCAAGGCCCCAACGAAACCTCGAACCTCGAGCGGCGCACTCTCACAAGCCCAATGCAGTGGGCAGCGCGCACTGTAGGGCCCGCGAACGAACTAGGTCGCTCGCTCCCGGGACAGCGCACATATTCACACGCGCAACGCTCACGCACGCACTGCGCTGCACTGTGCGGGTCCGCCCTTTACCTCGGAAGCGGCGCGTCGTTCATGCCGTTTGTCCTCATCCGCGGCGCGGTGGCACCCCGAGCCCTGCCGCACGCGATTAAAAGCATCGTTTCGCGCCACGCGGGCCTATTCATCAGCGCGGGGGGGGGTCAGTTATATGGATCACAAGCTGACAATATCAAGGGCGGCGGTGGTGCCACGCAGTGAGGCACCCTAACCCTAAACGAAGGGCATGTAGAAGGGCATGCGGAGGGCCCTCACGCGAGAACAGCCGTCAAGCACAGGCAGCAGAGTGAGCGGCAGCAAGCTTTGAAAAGAGGCACCTTCTCAGTAATCGCGAATACCCATGACAGACAATGAGGATGCCGAGGCAGAGGCGGATGAATGAAGGAGGAGGAGGACGACGACGAAGAAGGGGAGGATGACTGGGAGGGAGGAGGATGCAGAGGAGATGAGAGAGGGAGATGGGGTAAACAGTCAGGGTGAGGAGGGCGGAGGAAAAATGCAGAAGAGTAGGAGAGGAGGCGGATGCGAGAGAAGGTCGCGTCTCGCAGCTCAGATTCATGCGGTCTGACGGAGAGAAACATGAGGAGTGAGGAGTACTGTTGTGTTCACCTCGCTTGGGCATCAGATGAACCTGCCCGAAGAATGAACGAACGAGAAGTGAGAAGGACGGAAGAGGGATGAGGAGGTCACAGGCCCAGACATTCGATGTTTGTAATGTTTCAATATGGGGTCCCCGGAAATCCCGAGCCTTTCCCCAGCGCCGGTTTCTCATTCCGAGTAATTTCTGACGGCCCATGCGAGGGCCCCCTGGAGGCAGAAACTTGCCAAAAACCGCCCGACTGCATGTTTTCACGACGCGATCATGTCTGTGGGAGGGAGCAGGGAGGAGGTGGAGCGTGCCCAAGACAGGGAGGAGGAAGAGCGGACCGTTGAGGACAGGGAGGAGGAGGAGGAGGAGGAGGAGGAGGAAAAGGTCAGGACTACTAGAATAAGATTATTCACTGCGTGGGGATCCCCATATGTGCATATCCTTGCTGGCGCTCCCTTGGTGGTGGGACTCGGTGAGGACGAATCTGGATTTAAGTGTGACTGAGCTGCCTCTCTCTCTGCTCTCTCTGCTCTCTCTGTCTCTCTCTCTCTCTCTGCCCTCTCTCTGTCTCTGCCTCTCTTTCCCTGCCTCTCTCTCTCTCTCTCTGCCTGTCTCTCTGCCTCTGTCTCTCTGCCTCTCTCTCTCTGCCTCTCTCTCTGTGCCTCTCTCTCTCTCTGCCTCTGCCTCTCTCTCTCTCTCTCCTCTCTCTCTTCTCTCTATTCTCTCTCTGCTCTCTCCTCTCTCTCTCACTCTCCCTCTCTCTCTCTCGCTCTCTCTCTTCTCTTCTCTTCTCTTCTCTTCTCTCTCTCTATCTCTCTCTCTCTCTTTCTCTCTCTCTCTCTTCTCTCTCTCTCTCTCTCTCTTTCGCTCTCTCGCTCTCTCTTGCTCTCTCTCGCTCTCTGTCGCTCTCTCTCGCTTTCTCTCTCTCTCTCTCTCTCTCGCTCTCACTCGCTCTCTCTCGCTCTCTCTCGCTCTCCCTCGCTCTCTCCCGCCCTCTCTCTCTCTCTGCTCTCTCTCTCTCTCGCTCTCTCTCTCTCTCTCTCTCTCTCTTTCTCTCTCTCTCTCTCTCTCTCTCTCTCTCTCTCTCTCTCTCTTCTCTCTCTCTCTCTCTCTCTCTCCACTTTCTCTCTCTCTCTCTCTCCTCTCTCTCTCTCTCTCTATCTCTATCTCTCTCTCTCTCTTCTCTCTTCTCTCTTCTCTCTCTCTCTCTCTCTCTCTCTCTCTCTTTCTCTCGCCTGTCTCCTCTCTCAACTCCCCCTCTCTCTCTCTCTCGCTCTCTCTCTCTCTCTCTCTCTCTCTCCTCTCCCTCTCTCTCGCTTCCTCTCTCTCTCTCTCTCTCTCTTGCTCTCTCTCTCTCTCTCTCTCTCTCTCTCGTCACGGGCTCGTGAGATCAGCCAGGGTGGCTCCCCCTTGGGGCTCCCAAATGATGCCCCTGGCAGCGTTTTGTGACCATGAGGCTCTCAAGAGATACATGTTGGGGAGGCCAAACGGCAATTCTAGCTGAGGCGTCCCACCAAAATCGGCGCGAACGGGCTCGTGAGATCAGCCAGGGTGGCTCCCCCTTGGGGCTCCCAAATGATGCCCCTGGCAGCGTTTTGTGACCATGAGGCTCTCAAGAGATACATGTTGGGGGCGCCAAACGGCAATTCTAGCTGAGACGTCCCACCAAAATCGGCGCGAACGGGCTCGTGAGATCAGCCAGGGTGGCTCCCCCTTGGGGCTCCCAAATGATGCCCCTGGCAGCGTTTTGCGACCATGAGGCTCTCAAGAGATACATGTTGGGGCGCCAAACGGCAATTCTAGCTGAGACGTCCCACCAAAATCGGCGCGAACGGGCTCGTGAGATCAGCCAGGGTGGCTCCCCCTTGGGGCTCCCAAATGATGCCCCTGGCAGCGTTTTGCGACCATGAGGCTCTCAAGAGATACATGTTGGGGGCGCCAAACGGCAATTCTAGCTGAGACGTCCCACCAAAATCGGCGCGAACGGGCTCGTGAGATCAGCCAGGGTGGCTCCCCCTTGGGGCTCCCAAATGATGCCCCTGGCAGCGTTTTGTGACCATGAGGCTCTCAAGAGATACATGTTGGGGCGCCAAACGGCAATTCTAGCTGAGACGTCCCACCAAAATCGGCGCGAACGGGCTCGTGAGAACAGCCAGGGTGGCTCCCCCTTGGGGCTCCCAAATGATGCCCCTGGCAGCGTTTTGTGACCATGAGGCTCTCAAGAGATACATGTTGGGGGCGCCAAACGGCAATTCTAGCTGAGACGTCCCACCAAAATCGGCGCGAACGGGCTCGTGAGATCAGCCAGGGTGGCTCCCCCTTGGGGCTCCCAAATGATGCCCCTGGCAGCGTTTTGTGATCATGAGAGAGTGCGAGTGTGAGCTTAACTTATCTTATCTTATCTTGAAATCTCTTCTTATCATATATTGTGCTATCTTATCTTACCTTGTAGTATCTTATCTTGTCTTGTCTTATCTGGTGATTATCATTGGGAGGAGGGAGGCGCGAGCGGGAGGAAGAAGGAGGAGGAGGAGTGGGAGGCGTCAGAGTAATAACAAGAACCCCAATCCTTAGGATATGGGGAAAAACGTTGCATAAACACTGACGTTCGGAACTCCGCGCGGATTTCTGAGATCGGCGCTGGACCCCTTTCCCTGGCGCGCGGAGCGGCTCCGGCGCCTCAGGGGGGGGGGCAGCGCCGATCCAATAAATCCGCAAGGACCTATGGAATTGGAGACGGCAGGGGGGCTGAGGCGGGGCATCATCACTGGTTCCAACCGTTGCACAATTGTACACGGGTTTTGTTCCCTGTCCCCTCTGGACCGCTGCTCCAGATGGGTTTCCAATCTAGACTTGGCCCCCTTTCTCCCCTCCTCACTGGTTTTCCTTGCGCCCATCTAGGGCAGACCCCCCCGCCGCCTCCAGCTCCCAAAAACTCATGCTCATGCTCATTCCGCTGCTTCTTCTTCTTCGAGGGAGGGAAGAGGAGGGAGCAGGAAGCAGGGAGGGGCAGGATAGGGCGTTCCTGCAGCTCCTCCGTCGGCGACTCCTTCGGCGCCAGCTTCCCGGCGGCGTCGACGAGCGTCTCGCGGCTGCCGCACAGCGTGAGGGCGTCGCACGCGACGATCAGCTCGCTGACGCCGGCTGGGCGAGCGGAGAGCGCCGGGAGCCGCGGAAGCCACTCAGCGGAGCGCCCCGGGGCGAAGACCTCGAAAACGGACTGAAAAAGTGAGGGCGGCGTTTATTCGTTGTTTTCGGCGTCTCTGGGGCCCGTCGAAACGACTCGGGATAGAAAACCGGACCTGGGGAATGAGTCGAGACCTCTGGGCTCCTGGGGGGCTTGACGTTGTGACAAAACATGACGTCGGGGGTCTGGGAAAGCAGAGGAGGCGCGAGCCTTCTCAGAAGGATGAGAAGACCCCTGGCCTTCTGAGAACCTTTCCAAGCCCTCTTCGAAGCCACAAAAGGCAACTCACAAGGCCGGACGGAGGGCTTCGGAACAGCCCCGCTACCTTCCGAGAAGGCCTGCCCCTTTAAATATCCAAACCGTCTAGCTTTCGAGATTTCGGGTCGTATACACTCGGGTCGCTGGCAGCCGTTCGGGACGATCAGGACACCCTTGGAACGCTCTCGGCGAGGCGCAGCCGCTGGAATGCATCCCGAAGCTGGGACAACGCCGAGGACCAACGAAAACGCTGGAAAACCTTGGAACCTCGAACCCGAAACTCCCCAAACTTCCCCTTTCGGCACGCCGCCCACAAGGACGTACCCCCTCGGCACGCGACTATCTGCGGGCCGAGTGCGGCTCGGCGGGCGTAAGGCGCCAGCAGCCGCGGGAGCCGCGTGGCGAGTTCGAGCTTCGACCGTTTACGACACTCGAGGTCGGAAGTTTTCGGGCGTGCTCGCCGCTCTCGGCGAACACATCCGTATCCGCGACCTCGCGCGCTGAATTCTGAGGCGCGGTCCCGCGGATACGCGGTCGCGGCAAGACGCCCCGCATCCGCGGGGTACCCCCTCCAAGGACCCAGGGCCCCGGCCCGTGAGGCCGCGGAAACGGATATGTTGTTCGCCCAAGATCGGTGGTCTTCCAGCCCCGGGACGCTCTCCAGCGGCTGCGCCTCGCCGAGAGCGTTCTGGGGCTCCCGATCGTCCCAAGTGGCCACTGGAGGCCCGAGATATGATCCGAAAACCAGAAACTGCCACGAGGCTGGCTCCGGAAACCGTGCATTAGGGGTTAGGGAGCAGGGGCGATTCAACCAAATTTACACCTTGAGCCAGATTACCTATACGACCACTCTTCGGGTGATAAGGAGGTGGGGGGGTGGAGGGGGAAAGAACCAACTGCT